>CM035843.1:190526020-190871683 GCA_020510985.1 Pholidichthys leucotaenia
GACTTACTTGAGAGGGTTTGGGGGTCATTTCTTGTTTGCAGGAGGAGGACGATTGAAAATAGACTTTAATGGACTGAGCTTGTATTGCCAAGAATGGGAATTGAAGTTTAACAACTCTATTATTATTATTATTTTTGTTTTGTTTTTACTATTTGTTGTTGTCTAAAGGTGTGTTCACACCAAACGTGAATGGGCGGTGCGAATCCATACAAAGTGAATGAGAAGACGTGTAGCCATGCATCCGCTAGCTAGCTTGAGATTCTGCTGTCACTGGAGTAAAATTATCACCATTGCAGAGTAAACTAGTTAGAAAATGAAATTCACTCACCAGGAGACAGGAGGACCAGGAACTCTTCAGCTGAATTGGGATTTTGGAGTTATTTACCCACAGTTTCCAGCCACGGACATCCTAGCAAGCTAGCAACATAAACACCCATCAATGTGTGAAGTTTTGGAGGCTTGAGAGACATTTTCAGGTGAGCCTCTGGTCAAATAATGTAAACCTAAGCATGACGTTATTTTGGGAATTTCCACAGCAGGTTGAACACAGCTGCAGAAGTTTTAAAGACAGCTTCGCCTGTGTGCATCTCACTATTCATGTCTGTTGGCATGTTTACATTGATTTATAATGTAATCGTGCCGTGTGAAAAATTCGCCTATTTGCATTTGGTGTGAACGCACCTTAAAGTGTAGAGTTCTTTGTTTGTTGTATTGTGTTATTATTAGTATGTTTTATGTGCAAGTCAATGTGAAAAAAATGTTAACTTTATTTGTGTGAGGAAAAAAACAATAAAAACATTGTTAGAAAAAAATATAGTAGTAGCTGGTGAAGTAAATCTTTAGCGATTCATCAGTCACTCTTGCCTTTTCCTGCATATGAAGCTTAACCACACCTGTTTGCTAAGCGACTCTTCATTATTGTTCCCGTTACCAGCGGGTTAAAACCACCATAAATACCTCCACTGCTTACATACCTCTTCTGCTTTTTTTGCATGTCTAAAGTACTTCAATAAGCCCATGCTTCTCTCAGACAGCAATGCTAGAGAGACCCTCTACCTGCTGACTGGAAAACGTGGGCGGGACACTTCCAAACTCCTCGCGGATGACAGTCAAACACGTTCGTGTGCACGCTTGTGGTGCATCATTCCTTCATATTTTTTCTTAAAATTATATTTCCTTGGTGTGGCGGCATAAATTCAGTGGTGGTGGCCCTCCATGCAGAAATGTTACCAGAGGAAACCCTGGGGTTGCTTGAGTTGTTTTGGGGGAAAGAAAAACAATGAGGTTCAGCAGGCCTTCTCTTTCTAATGGAGTCTTGAGCTGAGCAGAAAATGGGAGGATGCTTTTAAGAGATAAACCTTGAGTTTAAAAAAAATTTGAAAACTGGATAATTTTTAAAGACTCAGGTTGCTTTAAAGAAAGGAGAAAAATTACAGATCACACTTACGATGGTTTCTCTGTTTTCCTGAAGGAAAATGGTAGACTTGGAGAAAACTTGGAAGTGCAAAAGTTTGTCCAAAGGAAGAAATTCTGAGTAACAAAGGAGCTGAATTTACCTTGTGTAGTGAAACCCCCCCCCCCAAAAAAAAAAAAAAAAAAAAAAAAACAAAGGTCTTGGTTGACACGCCTCTGCAACATCAGGTGGAAGTTGGGGACAGTGTCTTTGGCTTTGCAAACTTGTTTGGTGGTCCCTCTCTTCCAGAAACCAGACTGGAGGATGTGTTCAAATTTTATATTTAACACTCCTCAGGCTCCCTGGAAAGATTAAAGATTATTAATTATATAAATTCAAAATTATTAATGCATGCACCACCAGAAAGAGATTTTGTGTTTCTATATGTGGAGTAAAATTATGGAACAAGCTAAATATTGATTTGAAGCAATGTCCAGATACAAAGTTGTTTAAAAACAGGTACAAAGATTTGGTGTTCCACAAATATAAGTGGATGGAAACTGATAATAAATAAGTCTGTTATTTTTTACATCACAATCAGAGCTTAAATTGGAAGTTTGTGTTTATGTGGTATATTTAGTCTGTTACATACTGTGGAGCTTGTGTGATTGGAAAAGTCTTATTTTTTGGCATTTTTTTTTTTACTTGTTTTTATTATATGCATTGTTATGACCCGAGCGTCGGTTCTGATCGCGCTCGGGTTAAAGTTATGTCTCGCTGCCGGCCTTGACAGCTGCGGGCGGTATTCTGGCCTCTCCGGGCTCTTATTATGAAAGTGCTCGGTGGGGCTTCCGCCTGTCAACGGTCGGTCAGCTGTGTGTCATTTGTCATTAGTACCTGGTCTATTTAAGCTGAGTGCTGGCGTCGTTAAGACGCAGCAGTGTCTGATCGCATCTGGTCACGAACCTGACCGCTATTCTGTTCACCCATCGCCACGGATGCCTGGACTATATTCACACCTCGGCTGCCTAAGGGCTTGACCGTCTTTCACCGGTACCAGTAAGTGAGCTGTATTAGCCTTATTCCCTCCGGTGTTATTTGTGCTGTAAGTCCCTGCTTTAGCAGCCCAAGTGCTATTATTACCAAGCCTGACTGTGTGTGACTGTCTCCTGCCTTGGACCTATAGTGTGCTGTATAGCCCTATGCTTCCTGTTCTGCGAAGACTCTGTCATTATCTCAGCAGCTTATGGTAACACCTTTTCACCATAATAAACTCACTGAAAAACTCACTGGTGACTTGTGTGCGTCTTATGCTGGCTCGTGAGGGCCAGTGCATGACAGTACACTGCTGCGCAAACAGCGTTTACGGTGACGCCATTTTGAGACGCTTTTCACCGGTGAGTTTGAGTTTTGGACGTTGCTTGTCCCTGTCTGGGACCTGTGTATGTGAGGAATGCCGTCACCGAAGAGCCACGTATTGACGAGTGTTTTGGAAGCTGTGGATGAGCTATTCATCTCCGCTTCCATGTTGGACTATAACCACGGCATACATTGGTACCTGGACGCCGCCGAAGATGTACTCTGTAATCTCTCTCCCCGCTACGCCAACCACCCGGAAGTCGACGTGAGGAGGGAGGACATCGCCGCACAACGCGAATTATTCCTGATGATGGAGGAGGAACGCGGCATGAAGCAGGTGAGGAGGCACTCCTGCTCTTCGCCTATGGATCCTGATCCTGCCTTCGATCCAGTTCGGGAGTTCGCACCATCTGGGGGCCGGCGAAGGCGTCGGCGTCACTGCCGGGCGCATCTTCGGCAAGCTCCAGCTCCGGATCCAGTTCCGGGCCGCCGGGATGACCCCCTCAACCAGCCAGCTGCTGAGAGTGAGCTGAGTCCTGTGCCGGTGGGCTCCGTTCCTGGATCCTTTTCCATCCAGCGAGCAAGGGAAGGAGCAACGCCCGCTACAGCTGACAACATCCTCCCCCCGGGAGACAGGCAAGTCCAAGTTCACTTTTCTAGTAATAATAGTGATCTGTCTTGTCTGACTCCTGGGGGTGAAGCTCAGGGTTCGCAGCTCCCTGAGTTTCTTTCCCCAGCTGTAGCCATTTATATTAAACCTGCTGCCTCTGTGTCTCCTCCTGCGGAGCGGTCCTCAGCGTCAGTCCCACGCCGGCGAACGAGGGGGAGGCCTGCAGCTCTGGGAGACATCCCGGTCTTGCAGCCTTGTTTTGGACAGAGGAGGAGAACGGACTGCAGTGAGGAGCCAGAGCCGACGAGAGAGCGTCCCCAGGGTTCCTCAGGGATGCAGCCCGAGTCAGCAGGTCCAGGGTCCTCTGCCCCCACGCCATACGGGTTATTGGCGTGGACGCCAGCGCATGAGGATCCAGCTGCAGAGACCATCAGGCCGGCTGTGGAACCCAACACAGCCGAGTGGGAGCCCGACGACGAGTTTCTTCCTGAACCTGGATCGGCGAAGTCCTGGACGGCTCCAGAGCCCGAGTGCAGGCAAGTGCTCTTTCTTGTTTTCCTGTATGGTGTATTAGAGCATTTTTGCCTGCCTCATGGGGAGGCGAGTGAGGGGCAGCCGGCCGCTGCACCCGAGCTCGTCTCGCTGGGCTCTGGCGCTGCCGGTGGAACTGATCCCAGTTCTCCCTTGTGTTCTGAGCACCTCCACAGCGTTACCGGTCCGGAGCCAGTCAAGGTCACGGGATCGGGGGTTCCAGGTTCGGAGATGGAGGTCGTCGCCGGAGCAGTCCTGACCCGGTCGGGGTCTGACGTGTGGGCCGTGGTGACCCGGTCGGGGTCCGACGTGTGGGCCGTGGTGACCCGGTTGGGGTCCGACGTGTGGGCCGAGGAGACCTGGTCGGGGTCCAACGTGGGTGCAGCGGTGACCCAATCTGGGCCCGTCCTGACCCAGTCGGGGTCCAACGTGGGTGCAGCGGTGACCCAATCTGGGCCCGTCCTGACCCAGTCGGGGTCCGACGCATGGACTGAGGTGACCCAATCGGGGTCCGACGAGATCCAGTGGGGGTCTAGCACAGGTGCGGCTGCGACCCAATCAGGATTCGAGGGGGTCCAGGTTTTTGGTTGTCCCCCTCTCAGGAGCCACCAGCTGGGGGCCATTAGTGGGTTTTGTTTGGCAGGACGGCGCTCTCCTGTGTTGTCGTTTTCAGGTGAGCGGCTGCATGCAATCCCTCCACGGTCCTGTTGGTTGTGGGATGCGGGTCGGCCACCCGAGGAACTGCTTGGAGCATTCGGCGTCTTGGGTTGGTCACTCAATAAACTGTGTGTGTTACGGGGTGACCTGGTTCGGCCACCAGAGGACGTATTCCTGGGGGCATGGGACTGGGGCAGGCCACCTGACTGATCATGTACTGTGGGAGTTTCTTTGGGCCCATATGGTGCCAAATCATGTTCTTGTACGTCTAGTAATTTTTTGTTGTTTATCAAGCCTTAGTCTTAGTCAGGTCTGAGCAATTTTTAGATTGCCTCTTGTTTTCTTGTAGCCAAAGTCATAGTCTTAGTCAAGTTCAAGCAATTTTTTTAATTGCCTCGTGTTTCTTTGTAAGTCATAGTCTTAGTCAGGTCTGAGCAATTTTTAGATTGCCTCTTGTTTTCTTGTAAGCCAAAGTCACAGTCACAGTTAAGTCTGAGCAATTTTTGATTGCCTCTTGTTTCCTTGTACGTCATAGTCTTAGTTAAGTCCGAGCAATTTTTGATTACCTCTTGTTCCCTTGTAAATCTTAGTCATAGTCAAGTTAGAGCATTTTTTTTTGATTGTCTCTTGTTCCCTTGTAAATCTTAGTCATAGTCATGTTAGAGCATTTTTTTGATTGCCTCTTGTTTCCTTGTAAAGTCTTAGTCATAGTCAGGTTTGAGCAATTTTAGATTGTCTCTTGTTTCTTTTTTCCTTGTGAGCCACAGGCATTGTCTTAGCCAAGTCAGAGCAATTTTGGATTGTCTCATGTTTTTTTTTCTGGAGAGCCACAGTCTTGTCATAGCCTAGTTCAGTCATGTATTCTTTTTATAGTCATGTTTTTCCACAGTTGGTCATGTATTTCTTGTATGGTTTTCTTGTCTGGTCTTTGTCTTGTTCTTCCCAGGGTCATGTGTTTGTATGTATTTCTTGTATGGTTTTCTTGTCTGGTCTTTGTCTTGTTCTTGGGTTGGTTTCTCTCCCTCTGCACCTGTCCCCCAACCTCCCACCCTGGGGGGGCGGGGGGGCAGGTTGGTTCCTTGGGGTGTCTGGAGTCCGCCCGTGGAGGGAGGGTACTGTTATGACCCGAGCGTCGGTTCTGATCGCGCTCGGGTTAAAGTTATGTCTCGCTGCCGGCCTTGACAGCTGCGGGCGGTATTCTGGCCTCTCCGGGCTCTTACTGTGAAAGTGCTCAGTGGGGCTTCCGCCTGTCAACGGTTGGTCAGCTGTGTGTCATTTGTCATTAGTACCTGGTCTATTTAAGCTGAGTGCTGGCGTCGTTAAGACGCAGCAGTGTCTGATCGCATCTGGTCACGAACCTGACCGCTATTCTGTTCACCCATCGCCACGGATGCTTGGACTATATTCACACCTCGGCTGCCTAAGGGCTTGACCGTCTTTCACCGGAACCAGTAAGTGAGCTGTATTAGCCTTATTCCCTCCGGTGTTATTTGTGCTGTAAGTCCCTGCTTTAGCAGCCCGAGTGCTATTATTACCAAGCCTGACTGTGTGTGACTGTCTCCTGCCTTGGACCTATAGTGTGCTGTATAGCCCTATGCTTCCTGTTCTGCGAAGACTCTGTCGTTATCTCAGCAGCTTATGGTAACACCTTTTCACCGTAATAAACTCACTGAAAAACTCACTGGTGACTTGTGTGCGTCTTATGCTGGCTCGTGAGGGCCAGTGCATGACATGCATAAAGAAATCGAATCTTTGAACCTTGATTAAATGACTTATGGAAAAGGGGTGGGATTATATACAGTGGTGTGAAAAAGTGTTTGCTCCCTTCCTGATTTCTCTCTCTCTTTTTTTTTTTGTATGTTTGTCATACTTTAATTCCCCGCGGACAACAGGACGTGGAGGAGGAACGGCAGCTGTTTACAAAAATGACAATAAATGTCAGCAGCGCTTTCTACCTTCTCCATTCTCCAGCTTTGAACTGACTTTCTTTGAGGTGGGTCGGATAAACCCTGTACTGTGTGCTGTCATACACAGACCACCCAAATATAATAAGGACTTTTTAAATGACTTCGCCATTTTCTTGGCTGGTATTGTTACAAATTATGATGGTGTTCTTATCGTTGGAGATTTTAACATACGTGTGTGCTGTCCTGATAAGCCGCTGGTGAAAGACTTTTTAAATCTCATTGATTCTCTAAATCTGGTGCAGTCCATGACTGGTGGCGCTACACACGAGCACAGACACACGTTAGATCTTGTCCTCTCGTATGGCAAGTCTGTTAATTTAGAAATCTGTGACACTGTGTTGTCCCACCATCTGCCTGTATTATTTGAGGCTCATCTGTCACGCGCTGCAGCTAAAACTCGCTCTGCTGCTCAGCGCTGCCGGGTTTTTAACCCTTCCACTGCTGGTCGGTTCTCCGCTGCCTTTGACCAGCTCTGTGTCCCTCCTGGCTCCATCTCGTCTGTGGAGGAACTCAGTTCCTGGTTTCACTCCTCCTGCCAAACCATCTTGGACTCTGTGGCGCCACTGAAAACCAAGCAGCCTCGATCCAAACCTGAGCAGTGGTTCAATGACAGAACTGGTGCAGTCAGACAGGAGTGGCGCAGAGCTGAACGCAGATGGAAGAAGGACAAACTGCAGGTGTCACTGCAGATTTTAAAAGACTGCTGGCATCAGTATCAAAATACTGTCAAGCAGGAAAAAAGCAAATATTTTGCTAACATTGTTTTATCTCATTGTCATAATCAACGTGTTTTATTTAACACTATTGACTCTGTTCTTAACACCCCACAGACTGACTGTTTGGAGCCTCCTCTGAGTTATGCAATGATTTTATGAACTTTTTTATTGATAAGGTGGCCACCACCAGGGCTCTCATCTCAGCTCCTGCCTCTGATCCCTCTGTCTCTGTCCCTTGTTCTGCTGTTTTTAATCAGTTTGAACCTGTGACTCTGTCATTTTTTAGAGGATGTGGTTGGCCACATGAAGCCCTCAGGGTCTCCATGTGATGCTGTCCCTCCTAGACTTTTTAAAGAGATGCTTCCCAGTATAGGCCAGTCAGTTCTCGCCATCTTGAACAGCAGCCTGTCATCTGGTGTGGTTCCTGCAAATTTTAAACATGCAGTAGTACAGCCCTTGATTAAGAAACCTGGTCTCGATCATACCATGTTGGCAAATTTTAGGCCTATTTCCAAGCTGCCATTTCTCTCAAAAATTTGAGAGAAAATTGTCTATATGCAGCTGAAATGTTTTCTGGATGAACACGGTATTTTGGAGATTTTTCAATCTGGTTTCAAAGCTCTTCATAGCACAGAGACAGCCTTGTTAAGAGTTTTTTTTTTCTTTTCCACAATATTTTTATTGAACCTTTTTTTTTTACAAACATAACACAAACAATCAAACACTAACACTAAAGTAATAAAAAAAATTATACTAAAAACACCAACAACCACTAACTAAGGCAGGTCTTCAACAATGTTCCTCTGTTTAGTCTAGGCAATCCATTACATAAGTATACATATTATACATTCACCAGTTTGGAATTTACAAGGTCCACACACATCATTCACCTTCTTCTTCAAAAGTTATGTTTAAATTCTTTACATAATCAATGAAAGGTCTCCATATATTCTCAAACACAATTTCCTTTGATTTCAATATGTATGTTATTCTTTCTAGTGGAAGGTTTGTTAACATCTGTCTTAACCACTGAGTCACATCTGGTCTATGAGTCTTTTTCCACAATAGTGCAATACATTTTTTGGCATTAAGCAAACTGAGGTCTATGAATGCTTTTTCACTTTTATTAAAGTTATGCTTTTCTGGGTACAGACCCAACAAAAACAATTTAGGATTCAATATGATTTGTTTTGAAATTATTTTTTCAATTGTTACCCTCACCTCTTCCCAAAACATTCTAATTTTTCTACATTCCCATACACAATGAAATAGAGTTCCTTTACTTTCCATGCATTTTGTGCATGTATCTGGTATGTTTTTGTTATATCTATTTAATTCCACTGGTGTAACATACATCCGCATTAACCATTTAAAATGTATCAATTTAAGACGTACATTTATTGATTTGGTTTGAGCTTCTGTACAAGCCAATTCCCATTGTTCCTCTGAAATTTCAGTTTGCAAGTCTCCTTTCCAATAATTCAATCTTTTCTGTGAGTTTTCACTTGAGGATAGTGTCAATGAGTTATAAAACTCTGAAATAATACCCTTTCTCTTACTATCAAAATTTTTTCCAAGGATGAATAAATAGGTCGAGTGAGAGCATTATTTTGATTTGATCGAATAAAGTTCCTAAGCTGAAGATATTTAAAAAAATGTGTTCTATTAAGATTAAATTTGATCCTCAGCTCTTCAAAAGACATTATGTTATCTGAACATGACAGATATAAATCTTGAATCTTTTGAATCCCTTTTAAATTCCATACTTTAAATACAGCATCCGCTTTCCCTGGTTTAAAATATTGATTACCCCATATTGGGCTAAATTGTGACAATAAGTGTGGTTCTTTTAAATATTTTTTAGTTTCACACCATATTTTGATCATATGCTTTACAAATGGATTTTTAACTTGTTTCTGTAATTTTTTTGCTGAATCTGAGTATATGAATATGGGAAGAGGTAAAGGTAAATTGTATGATTCCATTTCAGTCCAGTGAGGGAGATCATTTGATGAAAAATAATATGTCATAGACCTCAGTTGTGCCGACCAGTAATACAACATAAAGTTTGGACATTTCAGACCTCCACGATCAAATGGTAAATATAGTAAGGACAGACGTAATCTAGCCTTCCTGTTGTTCCATATAAATTCCACTAACTTTTTTTAATTCTTGAGAATAGATCTGAAGGTGGTGGTAAAGGAATGTATTGAAATAAATAAAGTATTTTAGGTAAGATATTACTTTTAAGTACTGTATATTGATTCTCCCTATCATTGACATTGGTAGTGACATCCATCTCTGAATTAACTCATTAATGTCTGTCATTAAGGCTTCATAGTTGGCACTGGCGACTACTTCTAGCTTAGGCACAATTTGAATTCCTAAATATTTAAACTGATTTACAACATTGAATTGATTTGCCTCAGGAGCTGGGTGATTTCTCTGGGTCTCATTTAGCATTAATATTGAAGATTTAGTTTTATTTATTTTATATCCTGATATTTCCCCAAAATTCTTTATTAAATTCAACAAGGTCGGAATTGATTTTTTAAGATTCGACATAAACAAAATTATGTCATCGGCATACAGGGAAATTTTATGTTCTGTTGGTTCAACTTTAATTCCACATATTTAGGCTGTCCTAAAACATCTTTAAAAAGTCTTCAGCTGATCCAAAATGCTGCAACAAGAGTTTTAACAGGTACTAGAAAGAGAGATCATATCTCTCCGGTTCTGGCCTCCCTTCATTGGCTTCCCATCGAGTTTAGAATTAAAGCAGACGGACAGTGACATATTTTTATTGAACCAATCAACTGATTGTATGAAAATATTCTATTCTGTCTATTCCTGCGATTTAATATGTGTCACCAGCTTCCATAAATGACCTTATTTGTTCATAGCCCAGCCTTCACTTAGTGAGGCTGCAGTACCGCCATCTCTCGATAGGTGCGGGCATTAGTGACGTCACCACAGCAATACAAAGAAAATGGCAGAACGAGAGCAAAGTGATTCGGACAGCAATTATTTTCTCGAGTTTGACGACCTCAATATAAATGATGACATTGAAAATGAAGAATCGGATGATGAAGTAGTTTTGGGTGGTGCTGAGGGGGTATTCAGCCTTATTTGTGGGAAAGAAGTGAGGGTTATGTTGCCTGCCTGTGCAGAGAAACAGGCAGAGAAACATTCCCATCTGATCACTACAAGGGATTTTGCCTACCAAGATTAGATTTATGAACAATGATATTTAAATAAAGTTTTGTAAAATCATATATTGAGTTTATTAATGTTCATGTCAATGTTATAATTCTCATAGTTCAGCATTCATCAAAGTCGCATGTCATATACATTTGAATAATTTGAACACACTAAATTCTTCTCAATTTGAAAAGAAATATTACATACTATACCAACTTTGTATGAATGTTTGAAAACACAGCAGAAATATACAAAGAAATACAACAATCAATGGAGTATCACTACAGATTAAGAAAATAACTAGTTTCCAGATACAGCAATTATTATATTCCAATAAATAACATTTCACAGTTATAATGGGCACCATTTTATGGTAGAAAATTGGGGTTCCATTTTTAAAAGCACATTTCTCTTACAATCTTAGGCTTATATTTGTTTTTCTTAGCAAATATGCTGCTTCCCTAAAAATTGAAAGCTGAACTGTCATTGGTAATTTCTTCTACTTTTACATGTTTGATTTTGAAAATCATCCATTGCTTGGAATTCATTTAAAATGTTTTGTAAACATTTGCTGTGAATATTAAAAATACAAAACTTACCCTGTTTACTTCTCGTTTTCTGACAGCTGATTGCATCGGTAGATCACCCTTGCTTTTCACACCACTGTCACTGACACTTGTCTCAGAGTCAGACTTGGGAATCGAGGGATATATAGTTGGAATAGCCGTTTTCTTTATCACCAATCTTTTTGCAAATTTCATTTCAAATTGCATCTTATTCTCGAAATCGCTGTCAACGAAATGTCTACTGCACATGTAGGGCGCTAACGAGGTGCAGGTGTGCGTGCAGCTGAGGCAGATGCCTGAGAGCGGCGAGCCGTGACACCTGCAAAATATATGTGGACAAGAAAGACTGACAAACCTGGGTACTATTTCACTGGAGTCTGCTTTAATACAGAAGCTGAAGCAATAGGGAACACTGTCTCTGTAATTGAGAACTTTGCTTCTAAAAAACACAGGAGGATGGACTTCCAATATAAGTAACCGGTGAGTTAAACTCTTTCTTCAGCATGTTTTTTCCCCCTAACCGTTCTTATGATCATGAAAATATTTGGTAATTCCGAGAAATATCCGTAATCGCCGATTTTAAAATGTAAACATCGTGTTGCATGAAGCAAAACACAGCAGGACCATCGCACCCGTAGACAACACAACGCCAAACCATATTAATTTGATTCCTGAAATCCTAATCTTCATAAATAATCTATTTGTAATCCACAAGTATTCCGAGAAATATCCGTAATCGCCGATTTTAAGACGTAAACATCAAGTGTTGCATGAAGCAAAACACAGCACTGGCCGCCGACCGTGTGCGTGTGTTTGCCGGTGGTGACGTCACACAGTCAGTGGCCATCTTAGCCGCTGATCGCTTGGCTGGGTCAGACAGCTCTCCACAACAGCGTACTTCAAGAGCGCATTGTCACCTTATGCGACATACGTTGACACCAAAACATGTGCGGTTTGACTTAGCTCGTCTCAGACAACAATTTGAGATATGAATTAGCGATATTGAATTTTCGTCTGTCCGTCTGCTTTAAGTTTAAAATCCTTCTTCTTACTTACAAAGCTCTAAACAATCAGGCTCCTTTTTATTTAAAAGATCTGATACTACCGTATTATCCTAACAGAGCACTACGTTCCCCAAATGCAGGATTACTTGTAATACCTAGAATCTCCAAAAATACAATGGGAGGCAGAGCCTTCAGTTATCAAGCTCCTCTCCTGTGCAACCAGCTGCCAATCTGGATTCGGGAGTCAGACTCTATCTTTGTTTTTAAGAACAGGGCTAAAACCTACCTTTTTGATATAGCCTACAATTAGGGAGGGATTATGTATTTCTGAACCCTCCCATAGTTATGCTGCTAATAGGTTTAGTCAGCCGGGGGACCTCCAATAATGCACTGGGCCTCACTCCTTTCTTCACTCTTAATGAAATATTTTTTTTTTTTTTTGCTGGTCATTAACATCTGTTTGTTCTCTCTCATAGATTGAGTCCCCATCGTGCTGTTTGCTCTCTACATGTCTGTTCTTTTCATCTTCTCTGTCCCCTCACCCCCCAGCCAGTCGCAGCAGATGACTGCCCCTCCCTGAGCCTGATTCTGCTGGAGGTTTCTTCCTGTTAAAAGGGAGTTTTTCCTCTCCACCGTCGCCAAGTGCTTGCTCACAGGGGATCGTCTGATTGCTGGGGTCTTTCTGCAACTGTGGAGGTTCCCCCTACAGCTGATAGTGCTATGAGATGACTGTTGTTGTGAAATGACGCTATATAAATAAAGTTGAATTGAATTGAATTGAATTGAATTGACATACGCCCGGCAGGAAAAGAGACTGAATTCCTTCCACTTGCGCTGCATTCGCCGCATCCTGGACATATCCTGGCAAGACAAAGTGCCCAACACAGAAGTCCTGTCCCGTGCCGGCCTTCCCTCCATGTTCACTCTACTCAGGCAGCACAGGCTCTGCTGGCTAGGCCATGTTCACCGTATGGAGGACAGCAGAATCCCCAAAGACGTCCTCTACGGAGAACTGGCAATTGGCAGGAGAGACGCTGGCCGCCCACAGTTGCGCTTCAGAGACGTCTGCAAGAGAGATATGAAGGCCCTGGAGATCAACACAGAGCACTGGGAGGACCTCGCAATGGACCACTCCAAATGGAGAGGCACCCTGACCAGACAGCTCAAGGTGGGTGAAGAGAAACTGACTGCTGCAGCAGATGAAAAAAGGACCCGCAGGAAGAACCGCCACAGACCCAGCAGCACAGAGACCATCCACAAGTGCGACCTGTGTGACAGGGACTGCCATTCGCGCATCGGCCTGTTCAGCCACAGGCGGTGCTGTTCCAGCAGAGTAGACATCTAGGATTCTCTTCCATGGTCATTGTAATGAAGAATGCAATCCCTCATAAATGGAGACTTTGAGGCAACTGGCAATCAGCAATTTTTCATTTTATTCCAAAAACTTCACAGATAACAACTTCAGCGTACATACCAAATCTTCACACCGACACGACACTCTCCCTCCCTTCTTCTTCTTCTTCTATTTTTTGGCGGGGGCACCCAACTTAAAGGCGCATTACCGCCATCCAGCGTTGGAGTGTGGACCAGACATTATACCCCAATCATCCTCCAAAAACAAAAACAAAAAAAACAACAAAAAAACCCTATATTCTATTAATTAGCCCCGTATCTTTAAGGTAGACCAACAACTTTCTTACCTCATCCCCCACCATCATGCTTAAGTTAGCATCACCCACCCCTAATTCTCTAATTCCCTCCACTAATCTGTCTCTCTCCTGGGTATACTTCTGGCAGTAGAAAATGACATGCTCCACACTTTCTTCCTCTCTCTCACAATAATCGCACATCCTTGTCGGGTGCTTACCTACCAGATGCAAAGTTTTGTTTAACCTAGTGTGTCCCATCCTTAGCCTAGATAAAATATTCTCTTCCTTTGTATTTCTTGTCCCCATCCTGCCCTTCACTCCAACCGCACTCTGGATAGCATACAAATGTCGCCCTGTTTCCCCTGTGTCCCACCTATGCTGCCACTCCTGCCTAATATACTCTTTAATCAGCGTTTTTGCCTCAGATTTACTCAATGATATATCCCACGCCTCCCAGTGTCCCAGAGCCTGTTTAGCC
This sequence comes from Pholidichthys leucotaenia, assembly GCA_020510985.1. NCBI lineage: Eukaryota > Metazoa > Chordata > Actinopteri > Cichliformes > Pholidichthyidae > Pholidichthys > Pholidichthys leucotaenia. Next base: position 190,540,152 of record CM035843.1, read on the forward strand.
AATTTATCTGCGACCTCATTTCCCTTAACCCCCCTGTGAGCTGGAACCCACATAAACACCACAGCCACCCCTTTGTTTCTGAGTCTATACAAAGTCTCATATATCTCATAGACCAAGTCCTGTCTGCTATCGGATGACCCTGATTTTATTGACAGCAAGGCTGCACTGGAATCCGAACAAAGGACAAAATCCTTGATCATCAGCTCCTCAATCCTCTGCAATGCAGTCACCAAAGCCAACAATTCGACTGTATATACAGACAGATGGGAAGATGTTCTTCTATTAGCAGATATTTTTAAGGCAGGGATATGGAAAGCAAACCCAGTGCAGCCCGTGTCAGGATCCTTTGATCCATCCGTGAATACTGGGGTAAGGGAGTGATATATTGTACCCAACCGATCCTCTACTAAAACTGCAGCATTTCCAAATTCTCTGCACCCTCGCATCTTTTCCAAAAAATACAAATCAACTGACACTGGGTAGAAAAACCATGGAGGAGGGACTGGCAAAGGAACTGATGGGATATACAGTGGGGCAAAAAAGTATTTAGTCAGCCACCATTTGTGCAAGTTCTCCCACTTAAACGATGAGAGAAGTCTCTAATTTTCATCATAGGTATACCTCAACTATGAGAGACAAAACGAGAAAAAAAAAATCCAGAAAATCACATTGAAGGATTTTTAATGAATTAATTGGTAAATTCCTTGGAAAAATAAGTATTTGGTCACCTACAAACAAGCAAGATTTCTGGCTCTCACAGACCTGTAACTTCTTCTTTAAGAGGCTCCTCTGTCCTCCACTCGTTACCTGTATTAATGGCACCTGTTTGAACTCTTTATCAGTATAAAAGACACCTGTCCACAACCTCAAACAGTCAGACTCCAAACTCCACTATGGCCAAGACCAAAGAGTTGTCAAAGGACACCAGAAACAAAATTGTACACCTGCACCAGGCTGGGAAGACTGAATCTGCAATAGGTAAGCAGCTTGGTGTGAAGAAATCAACTGTGGGAGCAATTATTAGAAAATGGAAGACATACAAGACCACTGATAATCTCCCTCGATCTGGGACTCCACGCAAGATCTCACCCCGTGGGGTCAAAATGATCACGAGAACAGTGAGCAAAAATCCCAAAACCACATGGGGGGACCTAGTGAATGACCTGCAGAGAGCTGGGACCAAAGTAACAAAGGCTACATCAGAAACACACTACGCCGCCAGGGACTCAAATCCTGCAGCGCCAGACGTGTCCCCCTGCTTAAGCCAGTACATGTCCAGGCCCGTCTGAAGTTTGCTAGAGAGCATTTGGATGATCCAGAAGAGGATTGGGAGAATGTCATATGGTCAGATGAAACCAAAATAGAACTTTTTGGTAAAAACTCAACTTGTCGTGTTTGGAGGAGAAAGAACACCATACCTACTGTGAAGCATGGGGGTGGAAACATCATACTTTGGGGCTGTTTTTCTGCAAAGGGACCAGGACGACTGATCCGTGTAAAGGAAAGAATGAATGGGGCCATGTATCATGAAATTTTGAGTGAAAACCTCCTTCCACCAGCAAGGGCATTGAAGATGAAACGTGGCTGGGTCTTTCAGCATGACAATGATCCCAAACACACCGCCCGGGCAACGAAGGAGTGGCTTTGTAAGAAGCATTTCAAGGTCCTGGAGTGGCCTAGCCAGTCTCCAGATCTCAACCCCATAGAAAATCTTTGGAGGGAGTTGAAAGTCTGTGTTGCCCAGAGACAGCCCCAAAACATCACTGCTCTAGAGGAGATCTGCATGGAGGAATGGGCCAAAATACCAGCAACAGTGTGTGAAAACCTTGTGAAAACTTACAGAAAACGTTTGACCTCTGTCATTGCCAACAAAGGATATCTAACAAAGTATTGAGATGAACTTTTGTTATTGACCAAATACTTATTTTACCGAGGAATTTACCAATTAATTCATTAAAAATCCTTCAATGTGATTTTCTGGATTTTTTTTTCTTATTTTGTCTCTCATAGTTGAGGTATACCTATGATGAAAATTGGAGACCTCTCTCATCTTTTAAGTGGGAGAACTTGCACAATTGGTGGCTGACTAAATACTTTTTTACCCCACTGTATGTTCTATCACATAACTTCATATCCCTAGCCACTCTCCCAGCGTGAAATGCAAAATTCTCCCCTTTACCTCTTTCCCCCTCCCAACAAGGCAACAACACTCTGACTGTAGGGTGTTTCTCTTGAGCGTGCCCCTGCAGATTGACCCAGTAACTCATCATCATCTGCTTACGCCTGATACTTAATGGCATTTCCCCCATTTCCACCTGGAGGGCAGCAACAGGAGTTGTTTTAAAAGCCCCACAGCAGATCCTCAGTGCTTGGGCCTGGATGACATCCAACTCGCTCAACGTGGTTTTGGCAGCAGATCCATATACAATACACCCATAATCCAATATAGACCTAATTAACGCAACATAAATGTTTCTCATAGCCGTTCTGCTAGCACCCCACTCAACCCCTGTCAAACACCTCATCACATTCAGTACTTTTTTGCACCTAGCTGACATCTTCTGAATATGCTCCCTCCAAGTTAGATTAACATCAAACCAGATACCCAGAAACCTGAAAACTTTGACTTGTTCCAATTCCTGAGCGTACAATGTTAACTGGGCATCAGCTACCCTTTTCCTTGTAAACACTACCACCTTTGTTTTCTCAACAGAGAATTTAAATCCCCAGGAATATGACCACCCCTCCACTGCACTTATCGCTTCTTGTATTTTCCCTCTTATATACTTAAAATTACTCCCTCTTTTCCATAATGCCCCATCATCAGCAAATAAAGAACGGCCAATGTCATTGTTCACAACAGAAAAAACAGCATTTATCATAATAGAAAAAAGTACTGGGCTTATAACACTATCCTGGGGGGTGCCATTTTCCGTCAAGTATCTATCTGACATGGCTCTGCCCACTCTAACTTGAATGTACCTATTAAACAAAAAATCCTTTATCCAGTTAAATGTTCTCCCAGATATTCCTATCTACTTAGCTTTATCATCAGCCCCTCCTTCCACAACATGTCATATGCTTTTTCCACGTCAAAGAATACCGCAATTACTGACTCTTTGTTTACCTGAGCCTTCCGTACCTCTGTCTCCAAACACACAACAGGATCCATAGTTCCCCTTCCTTTTCTAAATCCACTCTGATGTGGTGACAAAATTCCCCTACTTTCAAGATAGAAAGCAATCCTATCTGTGATCATTCTCTCCATTATTTTTCCCAAATGCGATGTTAAAGCTATAGGCCTGTAACTCGCTGGGTCTGAGGGATCCTTTCCAGGTTTCCTTATAGGAACAATCACAGCTTCTTTCCATGCAGTTGGGAGCTTTCCCTTTTCCCACACTTTGTTGTAGACTTCCAATAGTTTCCTCCTTGCCAAAGTCCCTAAGTGTTTCACCATGATGTAACAGATACTGTCTTTCCCAGGGGATGTTAATCCTGATTTGTTTACCGCTCTTTCCATTTCATCTAGAGTGAAAGGAGAATCCAACGGGCTACTAAAATCACACCTTTCCTCCAAAACCCCAGGGTGTGCTAAACTCGTCCTACTTCTTCCTCTTTTACCCTCTTCAGTCAAATTACCTGAGCTATGAATTTGAGTCAGGCTCTTTGCTATCATTGTTGCTTTCTCCCCATCAGTTATTGCAATCTCTCCCCCACTTTTTAATATTGGGTACTGCCATTCCCTCCTGACTCCCCTCATAGCCTTGATCATGCTCCATACATCTCCCACGGCTGTTGATCTACCTACAGTGCTACAGTATCTCTGCCAGCTTTCTCTCTTGGCCCTCCGGATAGTTTTCCTGGCTTTTGCCAGTGCTCTCTTATAATTAATCAAGTTTTGCCAATTATGAGTTCTCCTTAGGACCTTAAGCATCTTATTCCTCTCTTTAATAGCTCTAGTGCACTCCTCTGTCCACCAAGGCACTGCTTTCTTTAATCTTTTCCCTTTACTTTTAGAAATTGACTGATTGGCTGCTTCCAGAAAAATAATTTTAATACTTTCCTCCATGCTTTCAATGTCTTCACTGACCTCTACTAGGGGAAGGTCTCTCTCACAAATAAACTTAAATAATTTCCAATTAGCAGTGCTAAAAACCCACCTCCCTTCCCTGTGACCACTTACCCTATTCACTGAAATGAAAAGATTACAATATACTGGAAAATGATCACTTCCCACTGAAGACTCCTCCAAAACCTCCCACTCACACACACTTGCAATATTACTAGTCACCAATGTCAAGTCAAGAACTGAACCACTCCCCGTATGTACATCAATTCTAGTTGCTCTACCATTGTTCAAACATACTAGCTTCTTCTCTTCCAAGAGTTCTTCAATAATCTCACCATTTATGTCTGTATAATTTGCCCCCCATAACACATTATGGGCATTAAAATCCCCACAAACTACCACCCTGCACCCATCTATCCCCTCCATCTGAGATAATTGACTCAATGTCAGTCTCCTACAAGGATTGTACAAATTAACGACTACTAATTCCCCCTCTTTAGTCCAAATTTCAACTACCACGTATTCCAGCTCATCCCCTTTACCTATCTCTCTAAACTGAATTCCCTCCCTCACAAATGTTGCACACCCACCTCCCATTCCCTCCTTCCTATCATTCCGAATAGAAACATATCCCACTATCTTAAAATCCAGATTAGGTTTCAACCACGTCTCCTGAACACAAATGACATCTGGTTTGTCTGAAAGTTCCTCAGTATATCTTTTGAATTCCTGTCCATTTGCCACCAAACTTCTAGCATTCCATTGAATCACTATAACCATCCTCACAATTCCTTTCCAGTCGATGCTTGATCCTGACTTGTCTGGCTACTGAGCCCACTCCTCACCTCCTCCCAAGTTAAACCACTGAAACCAAGATGATTAGCTGCTGCCTTCACTATTATTTGAATTCTTTCAGTTTTAGACTTTACTTCCATTGTGGCATTCACAACTCCTGCTATAAAGATAACCAGTCTCTTCAGATCAACCTGAATTTCCCCATTCCGTACCAGCTCTCTTTCCCCTACAGGCAGCCTCCCCCCAATCCTTTGCCCATTCCCTCCTCCCTGGTCCATCCTTTTCACTGCTTCAGCATAAGAAACTTTACTCTGTACTCTGACTCGCTGAATTTCCCTTTCTCTCATCATACTTTCACAGCCTCCATAGGCCACACTATGATTCCCGCCACAGTTACAACACTTTGGCGTTTCTTGCTTACATTCTCCATACTGGTGGTTGCCCCCACACCTTGCACACCTTTTCCTCCATCTACAAGTGTTAGCTATGTGTCCAAACCTTTGGCAGTTATAGCACCGAATTGGATTAGGGACAAATTCTCTTACCCCATACCTCAAAAAGCCCAAACTTACACTTTTGGGGAGCACTACTCCTTCAAACTCAACCACCACGCCCTCAGTGTCTCTCCTCTGTCCTTCCCGGGTGGCCTGTAGCCTACGAGCTGCCTTTACTACCCCGCCTTTTAAATTAGCTTTAACTTCTTCCATTGTCATTCCTATTGGCACCCCCCAAATTACACCCTTGTTCCACTTTGATCCATTATCAATAATGCTTGTATTTTTCACTTTAAATCGCCCAACCTCCCTCATTTTGTCAGCTCTTTCCCTTTGCTCCTCACTCCTGCACACAATCAGTAGATTTCCATCTCTCAATACCTTTGCCATGTATATATCTCCTACCTGATTTTTCAATATTGTTGTTAATTTAATTGGACTCATTGTGGATATCCCCTTTTCGTCCTCAAACCTTACAATAATTTTTAACTCGGCTCCTTCCTGCCCTCCTCCCTCCGCACCACCACCACTTCCACTACTTCTAGCCTTCTTTGCATTATTACTGGGAAAGTTATTCTCCCTTTTCTCTTTTCCTTTCCCGCTTCCCTGCCCAGTATCCATACTATCTTCACTGTCCCACAAATCAGAATCTCCCCAGTCTGGCCCATTCACAACGCTGCTGCGCCGACCCGCCACACCTGTCTTTACCCTGCTCCTCCTCTCCATTTTCCCATGCCCGCAGACTCCAGTCCCGTCACCCAACCTCCTTGCCAAACCGACCGACAAACTTCTCTGGCTCTCTCTCGGAGATCTAACCATCCGTCGCTTCCTTTCGTTTGATGAAGTTCAAAGTTTCGGCGTTCCGTCTTACGAGCTCCGGTTGCTCCACGACCCTGTCAAAACCCACTCTCCCTCCCAATAACCAACACCTGTTATATTGTGTGAGACAATTAGGGCTAATTAGCCCCTACCATAACCCCAGGTAAAACAATAAACATTTTCCATTTTTCACACATACCCAATAGCATCTAAAAGTCCATAACAATTTCCCACCTATTTACAAAATACATATAAATAACACAGAATAAATAAGACACCATAAATAATTCAATAAATAATTTAAACCCCTATTTACAAAATCTAAATCACCCCTAAACTTACCATCACATGCTCCCTTCCTGCTGGTATCCTTTAAAAAGCATTCAACCCTTAAAGAGTCTTTTGCCCGGACACCATCAGGGAGCATGCTGGCAAAGGTATGTGGATTAATGATCACCACTGTGGGCTATATTAATCATATATTCCATAACCTACATATGTTGAAGCATGTGAGAATGTTTGGTGATTACATATGTAAGGCGACTTCACACCTCTGAAAGGACAAAGACTCTCAACCGCCAGTGAAGGACAAAGACGTTCCCAGACACTGCGGTGGAGACCGGAGGAGCTACCCTCACCCCCCCAGGGCGAAGAGAGGAAGTACTAAGACAATGGGGGGATTATGATAATGAGGGATATCAGCCTTTGATATGCATGTCTTTTGTTATGTGCAAGTATAAAGTCAGAGAGCCGGAGGTATTCGGTCTCTTTTCCTTCTGCTACTTCTGCACTTAGATGAGACTTGTTAGGAGAGCTGATAAATAAACTTTGGTTTATATATCATACCGCCTCGTTATTTCCAGCTCTTCTACACTGGTGACCCCTGATGCGAGTATGGACCTGAGGCGTTCCCCCGCAATCGACTCATCTGTGGCGACCCAGGCAGACGCCAGCGCCCACGCAGACAGGGGAACAGATGGACGACGTTCCCCCCCGGCAGAAGGGATTGAGAGGGCTCAACCGAGCACCAGCGCCGCTGAGAGAGCCGAAGCAAGGCACTCTCACCCTGCGGACACATCAGTGATGGTCTACACGAATGCCGTCGCTGTCACACTGCCGGACTTCTGGCAGGAAGACCCCACCTCGTAGTTTCAACAAGCTGAAGCCCAGTTTACACTGGCGGGCATCACGGCTGACGATACGAAATTCTATCATATCATCTCCAAACTCGACGCCGCCACTTCGAGGTGTGTGCGGAGCATGATCTGGCGGCCACTGGCCCAAGACAAATATGAAACACTGAAAGCAACCATCGTAGCAAATTACGTCCCCTCAGCTGAAGAGAGAGCCGAGAAGATCCTGGCGGTCTATGGCCACAGAGGGTGCAAACCTAAAGCCCTCATGGAGGATTTGATACAGCTTAAAGAGGAGGACAATGACAACTTCCTCTTCCAATTCATATTCCTCAGCACGCTGCCGCCACACATGAGAGGGACGCTCGCCAACATGGGATGCAGCACCCAGCAAGACTTCCGCATGCTCGCCAACGAAGCTCAACGGCTCGTCAACGCCTGCAAGGAGCAGACACCCACAGCAGCATCCGCAGATGCCCAGAACCATGAAGAGCCGCAACCCACTGAGCAGATCCAGCCCGCGGTGACAGCGACACGGCCAAAACGTAACAGACGGAGCGATGTCTGTTATTATCACCACCGCTTCACCGAGAAGGCCCGCAAATGCGTTCCCCCCCCTGCAAATTTACGATTTCGGGAAACGCCAAAGGCGAGAGCCGTTAACGGCAGCGGTTCTCGGCGAGAAGAGTAAGCTGTTATATGTGACGGATGGACACACCGGCAAGCAGTTCCTTATTGACACAGGAGCTCAACTGAGTTTCGTCATGCCCTCCCAAGCAGATCGAGCCATGGGCACCCGGGGCAACGGAGCGGTGGCAGCCAACGGCTCCAACATTGACACCTTCGGCGAAAAGAGCCTGCACCTCCACATCCACGGCCGCAACTACAGATGGACATTTGTTGTAGCGGCGGTGAGGTTTAACTTGTTAGGCGCAGATTTTTTGTGTGCACATGGGTTATTAGTGGATCTAGCGAATAGACGCTTGGTTAATGCACTGTCTTTTGCTTCTATTCCCTGCTCAGCCCGAGTTTCTCCACCACCTGTGCAGGCCAGCGTCACCACGGCAAGAGGTAAGTTTGAGCAACTCCTCACCCAATTTCCAGCACTCACAATTCCCAAATTCTCAGCCACTGTGGCTAAACACGGGGTTGAACACTTTATTCCCACAACGGGCCCACCCGTATTTGCCAAAGCTCGCCGCTTAGACGCGACCAAACTCACCATAGCTCGGGACGAGTTTACTACCCTTGAAAAATTAGGCATTGTTAGATGCTCGAAGAGCCCCTGGGCCTCACCACTTCACATGGTTCCGAAACCCGACGGTTCTTGGAGACCGTGCGGGGATTACCGCAGATTAAACAATGCGACAGCGCATGACCGCTACCCAATTCCTCACATTCAGGATTTTTCACTGCATCTGGCGGGTGCGCGCATTTTTTCAAAAATAGACCTGGTCCGCGGTTATCATCAAGTCCCAGTTCGAGCAGAGGACATTCCTAAAACAGCGGTAATAACCCCTTTAGGCCTTTTTGAATTCCTGCGAATGCCTTTCGGCCTCAAAGGCACCGCTCAAACTTTTCAGCGGATGATGGACTCGGTATTACGCGACCTTCCTTTTGTTTTCGTCTACCTCGACGACATGCTGGTAGCCAGCCCGTCTGAGGAAGAACACGAGCAGCACCTCACTACGGTTTTTCAGAGACTAGAAGAGCACGGGTTAATAATCAATCCAGCCAAATGCAAATTCGGTGTGTCACAAATTGATTTTTTAGGACATAGAATCTCTCCGAACGGGGCAGTTCCACTTCCAGACAAAGTTCAAGCGATAAAAAGCTTCCCACGACCACAAACGGTCAAATCGCTGCAAGAATTTTTAGGAATGGTTAATTTTTACAACCGTTTCCTCCCCCACACAGCTCAGCTCATGCAGCCCCTATATGACGCACTCAGAAAAAAGAAAGCTTCCAACGCGGTCGAATGGACCCCGGAGCGCGAACGCGCCTTCGCGGAAGTAAAGAGCGCCCTAGCTAACGCCACATTGTTAGTTCACCCAGATCCCTCGGCCCGCATTGCACTAACCACAGACGCTTCGGACCTAGCTATAGGGGCAGTTGTAGAACAACATGTCAGCAGGATCTAGCAACCTTTAGCATTCTTCAGCAAAACGCTAAACCAAACTGAGCGTAAGTACAGCACTTTTGACAGGGAGCTGCTAGCGCTTCATTTATCCATCCGCCACTTCCAGTTCTGGTTAGAAGGGCGGAGTTTCACGGCTTTTGTAGACCATAAACCGCTCACCTTTGCTATGGCTAAAATTTCAGAACCATGGTCAGGCAGGCAACAAAGACAGCTGGCTGCGATTTCAGAGTTCACCACAGACATTCGACATGTGGCAGGCAAACTTAACGTGGTAGCAGACTGCCTCTCTCGCACTGTGACATCACCAGAGCGCGAGGAGACAGATTATACTGCCTCAGCCGCAGAACTTTTCACTAACGCGGACACATACGCAGCACCTATCCATGCAGGGATAAATTATGCAGCCATGGCAGAGGAACAAAGCAGTGACGCGGACGTGCGCGTACTCCTGTCTGGACCAACAGGGTTAAGGCTGGAGGAAAAGGGTTTACGCGACGGCGTGCCCCCCCTAATATGCGATATTTCAACCGGCCGACCTCACCCGTTAGTCCCAGCTACATGGCGCTGCCGTATTTTCGACTCAATTCACTCCCTCGCGCACCCAGGTGTGCGCGCCTCGGTTAAAATGGTCGCCGAAAAGTTTGTGTGGCCAGGCCTGCGCAAAAACGTAAAAGAATGGGCAAAAACTTGTATTTCTTGTCAGCGCGCCAAAATACACAAACACACTAAAGCCCCTCTGGAGCCTTTTCCAATCCCTGCTAGAAGGTTCGACCACGTTCATGTCAACCTCGTGGGGCCACTACCTTCCTCCCAAGGTTTCACACACCTGTTAACAATGATAGACCGCACCACGCGCTGGCCAGAGGCAGTCCCTCTGGCGTCAACTACAGCGGAGGAAGTCGCTCGCGTTTTTTTGACAAACTGGGTGGCACGTTTCGACGTCCCATCGGACATCACGTCCGATAGAGGACCTCAATTTGTCTCAGAGCTTTGGTCAGCCATGTCCAGCAGCTTAGGGGCAACAATTCACCGCACCACCGCTTATCACCCTCAGGCTAATGGGTTATGCGAGCGTTTTCACAGGTCTTTAAAAGCCGCCCTCAGAGCCTCACTAACGGATACAAATTGGGTAAATAAACTTCCCTGGGTTTTATTGGGGTTGCGTGCTGCGCCTAAAGAGGATCTAGACGCCTCTCCGGCAGAATTAGTTTTTGCACAACCTCTCAGGCTCCCAGGTGAATTTTTACCAGAGAACCCAGAGCCAGGGCATCTTCCAGTCCCAAGGTTTTTAGGCAGCAACGGACCGGACTCTCTCCCCGGTCCAGCTCATCACTCCTTTCCACGGATTTTTGTCCCTCAAGCTTTAAAGAACGCTGAGTTCGTTTTTGTTAGGCATGAAGCTTTAAAACCAACTTTCCGCCCAGCATATGATGGGCCATTCAGAGTGCTGGAACATGGTGATAAACACTTTGTGCTTGATTTTGGGGATAGAAAAGAAACAGTCAGCATTGACAGACTTAAACCTGCCTTCTTGTTGAAAGACGAGCCTGCACAGTTGGCGAGAGCACCTCGGCGGGGTAGACCCCCCAAGAGAAAAGACTCAGCCCCCCTGCAGGGAACAATTAACCACTCTCCTTCCCACCCTGCAGATTCCTTACAAGAAGGTCCCAGCAGGACGCCTAAACGAACCCACAGCAGTTTTGGGAGAAGATTAAAACCCAGACAGCACAGGGACTGATGCAAACTACTCCACAGTTGTTCACTAATTGTGCTGTAACAGTTTAGGACCGACTTGTGATTTTACTATGCTGTTATGATTACCACTGAACTCTCTTAGGGGCATGGCTGCTGGAAAGTTTCTTCTGTGGCAAGAGGTGTAACAGTTAGTATGTCATAGTAATTATCTTAAACTGTGAATTTTTCTATTGTCTTTTCTTAGGCGTTTGGGGGGGCGGCTGTGGGCTATATTAATCATATATTCCATAACCTACATATGTTGAAGCATGTGAGAATGTTTGGTGATTACATATGTAAGGCGACTTCACACCTCTGAAAGGACAAAGACTCTCAACCGCCAGTAAAGGACAAAGACGTTCCCAGACACTGCGGTGGAGACCGGAGGAGCTACCCTCACCCCCCCAGGGCGAAGAGAGGAAGTACCAAGACAATGGGGGGGATTATGATAATGAGGGATATCAGCCTTTGATATGCATGTCTTTTGTTATGTGCAAGTATAAAGTCAGAGAGCCGGAGGTATTCGGCCTCTTTTCCTTCTGCTACTTCTGCACTTAGATGAGACTTGTTAGGAGAGCTGATAAATAAACTTTGGTTTATATATCATACCGCCTCATTATTTCCAGCTCTTCTACAACCACTTGTTTTACCCAAATAATTAGACATAACAATTATCTCACCAAAAGGGGCGTTCCACATAGTCAGAAGCAGATCCTAAAATAATATGTGTAGACTTAACAATAATTATTAACATTTACAAATATTACCCAAACAATATAATCACATATACAGTGAACCATAACAGTGGTGACACTCCGTCGTCACAGTCATCATAGACCGACGGAGGCCAATGAGCGATGAGCGATGATTGATAACTAGCAGTAGAGATGATATTGACATCAGACAGGTGATACTATATCTACTGTACAGGTGAGCAGTGTGCAAATTTAGAAGCTGGTGTGTGAGTTCATATATGCAAAGCTGTGTTACAGAGTTTTGGGAGTTGTTGTCTGTTCATGAGTCTGATGGCAGTGGGAAAGAAGAAGTTTTTCAGTCTGGTTGTCTGGCATTTCACACTTCTGTATCTCCGGCCTGAGGGTAGAAGTGTGAACAGTCTGTGTTGGGGGTGGGTGGGGTCCCGGAGGATGGCGTCAGCTCTCTTTTGGACATTGTGGTGGTAGATGCTCTGCAGAGAGGGGAGTGGAGTCCTGATGATCTTCTCCGCTGTCTTCACCACTCTCTGCAGGTGTTAGTGGTGTTTCCGTACCACGCAGTGATGCCGTTGGTCAGAATGCTCTCAATGATGCAGCTGTAGAAATTGTTGAGGATCCTGGAAGACATGCCAAACTTCTTCAGCCTCCTCAGAAAGTACAGTTGCTGTTGAGCTCTCTTGACCAGCTCTGTAGTGTTGTGTGTCCACTTAAGGTCCTCGCTGATGTGGATGCCCAGGTATTTCAAGCTGCTCACCCTCTCCACCTCAAGCTTCCGGATGAACAGCGGCCGATGGGGTCTCCTCCTCCCTTTCCTCACGTCCACTATCATTTCCTTTGTCTTGTCCGTGTTGAGGGTGAGATTGTTGTCCTCACACCATGACACCAGGTTGGCCACCTCCCTCCTGTAGGATGTTTCGTCATCACCAGTGATGTGTCCTATCACTGCTGTGTCATCCGCAGACTTTAGGATGATGTTGTCTTTGTGGGAGGCAACACAGTCATGGGTGAAGAGGCTGTAGAGGATGGGGCTGAGAACACAACCCTGGGGGACACCTGTGTTTGTGATGATGCTGGCTGAGGTCCTGTTACCCATCCTGACAGACTGGGGCCTGCCAGTTAGAAAGTCCAGTAGCCAGTCATAGAGGGTGGGGTGCAGGCCAAGTGAAAACCGTTTGTTGGTGAGTTTGAGGGGGATGACCATGTTGAAGGCTGAGCTGTAGTCGACAAAGAGCATCCTAATGTAGGAGTCTTTATCTTCCAGGTGGGAGAGAGAATAACGGAATGCTACGACAATAGCATCTGAGGTGGACCTGTTGGGCCCGTAGGCATACTGCAGGGGGTCCAGGGTTCCTGGTATGCTGTCCTGAATGAGGGGCAGCACCACTCTTTCAAAGCACTTCATGATGATTGGAGTGAGTGCTACTGGTCTGTAATCATTCATACAGGTTGGGGGGCTCCTTTTGGGGACAGGGATGATGGTTGTTGTTTTGAAGCAGGAGGGGACTATGTTCTGGTTGAGGGAGAGGTTGAAGATTGATGTGAGAACATCAGTCAGCTCTGCAGCGCATGCTCTGAGGGCCCGCCCAGGGATGTTGTCTGATCCTGCTGCCTTGCGGGGATTGATATTCCTTCGTGCTTTGTTTACCTGGTCTGGTGAGACTCTTAGTTGGGGGGGGGGGGGGTGCGTGAGTGTGTGTCTCTTCTTTGTGCTATGGCTGATGATCTTGAAGCGGGTGTAAAAGATGTTGAGATCGTCCGGCAGGCTGTCTGTAGGGCTAGCGGTGCTGCTGTTGGTATTCTTGTAGTCTGTGATGTGTTGCAGGCCTTGCCACGTGCGCTCCGGGTCAGGAGTGGAGTAGAGGCTGTGCAGCCTTTCTCTGTACTGCCTCTTGGCTGTTGTTATAGCCTTCCTCAGTCCATACTTTGCAGCTCTGTGCTCGACCTCACAGCCTGATTTAAATGCATGAGAGCAAGCACGCAGCATCTGACGTACCTGACTGTTGATCCAGGGCTTCTGCTTGGGGAACTTCCTGACCTGTATGGTGGTTACAATGGTATCAACGCACATGCTGATGTACGCAGTCACATATTCAGCATAGTCCTGTATGTTAACAGAAGAGTCCTCTTGAGTGGCTGCAGCTTCAAACACATCCCAGTTTGTGAAGGCAAAACAGTCTTGCAGGATGTTCTCAGTCTCTGGAGTCCAGTGCTTAATTTGCTTAATAACTGGGTTTGTTTGTTTCAGCTTTTGTCTATAGGCTGGGTACATAAGCAGTGAGATGTGATCTTACTGTCCGAAGTGGGGGTGGGGTGCCACTCTGTAGGCGTCACGTATGTTGGAATAAACATGATCCAATGTGCTTTTATCGCAGGTGGGATTGTCCACATGTTGGTAATATTTGGGGAGTACAGTTCATAAATTGTATTGGTTAAAGTTGCCAGCAACAATAAAAACCGCATCAGGGTGTTTTGTCTCTACTGTGCTGATGATGTCGTGGAGTTTGCTTAGTTCTACTGTGTAGTTGCTCTGTGGACAGATGTATACAGTGGCCAAAATCACAGCAGCAAATTCCCTCGGTAGAAAATAGGGACGTCATTTCAGCTCCACACCACGAGTGGTTTATAAATACACACACACCCCCATCCCTCGTCTTACCAGAGTCTCCTGTTCTGTCTGCCCGGTATGTTGAGTGGGTCTGGAGCTGAATAGCACTCTCCGGGAATCTGTATGAAAGCCAAGTTTCACAGAATATTAGGGCACAACACTCTCTTGTCTCCCACTGGCCTTCAATCCTTGCTCTTAATTCATGTAGCTTATTTTCCAAAGACCGAATGTTTGCAATTAAGAGACTGGGTAGCAGTGGCCGGCTGGAGCGAGCCTTTAGCCTAGCATGTAGCCCTCCTCTCTTGCCTCGCTTTTGGTGCCTTCGACACCCGCCTCCGACGTGTTTTCTTTGGGTCAGCATGTTTTTGCGGGCTCGGTGCTTCGGGGCCTTCCTGGGGGTGCTGATGGTCACCGATGGGGTGGACAATGCATTACAGGTCAGGTGGTATAAAGCCAGTAAACTTCGTGTGGCTGCTTGACTTGGTGATATCCAGTAGTGTTTATCGGTCCCATGTTAGCAGCGTAGAAAGAACAACAACAATGCAAAAAAGGAGAAAAGTCAGCATTCGGGAGCGGATTGAGCAAAGACGTTCGCCAACGGTGGGTGCCATCTTGTGATGGCATGTGGCTACATGTGGCTTCACCCAGGGATGATAAGAGGATGTTTCTCATCTTCTGTGAGAGATGATTGGTGAAGCCGGCCTCCAATTCTCAGGAGGCCATTGACATCAAGGAATGGGTCCAACTTTCTCAGTGAACTTGCTTTACAGATATCTAAACATCATTTTAGGCAAAATATCTCTGTTTTGTATGCTTCATTTTGGACACAGTTGATGATGACCTGCTTTGCCTTTGCCAGACTACCAGCCGTGTGAGGTTCCGTACATAGATGCCATCCTTTACATCCAGTGCTATCCTTATCTCTTACAGCCTAGGTCTTCTTGTTTTCAGCAATGTGGATCAGAGCAGCAGTAGCTCTGATGAGAGACCGCCAGGTGTGGAATCTTGTGAATCGCTGAGAGCTCAGGTTTGTTGTCGTACATGCTGTTAGGTTAGTTTGAACCTTTACATCAGAATCTGGACTGACAAGGTCAAAGGATGTTTCCACTGGAACATCTTCATTTTGAGGTTGCAGAAGAAACTTAGGACCAGAAAGCCATCTTGTATTTGACAGTAGTGCTGCAGGTACCGATCTGGTTGCCACATCTGCTGGATTCTGACTGGTTAGTACATAGCACCATTGTTCAGGGCTTGAAAACTTCTTGATATGATCAACTCTATTACCAACATAAACAAAGAACCTGCAAGTAACATTATGAATGTATCCCAGCACTACCTTGCTGTCTGTATAAAACACAACGTCATCAATCTTGGCATCCAGTTCTTTGCTCACAAGTTCTGCAATCTCAACTGTCTGGACTGCTGCTCCTAACTCAAGCCATGGGACTGTATGGACTATCGTAGGAGCTAATTTGGCCTTTCCCATGACAAACCCGACATGCTCTATGCCATTTTGATCTAGCACCTTCAAGAAGGCCACCACAGTGATGGATTTTACAGAGGCATCTGAAAGGACATATAGCTCCACGCGTTCAGCAAGAGAAACAGATGTCCTTGGGTAACAGCAAGAAGTTTCAAGATGTACAAGGGCCTGTAGCGAATCTCTCCAGGAAATCTACTTTTCTTTCCTTTCTGGGGGAAAGGGCTTGTTCCAGTTGGTGGTATGGTGAGTGAGTTCTCTCAGTAGGAACTTTGCTTGTATGATGATCGGTGCCACTAACCAAAGTGGATTGAACAAGCTGTTCACTGTAGCAAGCAAACCTCTGCGAGTGAAGGGCTTATCTGTACCTGAGACTTTGAAAATGAACATGTCATTGCTTAGATTCCAGTTTAAACCTAGACTACACTGCAGTGGAGGAGAGTTGGTGTCTAAGTTGAGATCTTTCAAGTCCTTGGCATACTCAAATGAAGGAAATACCTGCATGACTGCTAGACAGTTGGATGTGATCTTGTGAAGATGTAAGTTTGACATACATAGCATAGCTCGTACTGCTTTGAGTAAGAAAACTGCTTCACGTACTGTGGGCAAAGAAGTGAGGCCGTCATCCACATAGAACTCTCTATGTACAAACTCTTTTGGTGCAGAGCCGAACTCAGCTTCTCCATATAGTGCAGCTTGTTGGAGACCATAAGTTGCTATGGCTGGAGACGGGCTGATGCCAAATACATGAACCCATATACGATACTCCACAACTTCATCCTTAGGATCGTTATTCCTGAACCACAGAAACCAAAGGAAGTTTCAATGATCTTTTCTCACAATAAAACTGTGAAACATCTGTTCAATGTCTGCAGTAACTGCTACCTGCTCACGTCAAAACCATATCAGAACCCCAATTGAGTTGTTGTTCAGATCTGCTCCAGTCAGCAACACATCATTGAGAGACACTCCAAGGTGCTGTGTGCTGGAATCGAAAACAACTCAAATTTGCCCTAGCTTGTGGGGATAGTATACTCCAAATGTGGGGAGGTACCAACACTCTTCTCCTTCTTTCAATGGTGAGGCCAGCTCTGCATGCTCTTTGTCAAATATCTGCTGCATGAAGGTGAAAAAGTGTTGCTTCATCTCATGTTTCCTTTCAAAGGAACGACAAAGAGCTTTAAAGCGACTCTCAGCTATCTCCCTATTGTTTGGCAGATGACGTCTTGATGTGCGAAAGGGAAGCGGGGCTACCCAGCTGTTTCCTTCATCAATGAACATCTCCCTGTCCATGAGCTCAATGAATTGCTTGTTCTCAATAGAAGGGGCAATTTTTTTGTCATTTTTGGTGCGCTGGAAGCTCTTGTTTCCCAATGAGTCATCCTCCATGAATCAAGGGAGGACATGAGTGAGCTGCAAATCTTGCACATCACGAGAGCTTTGAGATCTTACACTCTTCTCTGTGAGCTTCTCTTTTATTGTAAGATGATCTGGACATGGCATGAAATAAGAGGGGTGCCCTTTTTCAAGAATTTGAGTGCAAAAAACCCTTACATTTGTAGGTTTGTGTACAGCACCAAGACAAGCTTCTCCAATGATGACCCAACCGAGGTCCAAGCGTTGGGCATATGGAGCGTTACTCTGTCCATTGTGCTGGTCTCTTACTTTGTGCACCTCCATGATGTCACGTCCAAGAAGCAAAAGTATCTGAGCATCTATGTCAAGTGGAGGGATATGCTCTGCAATGGAGTTGAGGTGTGTTTGGTACTCTGCCACTTCTGGAGTAGGCATCTCTGACCTGTCATTGGGTATGTAGTTGCACTCTATTAGAGTTGGTAGGTTTACGCTGAGACTCTTATCCAAAGGTTGTGCAATGAAGCCCATGGCTCTCCTCCCAGACACCTCAGTGAGACCTGCACATGTCCGGAGTGTGCACCATGGAGCATTACCTTCACCACATACGTATCTCTGTACATTTAGAGTTCACTGTGGGAGATGACTTGTCTTCTTCCTCCCTGCTGTTCTCTGACTTGGGGGTCTGAGCAACCCATGGAGTAGGTCCAGGGTGGAGAGCTGTTATATGCTTGTCACTTTTGCACTCTTTACATTGCGGTGTAATTTTACAGTTGTTGGCAAAGTGTTTGCTCAAAGAACAGCATCTGTCACATATGCCAGCATCTTGGAGAAAGGCCTTTTGTTCTTGAATGGTTTTGGCTCTAAAACCTCTGCAGTGTTTGAGGGGTTGAGGCATTGTGTGGATGGGGCAAATCTTGCTGATATCTGGCCTTGCAGCAGGTGTCTCTGTATTGTTAGAGATAGGCATAGAAATGACCTCTGTCTTGTTCGAAGAAATTAAGTTTCTGGAAGTGTTCATTTTTTTAATTTTTATTTATTTATTTTTTTTGCTGTGTTGCCTGTACAAGCTGACAAAAACAGAGAAAAGCTTGGATCATTATGGATGTAAGCTTCTCGGCAGACAAAGTCAGCAAAGTAGGTGAATGGTGGAAAGTTGACCTTGAATTGTACTTTATAGTTGCTACCATGAGTGATCCATTTTTCTTGAAGAGTAAATGGCAGCTTCCCCAAAATGGGATTCAGTCCTCTTGGGGTATCTAGGCAAGCTAGCCCAGGCAAGGTGCCTTCACACTGTGCTGATACTAGCCCTTGTGTCATGGCTCCCTCTGGGCCGTCATCTGCTGCAGCTGCACGCACACCTGCTGCCAATCTCCAGTGGGCTTTATAACCGGTCCTGCCTGAGACTCAGCACGGAGCCGTCTGTCATTCTTCGTACAGATATGCCTCTTGTCAACAGCCAAATCCCTGGCCTCTTTGTCTGAGATCATAATCTGCTCCTCGCCTCAAGTAAGTTCATTATTACTCACCTTGTCAGTCGTCTTCCCCTGTGCACAGGTGGATTCCTCCGGTGGCGGAATCAACTCCTCCTGGTGGCGGTTCAAGCCTCCATCTCCGCTACAGGGCTACCTGCCCAATCCTCGGCACGCACCCAGAATGCTGTCTTCCTGGCCGCAGCCCTTAGGCCAACCTGAGCATCCCACATCCATCTGCAAAGTAAGCTCCTCTTATTATCTAGCTCTGTGCTCGGTGGACTGTGCTAACACCTGTGCTCTGTCATTATAGGGTTGCCAGGCTAAACGGCGTTCTGCTGTCCCCCGGGCATGATTCCTGCACAACCCTTCATCTTCACACACACAACACACACAGTGCATACACACACTCATACACTCACTGTGAACAATAAAAGGATAACTGTATTCACTCGAGTCTGAGCATTTGTTCCCTGGGTCTGATAATTACAGTTAGGCCCAGAAATATTTGGACAGTGACACAATCTTCATGATTTGGGCTCTGCATGCCACCACATTGGATTTGAAATGAAACAACTACAACGGAATTGAAGTGCAGACTTTAAGGTTTAATTCAAGGGGTTGAACAAAAATATATGATTAAACATGTAGGAATTGTAGCTATTTTTATACAAACGCTCCTCATTTCAGGGGCTCAAAAGTAATTGGACAAATAAACATAACCCTAAGTAAAATGTTACTTTTCAATATTTTGTTGAGAATTCTTTGCAGGCAATGACTGCCTGAAGTCTGGAACCCATGGACATCTCCAAATGCTGGGTTTTCTCCTTTGTGATGCTTTGCCAGGCCTTTACTGCAGCTGTCTTCAGTTGTTGCTTGTTTGTGGGTCTTTCTGCCTTAAGTTTTGTCTTGAGCAAGTGAAATGCATGCTCGATTGGGTTGAGATCTGGTGATTGACTCGGCCATTGCAGAATATTCCACTTTGTTACTTTAAAAAACTCCTGGGTTACTTTTGCAGTATGTTTTGGATCATTGGTGATGTGCCGTCCAATCAACTTTGCTGCATTTGGCTGAATCTGAGCAGAAAGTATATCCCTATACACTTCAGAATTCATCCGGCTGCTTCTGTCTTTTGTCACATCATCAATAAACACAAGTGACCCAGTGCCATTGGAAACCATGCATGCCCATGCCATCACACTGCCTCCACCATGTTTTACAGAAAATGTAGTGCTTTGGATCATGAGCTGTTCCAATTGTTCTCCAAACTTTCTTCTTCCCATTATTCTGGTACAGGTTGATCTTAGTCTCATCTGTCCAGAGAATGCTGTTCCAGAATTGGGCTGGCTTCTTCAGCTGTTTTTTTGGCAAAGTCAATTCTGGCCTTTCTATTTTTGAGGCTGATTCATGGTTTGCACCTTGTGGTGAATCAGAATCAGAATCAGATTTATTGCCATTGTTCATGTAGTACACAAACTAGGAATTTGTCTCAGTGCAATGCTGCAACATTAAACATGATAAAAATAAAAGATAGAAATAAAAAACTATACATGCAATAAAATGTAGAATATGAATAAGTAATACTAGACAAAGCAATTTTTAGATATATTAGCGAGCAGCAGATATTGTGGAGTACCCCATCGTGCAGTCGGTAATGCAAAAAGAAAACAGTGATGATTGACATGAGTCCTTTGTATTTACTCTCATGAAGTCTTCTCTTTATGGTAGACTTAGATAGTGATAAACCTACTTCCTGGAGAGTGTTCTTCACTTGAGTGGATGTTGTGAAGGATTTGTTCTTCACCATGGAAAGGATTCTGTGATCATCCACCACTGTTGTCTTCCGTGGACGTCCAGGCCTTTTTGAGTTCCCAAGCTCACCAGTGCACTCTTTTTTTCTCAGAATGTACCAAACTGTTGATATGGCCACTCCTAACATTTCTGCTATCTCTCTGATGGATTTATTCTTTTTTTCAGCCTCAGGATGGTCTGTTTCACCTCCATTGAGAGCTCCTTTGACCGCATGTTGTGTGTTCACAGCAACAGCTTCCAAATGCAAACGCAACACCTGGAATCAACTCCAGACCTTTTGACTGCTTAATTGATGACAGGTTAACGAGGGAAGAGCCCATGCAGCCTTGTTATTTTTTTTTTTTGCACCCTTCTGAGTCAATTGTCCAATTACTTTTGGTCCCTTGAAAAAGAGGCGGCTACGTATTAAAGAGCTGTAATTCCTAAACCCTTGCTCCAATTTGGATGTGGATACTCTCAAATTACAGCTGAGAGTCTGCACTTTAAGCCCATATTGATTATATAATTGTATCCTGAATATGTTTTCGTAAACAGCTAAAATAACAAAACTTGTGTCACTGTCCAAATATTTTTGGGCCTAACTGTATGTCATCTTGCAGCAAGTCTCCAAACTCTCTTAGCTTTTGATGATCCTTTTTGCTGACCTTCGGAAAGTTCTCCACTCTGTCAAACAGAGTCTTCTCAATCCTTTCTGGTGACCCATAACACTCCTGAAGACAAAACCATGCCATTTTGAGACCTTGTGCCATATTGTTGATGTGTACAGCTCAAATCCTCTTAACTTGTGCTGAAGACTATGGACCTAACCATTTAATTAGCAGACCTAGCTCTTCACCACAGGTGAGTTCTGCTCCTTCAATGGAATTCAAAAAGCTTGACCTCCATCCCCAGTAGCTTTTGGGGTGATTATCAAATTTTGTGAGACTGGAACTGGGCAGCTCTCATCTTGCAAGGAATTTAGCACTTTCACCAAAGCCCATACGGTCAGCAGGGGGAGCCCACAGTGGTTGCTTTAGAGGAGGTAAGGGGGAAGGATTAGGTAAGGGCTTGGAGTACAGGCTGCGGGAGTGAGCATTGGGATCTGGCTTTCGAAGCTGCATATTAGGCATTTACAATTTAGCCTGATTGATATGAGCACTGGAGATGTCTGGATTGGCAACACTGAATGCAGCAGGATTGCTTTCCAGAGGCTGAGATAATGATTGATTGATTAGCAAATGTTCAGAGGCAATCTTGGAATGACATTCAACATATTCACTAGTTCTTTCCCGTGGAAACTGAAGTGATAAAGACTCAATATTTATTGCATTTAGGGAACCTCTGCCAATTTTTTGCTGCTGTAGACTCAAGAGCTTAAGCCTCTGCTTCTGCTGCAGCTATTTCTTGTTCGAGCTTTAATGAAGCAAGGGCAGCATCCAGATTCTCTTTTTCTACCAATAACTCATTCTCTCGTTCAACATAGGCCACACAGGCACGTGCAGCTAACACTTTAGCTCTTGCTTTAGCTGCAGCTAGGCTGGCAGAGGATTTCTCCATGCTTGTGGCTGAGGCTGACCTGCTGACTACAGACCTGGTGATGAAGGTCTCCTCTGCTGGCAAAGTGATTTGCTGTTCTGCAAATGGCAAAGCTGCCTGCCGTTCGTCATTGTGTTGAGCAGTTTCCATTTTGTATGTGTGAACAACCAATGTTGATAAAAAAAGGTATCCTCTTGTACTTGAGTGTATCCACAGTAGAATGTCCACTGTATGCTGTTTTTCACTATTCCGGTACCTGCGTGGATAGCAAGGCACGAATCACCAGATAGCTAAACGTTATCACTTGACTGTAAAGCTGTAAAGGAAATGTTCCATGAATTTAAAAGGACACTTGTACTTCCATTTATTAAAGTCAGTGTGTGAAGCCAAATGAAGTCACGTGAAACTGAAAATTAAACAATAAAAGTTTTCCATCAAAAAAATGTACAATATAAATAAAAATGCACAAATATAGACAAAATATAAGTCCCTTTATACAAATTATAAAGTCAACTTACAAACAATGCTTCTCCAAGGCAGGTGGATGTTTAAGGATACAAGCAGGTGGTCGTAGCTGTGTCTGAGCTCTATGCAATGTGCTTCAATGAAACAATGCAGGAGAAAAAAAAAAAAAAAAACTATGGTCATGGGACCATGAACAGTGAATAAGAAAAACACCTCTTAAAGTGACATAAACACAGATCACGAACAACTTGAACACAAAACAGAGATTATGCACGAATATATGAGCATGTTACATTACAGGTTCATTATTAGAGACATTATTCATTATTATGTACATTATTTTGTCTTGTCTGTATGTCCAAAGATTGGGTGTGATGCTTTTTTTCCTGTGGAAAGCTTTTTATTGAACACATGATGACAGCTCTATTTTCTGTCTGGCTTCCAAATTAATTGCGGTGTCATTTGACTCACCCCTTCCCAACTAATAATGCAACAGACCTCAGTCCAGCTAAAGAACTGACCAGAAGGTGGGGCAGTAGAGCTTGTGTCTCTACATGAGCAGCCTGCAGTTCAGGGAGCTGAAATTTCTGATTTATTGTGAAGATTTTTTTTTAAACAAACCAAGAATTTCTTTTATCATAATATTTTTAAAGAGCCAAAACTGAGATTTAAATAACCAATAATTAAACAGTTGCTTAACCTTAGCAATACCATTAAATAGATAATTATTAATTAATTATGGTTATTACAAAGTTGATCACACAGTACAACTACTTTATATTTACTTAATGTTGATGTTATTTATGCATTTTAACAGTATTTTTTATATTGTTTTATCTTTATTAGTCAAAGTCTTAGTTTTGTAATATTCCTGTCTGGTAAATAAAGTTTTATCTTCTCTCAGTATCAGCCCAGTCGCTCCCTCATCATGCATTTCTGGGCAGGGTTTTAGTACATTTTTTCATCCTCAGATCCAGACTGATGTAAAGTGGAGGAGCATGGAGGTGTGTCATCATGTTTGGAGGAGTGACTCCTTCAGTCAGAGAAGTGAGGAGTCACAAGTTCCTGATTTCAGTGCAGAAAGAAGAGAGGCAGCACTGAAGAACCAGAGAATCATCATGAAGGTCCATCACACTCTCATCTGCTGCTTCTTCATCTGTGAGTTTATGAACTCATGATTCATTCTTCATACTGATGAATCTGGAGTTTAGATCTGACTGACAAAAACAAGAAGTGACTGTTTGAATTAAAGCTAATTTATTGTATTTATTTCCTCAAAACTGTCAACAAGTTGAAAGACTTAGGAAGTAAAGTTAGTCTCTTCCTTAAGAAAATAGTTAAATTTAATTCAAAGAGTAGTAACTTTTCTACTAAAAATCATGAACTAAAGAACTGTGCTAAAGTTTTAAAATGAACTCTGAGGTTTCTGTGGTTTGTGACTCAAATCTAAAGTTTTTGACTAAAACATTTTAACTACATCTATGTAATTTTTTTGTCTATTTCTAATTATTCTTTAGATCTCCCAACATTTTATTGTTTTGTATTTAGGTTTGATTTTTGTTATGACCCCTCGTGTGCCATTATGCAGTGCACAGAGGGAGGAATGGAAAAACCACATGCAGGAGTAGTTTTGTGCATTTTATTAAACAAAAACCCAATATAGTCAAGCAAACAGTCACACAATAAACAGAGAGTTGATACGATTGAACTTGAGGCCACCAGACATACAGGTACGCCATCTGGATGCTCAACAGCCGGAGGGAGGAAATGCCCAGTGCCGGAGAGCTGCTGTCGGCACGAGGAGAAAGGCAAACATAAACTTACAGCTGGAGTGACCCAGGGTCGTCCGTGCAGTTCGGTGGATGAGAATGAGGCAGCAACAGCCACTCACACTAAATAGCTTGCATACACAGAGGAACACGCTGCTGTGTATAGGGCAATGCTCTGGAGATTTCTTCTCCCTCAAACAGGCCTTAAGTAATAATCATACCAATGAGGGAAGAGACTGCCGGTGTTGAAGAGCGTGAGCTGGATTAATTGAAACCAGGTGTGCATGAGTGAGTGTCAGAGCATGTGAATGGGAGTGAATGAGGTGTGTGTGTATGTGTGGGAGACACCAATAATAAGAAACAGCTAGTGATACTGACAGGAGGAGTAGGCATGCCCGAGCTGTCAGGGAGCGAGGACCCAGAGGGCTCCCTGAAGCGCCTGATGGAAAACAAATAGTGAAACGGGCCAAAATAGCCACGGGGACAGAACTGGGTTTGGGATACCAAACCCAGGTTCATGACAAAGCCCCCCCCCCCAAAAGGGGTGGATTCTTGACACCTAAGTACGACCAGCAGAAAGCCCCCCAAAAAACACAACAACACCCCCCCCCACCCCAAGACAAACAATTACCCAGGGTGGGAGGTGGGGGGGAAAACAGGTTAGGGAAGAAACAAGTGAATACTACAAGAAATAATATACAAATATAGTAATATGAGCCTCCAAACAGACCCCCCACCTAGGACACTAACCCCCCTCCCCAGGAGTCCAAAGTTCACGGTATGGCGATGGGTGACTGACCAGGTGGCCTGCCCAAGTCCCAAGCCCAGCAGGCGGCCCGCTGAACAGCTTCAGGCGGCCTGCCAAGACCGATGGATCACCCAACCCGAAGGCCCAGTCTTTCGGGTGGCCGACCAGCGTGGTTGAGCCACCAGGACCTGAGGGGAAGGTGAAGAGGTAGCCTACCCACCAGGAAACTTAGGGGTTGGTGGCCAGGCCAAGGGATGGGAGCCCTCCCCCACCCCGCCCTCTGAGGATTGGAGCAGGAGGACTGTAGCACCCGCAATGGTCCCCGTCCGGGGCATCGCTGCACCCACGATGGTCCCAGTCTGGGACAGAGTTGCCCCGGCGGTGGACTCCGGCTGGAGCTCTGCTGCACCAGCGGTGGACTCCGGCTGGAACTCTGCTGCACCAGCGGTGGACTCTGGCTGGAGCTCTGCTGCACCGGCGGTGGGCTCCGGCTGGAGCTCTGCTGCACCTGTGGTGGACTCCGGCAGAGCCCTGCTGCACTCGCGGTAGACTCTCGCTGGAGCGCCATTGCACCTGCGGTGGTCCCCATTGGGGTCCTCATTTCTCCCCCGGTGGCCTCCCCAGCAAGGGAGGTAGGGTTCTTCATGATCCCCGGCACTGAACCTAGATCCTTGGTGGCCTCTGGAGGGATCGGCTGCTCTCCGGTGATTCTGGCAAGGAGCTCCCGGAGGGGGAGAGAAAGAGACTGAATCAGGGTCACTGGCAGTAGCAGAGCCTGGTAAGGTGACCCTAAGAGCTGCTGCTAGCTGCCCCGGGCCCTCCTCACCATGAGTCGGGTAGTGTGACTTCAACATAGATATAGGAGACATAATGGAGCACACTTGCCTGAACTTGGGCTCCACCACCATCCAGGACTCCGGTGAACTGGGGTACGCAGGGTCCATTGGCCCTCCAGGTACTGCACCCACGTTGACCTCTCCCGGGGTGGCTGGGTTCACTTCGCCGTCATCTGTGGACATCCTAGGTTGTGGCGGCTCCTCTCCGGTGACCCTAGGAAGGAGCTCGGAGAATATGGGTGAGGAAAGACGGTTTGGGTCGCCGACAGCGGCGGAGCCTGGTGAGGGGAGTCCGGACGCAGCTGAGGGCTGCACTCGACTCTCCTCCCCAAGAGCCAGACAAGATCTCTCGACAACTAACAAGAGAATTACAAGAGAGATTACTTGCCTGTACTCCAGCTCCACCGCTGTCCAGGACTCCGGCAATGCCGATGACAACGTCCTGGACCCAGTCGGCTGGAGGTCTAGTCCAGAGGGTGACTCTGCTGCAGTGGCCCCAGCAGCAGGCATGATGGTGGTTGCAGTCTCGGTGCCCCCGTGCGCCATGTTCCACGCTACCAGCTCATCTGGTGTGGCAGCCAGGGATTGCCTCACCGCTGGCCCTGGAACAGGACTCCCCTCTTGGACGACCTGGTTCTGGAGCCTTCAAACTCGCAGGGGCACACATAGAGGGTTTGGAGAGGTCAGATGATGAGCTATCATATGCCACTGGAGCGGAGTACTCAGGGGACTGCAAACCCTGAGACTCCTAGCCAGGGAACAGGCAAAATTGTTCATCAACAGTGAGAGTTAAATGAGGAAGGACTTGCCTGTTCTCCTGGATCTGGATGTCCCCAGCAGCCTCCAAGGCGTCTCCTCTCCTCTCTGAACGCTCATCCTCGAGCCGGCGGTCGATTAGGGTGAGTAAACCCAATCTCTCTTCCTCCGTCATCAAACCTGTGGATTGGGCGGTCCCCGGCCCGGAGGATGGAACAGTCACAGTCCGTGAAGTGTGTTCTTGTTCCTCCCTCTCATGGCACTCCTTCTCGATCTGGTGGTCTATCTGGGTGAGCAGAGCCAGTCTCTCTTCCTCCCTCTCGCGGCGCTCCTCCTCAATCCAGCGGTCTATCCGAGCAAACAGGGACCATCTCTCCTCCTCCGTCATCACATCAGGGGATGGAGCATGCCCAGGCTCAAGGGATGATGCAGGAATGGGATAGCTGCAAGAGGAGGATGTCTTCCTCCGCCACGGGCGCTTGTTCTGGTGGGAGGATGGCTCCGACATCGGGGAAACCCACTCCGACTCCGCATCCGGTAGGGGAAAGAGGAAGGAGAGGATGTCATCCACCCTCGGAACTATCCAGAGGTTGGGATGATGTTGCATGATGTCTTCAGCGTTGAGCAGCGCCAGCCGAATGTCCTCGGGAAACTGCAGCCACTGAGCGGAAAAGAGCGCCTGTTCCAGCAGGTCCTGTGCTCTCAGCTCCTTGTCCGTCCAGACCACCATGTTGGAGCTCGGGAAAAAAGAAAAAAGGGGTGAAAAGGAAAAGAAAAAACACATATCTACTCTGCTGGGTTTTCTTTTGCGGGCCGGACCATTCTGTTATGACCCCTCTTGCGCCATTACATAGAGCACAGAGGGAGGAACGGAAAACCCACACGCAGAAGTAGTTTTGTGCATTTTATTAAACATAAACCTCAATATAGTCCAGTAAACAGTCCCGCAATAAACAGAGAGTTGATACGATTGAACTTGAGGCCACCAGACATATAGGGACACCACCTGGATGCTCAACAGCTCGAGGAAGGGAATGCCCAGTGCCGCAGAGCACGAGGAGAAAGGCAAACATAAACTTATGGCTGGAGCGATCCGGGGCTGTCCATGCAGTCCGGTGGATGAGAATGAGTCAGGAACAGCCGCTCACACTAAATAACTAACAATAGTCACGTAGCGTAAGAGAAGACTAATTTAGTCAGGCTGAAAGTAACCGTAGGGAATGACAGCTTGCATACACAGAGGAACACGTTGCTGTGTACTGGGTAATGCTCCGGAAATTTCTTCTCCCTCAAAAAGGGCTTAAGTAATAATCATACTAATGAGGGAAGAGCCCACCGGTGTGGAAGAGCGTGAGCTGGATCAATTGAAACCAGGTGTGCATGAGTAAGTATCAGAGCATGTGAATGGGAGTGAATGAGGTGTGTTTGTATGTGTGTGAGACACCAATAATAAGGAACAGCTGGTGATACTGACAGGAGGAGGAGGAGTGCCCAAGCTGTCAGGCTACCTGAAGGGCTCAAACCCAAAGGGCTCCCTGAAGCACTGAAGCACCTGAAGCACCTGATGGAAAACAAATAGGGAAACGGGTCAAAATAGCCACGGGGACAGAACTGGGTTTGGGACACCAAACCCAGATTCATGACAGATTTTAATTTTTGACCAAATGCAAAATGTTTTGGATTAAAAAATCTATTTCCCAGAGCTTTGTTAAAATATATGTAGGTCATAGTTCTTATAAACAGGAAGTATAGAGTGAGGAAAAAGATGCTATAATAACCCGGAGGTTTCTGTTGTTTGTGACTCAACTCCAAACTTTATCACTGAATTATTTTAACTTTAACTAACTAGTGTGTTGTATATTTTTCCTCACTAATTTTTTATTGATTATTTTACTAAGCTTGCCTTTATTCTGTGATTAATTGTATCTTACGTCCAGTGTGATTCTGATTTTGTGTGTAAATGTGAAGCAGACAACTCCTTCATGAAGGTGTATTCAGACCAAACACTAAAACGATTACGTGTGAACTCAATGCAAAGAAGGAAATTTGCGTCCCAGCGAGTTGCAGAAGGGCGGGATTGTCCTCTTAACTTCTGCACCTGCTTTCTACCTGTTGCTGAACTCCCCAAACACTGTAATATTTAGGTTTACAACATTATCTGGAATTGCACACAAGTGGGAAAATGTATCTGCCTCCTCCAGAAACTGCACCTGAAAGATGGTTGTTTACACTGTTAGCCTCCAAAGCAGGAGTAGGTGAGTGGATAAACTCCCAACACTTCGTTTCCACTACAGAACTTCAGTCCATCTATCTGCAGCTGAGTGGCAATCTCATTTTCATACTAGTTTACTCTAAAGTGCTGAAACTTCTACTCAGGTGACAGCAAAGTCTCAAGGCTGATTAGTTATCGCTACCAACTTCCTTGGATACAAATGTGCAAATTTGCGTGCATGTATTGAGTTAACATGTGATCATGCCACGTAAAAAAATTTCTTCATGTTTGTTCTGAAGTCCCCTTCAGAAGTGCATAAACATCAATAACTATTGATCTGTCATCTCATCATCAGCTCTTCGGGATGGAATCACTTCTGTCACCAATGCTGAAACTGGTTTCTACGGAGTTATTGGAAAAGATGTCACTGCTACATGTTCTTTTTCTTCTGATGGAAACTGGAAGATTATCTGCAAAGAAGATTGTGAAGAGGAAAATATCCTCATTAAAACACAATCGGACACAGATGAAATAGGCAGATACAGCCTCCAGAGTCAGTGTAAAAACACCTTTTTGTCTGATGACTGTGACCAGTATGTTCTCTCAGTGAAAATCTCAGAGTTGACCAAGTCTGATGCTGGATGGTACAAATGTTGTTTGGATAAATCATGTAAAGATTTTGAAATCATTGTTGCAGAAGGTGAGTCTCTGCTGAAATTATTTTTATATATTTGGGAGGATGGAGACAAAGATTTAGTTTTCACTAACAACTTCTGGTGTTGGGGAATAGATGTTTTATGCTTCATTACTCAGAAGGAAGTTGAGTCACATTTAGATTATCTTGATCCCGCCACACCATGAACTGAGGGCTGCAGCCTGTATCATTGTACCACTCACTGTTCATTTAACATCTTTGACTGATTGATTTTATCTGAACATCAAGACAAAAAAAATAAAATAAAACAAAAATCAAAACCCCCCAAAAAATAAAAAAAATGCCTTGTTCAAAAGGAGTGAGAAGAAGCCAACGCTTCCTCCATACCCAATAAATTACAGTATCATTCCAGTCATTATTCATCCCACAATTACATTCATTATACAATTTCATAATATATACACATCTTATAATTAAATTATGCAATAGAAAGGATACAACAATGATAGTTTATATTGATAATAATATCAACATCTAATAATAATTGTAATAATAATAAGTAAATACTTCTGATATATTTAATATAATTATAGACAATATTATCATCATCATAATCACCAAATATACCACCATATACCCCCACATAGCTTACAATACCTAGGCGCAATAAGTAACCATATAACAAAAATAGCCATAATAATAGGTAGCCATATAGTAGTTACAATAATAATAATAATAATAATAATAATAATAATAATAATACCGCCTGACCTATGTACTTCAAATAATTCCATCCCAGCAACAATCATAATACTACAATACTGTTGTAATATTCTAATAATAATGATATCAATAATAATAGCACTGAACATATGTATATATTCAACAATAACAACCTTTCTTCATTAAAGCCACATTGCAATATTGCTGTCCTTTATTTTTATATTGCTCAAAAATAATTTCTTTATATGTTGATTTAAATATATGGATGTTTGGACTTTGCCTGTGTTTATCCCCCAACCCATTCCACAATTTTACCCCACACACAGACACACAAAAACCCTTCCTAGTAGATCTTACTAGGTGCATTTTAAATTTAGTATTCCCCCGTAAATTGTATTTCCCTTCTCTCTCACTGAAAAGATTTTGTATATTGTGTGGCAAAAAGTTTTTACTGACTTTAAACATTAACTGTGCTGTATAATAATCAACCAGATCCTGTAATTTCAATAACCTTGAATGTAAAAACAATAAATTAGTATGTTCAAGATACCCGACTTTGTGTATAACATGGACTTCCCTTTTTTGTAATATTAGCAATGAATTAAGTGTACTTTTGTAATTGTTGCCCAAGACCTCTATACAATAGGTCAAGTATGGAAGTACTAGTGAGCAATACAAGATATGAAGAGATTTGTGATCTAGGACTTGCTTAATTTTATTCATAATTGGAATATTTTTGCGACTTTGTTTTGTATGTATCTGATGTGTGGTTTCCAACTAATTTTATCATCTAGTATTACACCCAAAAATTTGATCTCCTTAACATTTTCAATAATTACATTATCTATATGAATATGTATATCTTCTTTATTTATACAATTACCAAATATCATTACCTTAGTTTTATCTATATTTAGTGATAACACTGGTCAACACCAAATTTATTGTCTAAGTTTTTTTTTTAGTTGATTTAGGACAATTTTGATGTGCTGAATCCAAAAATCACATTGGTTTTGCTCAATCAGGTCAACTTTTTGAACTATGGCCACATATTTTTTTACGTTTTTGTTTACATGTATGGGTATTTTCACTTTATATGATGCAAAATTCTTTTTTATTTCTTGAAATTCTCTGAATTTTGAACAATGATGACGTAACATTCAATTTACACGTACTTACCTTTATCAGTGTCTACTATTCATAACCCATCGTCCGTAAGAATCTTTGTTACCGTAGCTTTAATGACGGCTCAGGAAAGAGTCAGCCATGAATGCCAGAACACTTCTTATGTGCCCACAATTACATCCCTTGCAAAAGATGGAGTCTCACCCAATGCCTTTCAAGCAGACAAAATATGGATGCTTCCCAGAGTCTCAAAGAGTTTTAAAGTATGGGCTTTAACAGTGACATTATTTTATTAATGGTTATTTTGAATTAGGAAATGGGGGGGGGGTAATTCACGTCATTACTTCATACCATGGCTTACATGGCTTACACAGAAACGTGGCTTACGGCGCATGACCGGGATGCAGACCTGTGTATTGATAGCTTTGGAGCCCCACTTCGCTCGGATCGACAGGAAGAGGTAACGGAGAAACGTCAGGGGGGCGGCGTATGTTTTTATATTAATAAACAGTACTGTACATCTGTCACGGTCAGAGAGCGCATCTGTACACCAGATGTGGAACTTCTCTCCATGTCACTACGCCCCTTTTATCTGCCCCGGTGGTTCCCCCAACTTTTCATAACGACTGTGTACATTCACCCGAGAGCGGATGCTGACTCCGCCTCCAGCACCGTCTTTGATGTGGTACAGCGGTTGCAGTCGATTTCCCCAGAGGCTCCAAATTTTATTCTTGGGGATTTTAACCATGTGTCTCTAAAAATGACACTTAAAAACTTTTATCAGTATGTCTCCTGCCTAACCAGGCAAAAAAGACATTGGACCTGTGCTATGGATCCATTGAGAAGACCTAGAAATCTATTCCCCTTCCTCCTTTAGGATCCTCAGATCACAACTGTGTACATTTGCTGCCCACATATAAAACTGCTCTCAGAAGAGACAAGGCGAAGACCAGAGACATAAACGTGTGGACAGAGGATTCAGTGCACTGCCTCCAGGAATGCTTTAACTGTATGGGCTGGGAGGTGTTCACACTGTCCTGCAGAGACGATTTGGACTCTTTAGTGGACGTGACATGCTCATACATGGCTTTCTGTAGAGACATGATTGTTCCACGTAAACGTGTCAAAATATATCCCAACAATAAGCCATGGGTTACAAAATCAGTTAAATCCTGCTTACAGAGGAAAACACTCTGTCATGGCGGCCGCTGGGCCGTCATCAGCTCCTGCTGCGCATACACCTGCCGCCATTAATCAGCAGGCTTTAAAAGCCGGTGTCTCTGACTGCTCTGCACGGAGTCGTCTGTCGTCTTCGCCACGCATCGCATCAAGGACACAACCTCATGTCAGAGCTAATACCAAGCCATCTCGTCAAGCCACGTCACGTAAGCCACAGCAAATCTTACCCTGTCAAAGCATTCTCTCCTGTGCACAGGTGGACCTCCCTGGCGGCGGACTAGTCTCCCCAGATAACGGGACGTCACCTCCTCCTCCTCGGATCTCCTCCTCACCCTCACAGCGCCAAGCGTCACCCACACCAAGCCACGCCAAGTCACGGAACTGACAGGAGTCTCGCAGCGGTACCTGCAAGTAAGCAGCACAAGTCTCAGTTCCCCGTTCCTACGAGCTGCATTAATCTCTTGTGCTTGTGTGTTCCAGGGTTGCCAGGTCGCAGCAAGACCCGCTCAGTTCCAGCTGCCAGATAACATCGCACTCACCCACACATTCACACACTCACCACACTACACTGAGTTAATAAATAATTGTCAAATCACTCTACTTGTGTCAGCGTCTGTCTCCTGGGTTAAGCAATCATGTCAGTACGACTCCGTCAAGACGACCCAGCAGACAGCGCGCTGGTGCGCCGTATTAACACACTTAGCGCACGAGTAGATTTAATTGCCCATCAACAGACAGTTATACTCAATCAATTAACTTAGATCAACAGCCGGCTGGATCACCTGGAAGGACGCCAGGCGTTCCCCCCCGGTCGCTGGGGCTTCATCAGCCCCTGTAATCCCACCTGCTAGTCAAATACACCAGCCTCCTTCACCTCGCCTCACTCTCGTGCCTACCCCCGCCCACTTTAGCGGAAAACTCGGAGAGGCACGGGGTTTTCTGCTACAATGTGAGACAGTTTTTCACCGCGTCCCGGGAGATTTTCCCACAGACCATAGCAAGATTGGGTACATCTCTAACCTGCTCGAAGGGAGGGCGTTAGCTTGGGCGTACACAGTTATGGCTAAACCCAGCTATTCCCACTTAACTTACCAGCAGTTCGGGGCAGAGTTTCTCGAGATTTTTGACCATACTGACCGGGGCGCGGTGTTAACTGACCGGTTGCTTAGCCTTCGGCAGGGCAGCAAATCTGCCGCCGATTTCGCTGTAGACTTCCGGGTGCTAGCTGCAGAGGTCGGGTGGGGGGAGTCAGCGCTTTGCAGCATTTTTCTCCGCAGCTTTAGCTTGGAGCTTAGAGATGAGCTAGCGACACGGGATAAGCCAGACAAATTAGGTGAACTAATTTCTCTCACAGTTAGTTTGGACAGTAGGCTGAAGGAGCGGGCGGCTGAATGGAGGGCTGCCAGCCGTTTGGGTAAACCACGCCCCCGTTCCTCCCGGTCACCTCTCCCGGCTCTGCCCCCACCGGAGGAACTTCCGGGGCCGGAGGAAATGACTATTGGGCAATCGGGTGTTTCGGCGGCTGAAAGACAGCGCCGGAGGGATCTGGGCCTGTGTTTTTACTGTGGCAATGAGTCTCATGGGGTAGCTGAGTGTCCCAACCGGTTAAAAAGGGGAGGTCCGTGAGTTACAGTAGGGGGATTCACGGACGTTAAGCAGAAGAAACCCCTCACTATCTTCCGTATCCCCATCAGACTTATTTATAAACACGGGGAACACACAACACATGCCCTTGTTGATTCTGGAGCTGAGCAAAGCTTCATTTCCGGAGACCTGGCAACCCATCTGGGCCTCAGCTGTCAACCCCTTCGCCCATCTGTCAACCTCGTCACGCTGTCAAAGGCTTCACTGACCACTGTCTCCCACCAGACGGCCCCCGTGTCGGTGATTGTTTCTGGAAATCATAGGGAGGAGATCCGATTCTTGGTGTTGCCCATCTCCTCCTCGCGTGTGATCCTGGGTTACCCGTGGCTACATCTCCACAACCCCACGTTCGACTGGCAAGCCGGAAATATCACTGCATTGAGCACCTTTTGCCTCAGTGCCTGCCTCCAGTCTGCAGCGTGTGCCCCCGGACCTGTCCAAGGTATCAGAAGTCTACCACGATCTGGGAGCGGTTTTCAGCAAGTCACGGGCGCTGTCCCTCCCCCCCCCCCGCCCCTATGACTGTGCGATCAACCTCAGGGCAGGGGCCCCTCTCCCGGCAAGTCGTTTGTATAGCCTGTCTGCCCCGGAGCGTGAGGCCATGGACACATACACTACCGTTCAAAAGTTTGGTGTCACCCAGACAATTATTTTGTGTTTTCCATGAAAAGTCACACTTATTTACCACCATGAGTTGTAAAATGAATAGAAAATATAGTCAAGACATTGACAAGGTTAGAAATAATGATTTGTATTTGAAATAATAATTTTTTTCCAGATACTCAACCTGCTCAAAGGAAGGTCAGTTTTATAGCTTCTCTAACCAGCTAAACTGTTTTCAGCTGTGCCAACACGATTTCACAAGGGTTTTCTAATCATCCATTAGCCTTCTGACGCAATGAGCAAACACATTGTACCATTAGAACACTGGAGTGATAGTTGCTGGAAATGTGCCTCAAAACACCTATGTAGATATTGCACCAAAAACCAGACATTTGTAGCTAGAATAGTCTTTTACCACATTAGCAATGTATATTAGATATTAGAGTGTATTTCTGATTAGTTTAAAGTTATCTTCATTGAAAAAAACAGTGCTTTTCTTTCAAAAATAAGGAAATTTCTAAGTGACCCCAAACTTTTGAACGGTAGTGTATATTAAGGAGTCCCTCAGCTCTGGAATTATTCGACCGTCCTCCTCGGCGGTGGGGGCAGGTTTCTTCTTCGTAGGGAAGAAGGATGGCTCACTGCGTCCCTGTATCGACTTCTGGGGGCTCAATGAAATTACCATCAAGGATAAGTACACGCTGCCACTGATGAACTCGGCCTTTGACTATCTCCAGGGGGCATCTTGGTTCACGAAGCTGGACCTCCGCAACGCTTACCACCTGGTGCGCATTAAGGAGGGCGATGAGTGGAAGACGGCGTTCCGGACCCCAAGCGGCCACTTTGAGTGCTTGGTGATGCCGTTTGGGTTAACCAACGCTCCGGCCATCTTCCAGCGCTTAATTAACGACGTCCTCCGGGACTTCCTGAACACCTTCGTGTTTGCGTATTTGGATGACATCCTGATCTTTTCACGCACGTTGGAGGAACACCAGGTGCACGTGAGACGGGTCCTGCAGCGCCTCCTGGAGAACCAGCTGTTCGTCAAGGCCGAGAAGTGTGAGTTTCACACCAGCTCGACGTCCTTTTTGGGGTTCATTATCGCACGCAATCAGGTGCTCCCCAACCTGGCCAAGGTCAAGGCAGTGGTGGATTGGCCCACGCCCACGTCCAGGAAACAGTTGCAGGGTTTCTTGGGATTCGCCAACTTCTATAGCCGTTTTGTGCCGAATTTTGGGATCATCGCCCAGCCCCTGACCTACCTCACGTCCCCCAAGATCCCCTTTCGTTGGAACAAGGAAGCAGCTGCGACGTTCGGGAGGTTGAAGGAGGCGTTTGCCTCTGCCCGCGTCCTGACCCAGGTGGACCCGGCCCTGCAGTGCCTAGTGGAGGTGGACGCCTCGGATTCTGGAGTTGGGGCGGTCCTCTCCCAACGCTCCCCGGTGGATGGAAGGATCCGGCTGTGCGCCTTCTTCTCCCACCGCCTAACACCAGCTGAGAAGAACTACTGCATCGGTGACAGGGAGCTGCTGGCTGTGAAGCTCGCTTTGGAGGAATGGAGGCACTGGCTGGAGGGGGCTGCCCAGCTGTTCATCGTCTGGACTGATCATAAAAACCTGAAGTATCTTCGGACGGCTGAATGCCTGGCCGGCTGAACGCCCGCCAGGCCCGCTGGTCTCTCTTTTTCGGCCGGTTTAACTTTACGATCACCTACCGGCCAGGGAGCAAGAACGGCAAGTCAGACGCCCTCTCCAGGCAGTTCGAGGCAAAGACCATCGGGGATGAAGAGGAGACCATCCTGCCGTCATCCTGTGTGGTGGGCGCCCTCACGTGGGAGATCCAGGACAGAGTCAGGAGAGCGCAGGAGACTGAGCCCGACCCAGGTGGGGGTCCCCCAGGCCGTTTGTTTGTTCCCCCTTCAGTCAGGAGCGAGGTCATCCAGTGGGGTCATGCCTCTAAGTTGGCATGCCATCCTGGAATCACCCGCACGGTTGACCTGCTTCAGAGAGCCTTCTGGTGGCCAGGGTTGAGGAAGGACGTCACCAGCTATGTCCGGGCCTGCGCCCAGTACACCACCAGGAAATCGTCATCTTCCCCCCTGGCAGGTCTTCTCCATCCTCTGCCGGTTCCTTCCCGCCCCTGGTCCCATGTGGCTTTGGATTTTGTAACCGGCCTGCCCCCTTCTGACCACTTCACCTCGGTCCTGACGATAGTGGACTGCTTCTCCAAGGCAGCCCATTTTGTGCCTCTCCGGGGGTTCCCTTCAGCGCGGGAGACGGCGGATCTTCTGGTGCAGCATGTGGTCCGCCTTCATGGCATCCCGGCGGATATCGTCTCGGATCGAGGCCCGCAGTTTGTGTCCCAGGTTTGGAAGGCATTTTGCACGGTGTTGGGGGCCATGGCAAGTCTCTCGTCTGGGTATCATCCGCAGAGTAATGGCCAGTGTGAGCGGGCCAATCAGGAGTTGGAGGCTGCGCTCCGCTGTGTCAAATCCTCTTGTTCCTCTTCTTGGAGTACGTTCCTGCCCTGGCTCGAGTACGCGCACAACGCCACTGTGTCTTCAGCGACTGGGATGTCCCTGTTCAAAGCGTCTCTGGGGTTTGATCCACCACTGTTCCCGGAGGAGGAGAAGGAGGTGGCTGTCCCTTTGGTACAGGCTCATGCCAGGCGTTGCCGTAGGATCTGGACCATCACCCGCAGAGCCCTCCTCAGGACCACGGAACGCAATATCCAGGTGGCCAACCGTCACAGGAGGCCCGCCCCGGACTATAAGGTGGGTCAACAGGTTTGGCTGTCTACCAAAAATATCAATGTGCCGGCCGAGAAGCGTAAGTTGACAAAGCGCTTCATCGGCCTATATATGATTGCACGTGTCATTAACTCGGTGTCTGTGCGCTTAGCTCTTCCCCCTTCCATACACATCTGCCCTACTTTTCATGTCTCCCAGGTCAAGCCCTATATCGCCGATCCGCTGTGCCCGCCCCGCACGGCTCCTTCCCCCCTGAGGATGATTGACGGCCACCCAGCTTGGGGGGTGACTGCCATCTTGGATGTCCGCAGGCGGGGCCGGGGTCTTCAGTATTTGGTGGACTGGGAGGGATTTGGCCCTGAGCACCGCTCCTGGATTCGACCAGCGTTGACCCTTGACAAGCAGCTCATCCGCGATTTCCATCGGGCGCATCCAGGAAGGATAGGGCAGGTGCCTGGAGGCACCTCTAGAGGGGGGAGTACTGTCATGGCGGCCGCTGGGCCGTCATCAGCTCCAGCTGCGCATACACCTGCCGCCAGTAATCAGCAGGCTTTAAAAGCCGGTGTCTCTGACTGCTCTGCACAGAGTCGTCTGTCGTCTTCGCCACGCATCGCGTCAAGGACACGACCTCATGTCAGAGCTAATACCAAGCCATCTCGTCAAGCCACGTCACGTAAGCCACAGCAAATCTTATCCTGTCAAAGCATTCTCCCCTGTGCACAGGTGGACCTCCCTGGCGGCGGGCTCGTCTCCCCAGATAATGGGACGTCACCTCCTCCTCCTCGGATCTCCTCCTCACCCTCACAGCGCCAAGCGCCACCCGCACCAAGCCATGCCAAGTCACGGAGCCGACAGGAGTCTCGCAGCGGCACCTGCAAGTAAGCAGCACAAGTCTCAGTTCCCCGTTCCTACGAGCTGCATTAATCTCTTGTGCTTGTGTGTTCCAGGGTTGCCAGGTCGCAGCAAGACCCGCTCAGTTCCAGCTGCCAGATAACATCGCACTCATCCACACATTCACACACTCACCACACTACACTGAGTTAATAAATAATTGTCAAATCACTCTACTCGTGTCAGCGTCTGTCTCCTGGGTTAAGCAATCATGTCACACTTGCCTTTAAACAGGGTTTTTTTTCTGAGCTGCATGTTGCCACCAAAGAGCTGAAGGCCAAAATTTTAAGAGCAAAACAGAATTATAAATCAGAGTTGGAAAGCAAGATGGAAACAAAGAAACTTGGTTTAGCCTGGGCCAGTATGAAAACTATTGCAGGCCTTCAAAGCACAGAGCGAAGTAATCATGCATTTTTAGATGGTTTTAATTCAGACACAGAGCTGGCTAATGCTCTTAATTGTTTTTATGGTCGTTTTGACTCCTTTGATTTTAGCACAGAAACCCAAGGTTTGAAACAGAAACTCAAAGACAATCAGCACTTTAATATTGAGGTGCAGGATGTTAAAAGGGCATTCTGTGCTGTAAAAGTGAACAAAAGTGAGGGCCCTGATAATATATGTGGGCGCTTGGTAAACTCCTGTGCGCATGAGCTGAGTCCTGTATTTCACTACATTTTCAATAAGTCCTTACAGACACAACATGCGTCTGTAAGGACTCATGGATCATCACCTTATCGTGGTGGGGGGGTTTGCGTGCCCCAGTGATCCCAGGAGCTATGTTGTCCGGGGGCAATTTGCCTCTGATAGGGTCACCAAAGAAAAACTGGTCCTGGGTGAAGGGCCAGACTAAGAACGATCCAACAGACTCTCAATGATAAATTCTATATCAAGGATTCAGTGTACCCCGCCCGGTATGGGGTTACCGGGGCCCCACCCTAGAGCCAGGCCTGGGGCAGGGGCTCGATGGCTAGCGTCTGGTGGCCGGGTTTCCACCCATGGGACCCGGCCGGGCTGAGCCAGAAGGAGTTATATGGGTCTGCCCTCCAGTGGGCTCACCACCTGCAGGAGGGATCATGGGGGTCCGGTGCTATGTGGATTAGTTGGCGGTCAAAGGCGGAGACCTTGGCAGACTGATCCCAAGCTTTCTAAACTGGCTTTTGGTATGTGGAATGTCACCTCTCTGGTGGGGAAGGAGCCTGAGCTGGTGCATGAGATTGAGAGATATCGGCTAGATATAGTCGGCCTCACCTCAACACACAGCTCCAGTTCCGGAACCAGTCTCCTGGAGAGGGGCTGGAGCTTGGCCTTTTCTGGAGTTGCCCCGGGCTAGAGGCGACGAGCAGGGGTGGGTATTCTTGTATCCCCCCACCTTGCTGCCTCTATATTGGAGTTTTCCCCGGTGGATGAAAGGGTTGCTTCCCTACGCCTTCGGGTTGGAAAACGGGTCCTGACCATCATTTGTGCCTATGCACCAAATGATGTTTCAGAGTACCCACCCTTTTTGGAGTCTGTGACTGGGGTGCTGGAGGGTGCTCCTCTTGGAGACTCCATTGTCGTACAGGGGGACTTCAATGCGCACATGGGCAACAACAGTGAAACCTGGCGGGGGCGATTGGGAGGAACAGCCTGCCCGATCTGAACCCGAGTGGTGTTCAGTTATTGGACTTCTGCACTAACCACAGTTTGTCCATAACGAACACCATGTTCAAGCATAAGGGTGTCCATATGTGCACCTGGCACCAGGACACCCTAGGTCACAGGTCGATGATTGATTTTGTTATCGTGTCATCAGACCTGCGACCGTATGTCTTGGACACTTGGGTAAAGAGAGGTACAGAGCTGTCAACTGATCACCACCTGGTAGTGAGTTGGATCCGATGGCAGGGGAGGATGCCATTCAGACCTGGGAGACCCAAACGTATAGTGAGGGTGTGCTGGGAATGTCTGGATGAGGCCCCTGTCTGGGAGGTCTTCAACTCCCACCTCCGGAAGAACTTCAACCACATTCAAAGGGAGTTTGGACACATGGAGTCGGAATGGGCCATGTTCTCCACCTCTGTTGTTGAAGCGGCGGCCCAGAGCTGCAGCCGCAAGGTGGTCGGTGCATCCCGTGGTGGCAATCCCCAAACCAAGTGGTGGACACCAGTGGTGAGGGGGGCCATTAAGCTGAAGAAGGAGTCCTATCAAGCTTGGTTGGCTTGTGGGACTCCCAAAGCAGCTGAGGTGTACCGGCAGGCCAAGCGGAGTACAGCTCGGGTGGTTGCTGAAGCAAAAACCCGGGTATGGGAGGAGTTCGGTGAGGCCATGGAACAAGACTTTCGGTCATCCTCGAAGAGATTCTGGCAAACTGTCCGGCGGCTCAGGAGGGGAAAGCAGCTCCCTGTCCACACTGTGTATGGTGCAGATGGGGTGCTGTTGACTTCGACTGGGGATATCGTCGGGCGGTGGAAGGAATACTTCGAGGATCTCCTCAATCCCACTGATACGCCTTCCACAGAGGAAGCAGGGCTTGTGGACGAGGGGGATGACTCACCTATCAGAGGGGCTGAGGTCACCAAGGTGGCTAAAAATCTCCTTGGTTGCCAGGCCCCAGGGGTGGACGAGATTCGCCCTGAGTATCTCAAGGCCCTGGATGTTGTTGGGCTGTCATGGTTGACACGCCTGTGCAACATTGCGTGGAGGTCGGGGGCAGTGCCTTTGGCATGGCAAACCGGGGTGGTGGTTCTTCTCTTCAAAAAAGGGGACCGGAGGGTGTGCTCCAACTTTAGAGGGATCACAATCCTAAGCCTCCCCTGGAAGGTCTATGCCAAGGTACTGGAGAGGAGAGTCCGGTCGTTGGTCGAACCTCGGATTCAGGAGGAGCAATGTGGTTTTCGTCCTGGCCGTGGCACATCGGACCAGCTCTTTACCTTCTCGAGAATTCTCGAGGGTTCGTGGGAGTTTGCCCAACCAGTTTACATGTGTTTTGTGGACTTGGAGAAGGCATTTGACCGCGTCCCTTGTGTTTTTTTGTGGGGGGTGCTTCCGGAGTGTGGGGTATCAGGCTTATTATTACGAGCTATTCAGTCTCTGTATCACCGTTGTGAGAGTTTGGTTCATATTGCCAACACTTGGTCGGACTCATTTGCAGTGAGAGTTGGACTCCGCCAGGGCTGCCCTTTGTCACCGATCCTGTTCATAATTTTTATGGACAGGCTTTCTAGTCGCAGCCAGGGAATGGAGGGTGTCATGCTTGGTGACCACAGGATCTCATCTCTGTTGTTTGCAGATGATGTTGTCCTGTTGGCTTCATCCAGCAATGACCTACAGCTCTTGCTGGGACGGTTTGCTGCTGAGTGTGAAGCGGCTGGGATGAGACTCAGCACGTCCAAGTCCGAGTCCATGGTCCTCAGCCGGAAAAAGGTGGATTGTCCTCTTCGGGTTGGGGACAGGCTCCTGCCCCAAGTGGGGGAGTTTAAGTATCTTGGGGTCTTGTTCACGAGTGAGGGGAAAATGGAGCGAGAGATTGACAGATGGATTGAAGCAGCATCTGCAGTAATGCGGACGTTGTACCAATCTGTTGTGGTGAAGAGGTTGCTTAGTTCTAAGGCAAAGCTGTCGATTTACCAGTCAATCTATGTTCCTACTCTCACCTATGGTCACAAGCTTTGGGTAATGACCGAAAGAACGAGATCGGGGATACAAGCGGCTGAAATGAGCTTTCTCCGTTGGATCGCTGGACTCAGCCTCAGAGATAGGGTGAGGAGCTCTGTGACGACGGAGTGTCGCCACTGCCATCTGTCATCTGGGAGAGGCTCAGAGTAGAACCGCTGCTCCTCCACATTGAAAGTTGTCAGTTGAGGTGGTATGGGCATCTGATTAGGATGCCTCCTGGATGCCTCCCACTTGAGGTGTTTTGGGCACGTCCCACTGGGAGGAGACCACGGGGCAGACCCAGGACTCGGTGGAGAGACTATGTCTCCCAGCTGGTCTGGGAACGCCTTGGTATCCTCTCTGAAGAGCTGGAGCAGGTGGCTGGGGAGAGGGAAGTCTGGGCTTTTCTGCTTGAACTGCTGCCTCCACGACCCGGACCTCCGGAAAAGTGGAGGAAGATGGATGGATGGATGGATGGATGGAGACACAACATGTGCCTAAGATCTGGAAAGATGCTGTGGTTGTCCCTGTTTCAAAATCCAGCTGTCCTAAAACGGTAAATGATTTTAGACCAGTTGCTTTGACTTCAATTTTAATGAAAATTTTTGAAAAACTGGTCAGATTTGAGGTCTTAAAGCAGACTGAGTATGCATTGGATCCTTTGCAGTTTGCCTGTAGGCCTCACAGAGGAGTGTTGGATGCCACTGTCACTCTGTTTAACATGATTTTTGAACATCTGGATTTTAATGGGACACACGCCAGGCTTTTATTTGTGGACTTTTCCTCCGCCTTTAATACAATCCAACCTCATATTTTAGTTGAAAGGCTCCTGCAACAATTTGATTTGAGTAATAATCTGGTGGGCTGGATTCTGGATTTTTTAACCAACAGGACACAGAGAGTAAGGGTCAATGGCACATTGTCTGACCGAAAGTGTTCTTCTACTGGCTCTCCGCAGGGGTGTGT
The DNA here is from genome assembly GCA_020510985.1 of Pholidichthys leucotaenia. Classification (NCBI taxonomy): domain Eukaryota; kingdom Metazoa; phylum Chordata; class Actinopteri; order Cichliformes; family Pholidichthyidae; genus Pholidichthys; species Pholidichthys leucotaenia. The sequence continues at coordinate 190,583,240 of CM035843.1, forward strand.
GTTGTCACCACTACTCTTCATCCTGTACACAAATATGTGTCGGAGCAGACATGACAACAGACACATTATAAAGTATGCTGATGATTCAGTTGTTGTCAGTCTCCTCCAGGATGGTGAGAGTGGCCACAGCCCAGTAGCTGATGATTTTGTTCACTGGTGTGAGGATTCCTACCTACAGCTGAATACGACAAAAACTAAAGATATGATTATTGACTTTAGGAGGAAAACTGCCAGGCACAAAGTCACTGTACTAAAAGGCCAGACCACTGAATGTGTACAATCCTACAAATATCTTGGGACGATTATTGATAATAATTTAAACTTTGAAGAGAACTGTGAAAGGGTGTGCAAAAAGGGTCGGCAACATTTGCATGGAAACTTGCACTCTTCCAAATTGATCGAACCATAATGACAATGTTTTATCGGGCTTTTATTGAATCTGTTTTATCCTTTTCTTTAGTGTCATGGTTTGGTCAGATAAAACTGAAACAGAGGAAATCCTTGGATCAGGTTGTTAGATGGTCCAGTCGTTTGCTTGGTGAGTCACAGCTGAGCCTGACATCCCTGTACACCAGACAGGTACAGAGGATGGCTACCTCCGTTTTAAATGATGACTCCCACCCTTTGCACTGCCACTTTCAGCTTTTTCCCTCCAGACGGAGGTCTGCTGTCCCAAAAAGTAAAACCCAGCGCTACAAAAGCAGCTTTGTTCCTGCTGCTGTTAAAGAATTGAACAAGATGTAACAATATATTGCACATAATTTAGTTACCTATTTATTAATTTTTATTTTATATTTACTTATTTTTGTAGGTTTTTTATTTGGGTTCTAAATCTTTTATTGGGTTTTAGACTTTTGAGTTTTTAACCTCTTTGACTAGTCTTTAACTTTTTAATATGACCCTTCTCTCTTCTCTCTTTGTTTTTTCTCTTTTCTCTTTGTCCTATGTCCTGATTGATGAAGCCTTGAGTATTTTTTATCATGTTTATAGTCAGCTTCATGTGTACCTGTGTTTGTGTTCATGCTGAATGTAATTGTGGTTTGTAAATATGGATGTCACCTGACTGCAAAATAAATCTACCTACAGGTACAAATAAAGTAACCTGAACCTGATACCAGTTTGAGCACTCTTACAGCACTTGGAGAATTTAAGAAAAATATCTGAAAACAATTATTTTATGAAAACATTTACTCTCTCTAACCAGTGACATGTATGGAGACGTATGGTGCGTTAATGTGGGATCATGAACTGAGCATAGATGTGAATTTTCTTTCTGTGATGATTCTCCAGTATAACTGTGGATCAGATGTCAAACTTCATTATAGATCACTGTAATCTGACTGGATCTGAACTATAGAGACTAACCATTTATGTGGTTTATGTTTCCTACAGCACTGGTAGATGAAGTCGATCATCCTCCTCTGAAAATCTCTGCAGGAACTGAAAGTTCTCTCACTGTTAGATGTTCCTTTACTTTTTCTGGAAACACAGCATACTTCTGCAGAGGAGAATGTAAAGGAAACAATATTATTGTTCAGTCAAGTAGCGACAGTGGTGACAGTGGTCAAAGTAGTAGATATAGGATCAAAAATAAAGGAGGAACTGTCTTAAAAGGATTTGTATACGTGACCATCACAGAGCTGAACACGTCTGACACAGGACGGTACAGGTGTCATCTGAGCGGACTCGTGGTAAATTCCTACAGAGAATTTGACATCATTGTCTCAGATAGTAAGAATTTTTACTCTCATTCATAAATCTTTGTCTGAAGGAATGGCATATGGTGTATTATATCCTTTTAATCTCTAACCAAATATAAATGTGACTCTGATGATTCTCAGCTGTTGTCCCATCATCCTCAACAACAAGAAGAACAGAGATTTTAATCTCCACTTCAGAAAGATTCTCAGCTTCTGCACCATTCATTGGGAGCACCGGTCAGTCTGAACCTGAGATAAAACCATCTGATCCAGGTAAATCAGCTTGTTATTGTTGTTTTGTTTTCCATATTTTATTTACATGTTTTAATATTACAATTAGACAAGAACAATGAAGAAGCTAAAACATGGACATATAAACGTACACACATAGAAATGTAGAAGACCACACAGACTGAAACAAATAGCCTGACAGAAAAATAAATTGAAACACAAGAAAATAAATAACATTTACATGTGTATATGGAAAAAATAGATAAATAATAAGCCTGTCAGTGAGTTACTAAAAGCCCCTTTTCCACTAGCACCTACTCAGCCCTACTCGCCTCAACTCTACTCAGTTCGACACGGTGTGGTTGGTTTTCCATTACAATTGAGTACCACCTGAAGTGGGTGGGGTTGGGTTCATTACAGGAGGGGTGCCCGTTATCCCGTTATGTTGTTTACATGCTGACGGTTTCAATGATAAATAACATAAAAAATTCTTAAAATCACAAAACACTCACCATCTTCCCCGTGAGCAGCCATCAGCTCGGAGACCTCCTGGTATACTTTTTCATTTTGGCTCGCTCTGCTGCAGCAGGGCCAACAGGGCTGAAAAGTTCATAGCCTGAAAAGTGCATAGGCAGAAAAATTCATAGTTGTCAAATTTGACCAAATGTGGTTTATTTTTCAAGTGCAGGGATCCAAGCGCTGCTACACCAACTGTGTGCACCGACAGGGAGACTGTTGAAATATAATCAAATCAAATCAAATCAAATCAAACTTTATTGTCATATTGCTGTACATACAACTGTAGTGCAGGCAAGATGAAATTGCGTTTCTCTCGGCATCCATATAAGAAGCAGCATGATTAAGACACTCCCACATAGCTCCACCCCCCACCCCCACCCCCCCATCCATTCACACATCCCTGAGACATACTTGGGGAAAAAGAATAACTAACTATAATATACAAAATGTCCATAGGTGCAGTAGTGTTTATGAGATATTCCGGGTCAGCTGTTTAGCATCCTGACAGCTTGTGGGAGGAAGCTGTTGATCAGTCTGGTGGTTCTGCCTCTGATGCTCTGGAATTGTTTACCAGATGGAAGAAGTTCAAAGTGTTTATGCAGAGGGTGAGAACGGTCCTTGACAATGTTCAGTGCCCTGCTCCTACAACGGTTCTGAAAAAGTTATAACCACATCTGGTCAAATTTGACCACTATATGAACTTTTCAGCCTATGAACTTTTAAACCCTGGTGTTGGCGGAGCATTTCGAAATGAAATACCATGAGGTCTCCAAGCTGATGGCTGGTCAGGGGGAAGATGGTGAGGGTTTTGTGACAATACTGATTTGTGCGTAGTCATTTACTTTGTTAATTATTACAGAAATAATAAAAACTCAAGGCGGAAATTACAAATGGTGGTTTAGAATCTTGTGAGGACCTTGCTGTCATCCATTGACGTTATGCCCTAGCCAATTAGTGGCCTGCAATCTGCTGACATCTCATTTTCACCTCAACTCAGCACAGTTGGAACCTCACTGAAGTAGGTCCCAGCAAAGTACCTTGTCCCAGATACCAGGTACTAATGGAAAACCCTACAAACTGAATAGAATCAAGGCAAGTTGGGCTGAGTAGGTACTAGTGGAAAAAGGCAGAAGATGTGCTGCCAGTTGGCTACAGGTACCTATACATTGATAGTAACATGACTAAATCCCTGAGTCTTTATCTTTGACAAAATGAGCAAGAAAAGGACCCCAGATGTCAGAGAATTTTTGCAATGAGTTGGTCCTTATAAACCTGAGTCTTTTCATCCTTATGACATTCATCATGTCCATCAACCACTGGTGAAAGGAGGGAGAGGAAGGGGACTTCCACTCCCTCAGGATGTCTTTTGGTCAACAATCATGACCAGCATCAGTGACTGCTGTGCGGATTTGGGAAAACGCTGAGTGAGTTGGGAGTAGTCAAAAATGGCAAGAGTTGCGTCCAGGGGGAGAGTGATCTGATAGGCTTTGGAATAAAAATCAAACACTCTGGACCACAGTTCAGAAAATGAGGAACAAAACCCAAAAGCATGAGACAGTGTACCCACTGGTGTTTGACACCTATTGCACAGTGGTGAAATGGAGGAATAGATTTTATGCAAATGGTGCTTTGAGTAATGAAGACAATGAACAACTTTATATTGGATCAGCTGTTATCTACTGTTGATGGAGCAGGCCTGAACTGCTGACAGACTTCTGTCCCATAAGACTCCAGACAGTTCAGTTCCCAGCTCCTCCTCCCAGGCCGCCCTAATCATCCCGGAGGAGGCAACAGAGTCGCCGTCAAACACATTCACAAACTTGGAAACAAGATGCCTAGAGTGAGGGGGGTTCTTAATGAGATCGAAGAAAGCGTGCTTCCCCAGAACAGTACCAGATTTATTAACTTTGGATTGGACATAATGTCTAATTTGTAATTATCAAAAAAAAATGTGAATGAGGAAGACCAAATTTTTCTCTGTGCAAACCGAACGATGCTAAACCTCCCCCTACTGTATGTACAAATTGCCAATGGATGCTAGACCCTTCTCCCTCAAGGCATGGGAAGTTTTGTCTGACCATGGGGGTATAAAAGAGTGATTATAGCAAATTGGTGTTTCTCCAGAGATCTCAGGTAAGTGCAGGGACGCCCTCACCTGGTTTAAGGTTTTGACCGATATTCTTAGGATGAAGCTTAGGCATTTCAGGATCTTTAAATTATCCAATCTGGTGAACAACAGGGTGGACAAGGAAGAGTAAGTGACAGAGCCAGACTCCATGTGCAGCCACAAAGGGGCCTCAGAGGCCAGTCCAGTGACCTATGTAGCCAAAACATTAGGGAGCTGGCGTTAGCAGCCCAGTAGAAATGTTTGAACGGTGGCAGGCCTTGCCCACCTTCCGATTTGGACTTTTGCAAGTAGGTCTCAGAAATCCGATGGTTTTCATAATTCCAAATACAAGATAAAAAAATATTGTGTCCAAATCCTTAAAGAAAGCTGATGTGAGAAATATAGGCCGATTTTTGCAAAGGTAAAGAAATCTGGGAAGGGAGACAGTCTTAATTGAATTTATACGACCAGTCATAGACAATGATAAAATTTTCCAGTTTTCTATGTGTCATTTTAGGTCTGAGATGAACTCACCAAAATTTAGTTCAAATATTAATTTAGGATTTTTGGGTATAGTTAGGCCAAGGTATTTAATATGATCACTGACTATTTTAAAAGAGGCGTTTTTTAGAAAACAACGAAAAACAGTCTGAGAGAGGCATGAATTCACTCTTGGATCAGTTTATGGTGCAGCCCGACAGCCTGACAAAAGAAGTAATCAATTCCGGGAGAGAGAGATTGATTTTTCTGAGTTGTCTAAATATAATATTACGTCATCTGCATACAAACTAATGAAGGACTCGACTCCTCCAACCTTCAGGCCTACGATGTTTGGCTGACTTCTTATACTTAGTTGTGAGGGGTTCAAGAGTAACTGCAAAAAGATCTGGTGACAGGGGACAGCCGTGCTGAACTGAACAGTGTAAAGAAAATAAGGTTAACCTGTCACCATTTCTTAAAATAGAGCACATTGAGTTATCATACATTAATTTCACACAGGTTATAAAAAATTTGCCAAACCCAAATCTATATAATAACATGTAAGTCCACTCGACCTGGTCAAAAGCCTTTTGTGTGTACAGTGGCAGAATTGCTACTCCTTTGGCTTTACTGTGTATTGTGTAGTGAGTGTGGTATGAGTGTGTGGCCCATGGGGCTTGCCGTACCCTCCCCTGGCATGACATCAGGCGGGCACGGCCCACTGTATATAGTTCTGTGTGTGTGTTAATAAAAGTGCAGTTGGTTGAGTCTGCTGCATGGGAAAACCCTGACTCCGACTCCGTTATTCAGACATAACATTTTGCTGATGAGAGAGAAATTATGGGAGCGTATGGGCTACTTCCATCCCTGATACCATTTCTGGAGTACCCGGGAGAGCAAGTGATCCTGTGGCAGAAGTGGATGGCCATGTTCAAGGGTTATATCATGGCGCTAGGCCTAAGTAGACTCGACGGGAGATGAAGACGAGCACTTCTGGCCCACCATCTCGATGCGGAAGGCTAAAGAATTCTCGGTATGTTGGGTGAAACGGAGTACTATGTGGATGCTGTCGAGCGGCTGGCTGAGTATTTCGCCGAGAAGGCAAGGTCCACAAAGCTGTGGGTAGCAAGAGTGTTGGCGCCAAATGGAGCTAGGCTGGTTAGCTGGGAGGAGCTAATGGCCCAGACTGTTTCAATGGAAGAGATAGCCACAAAGCTAGCTTGGCGCCAAAAAAAAACTACTGACTACCAACAAGACTTCGAGGAGAGACAGTGGACACGAGTGGAGGAGTCCCTGGTCATGGTGGACAGCAGGCCAGCCAAGGAGCTTGGCACAGTGCGGGACCGTAGCGTTGGTGAGGGTGACGGCGCTGTGAGTGACAACAGCGGAGAGGGAGAGCAGCAACAGGAGTTATCCCCTCAGCTGGAGGTTGGTTAGTGGGAGAGTGGGAACATGCAGGCTGAGGACCCTGGGAAGCAGCAACAATAGCCGAGCATAGAGACAATGCAGCAAAGCGCCTTGGACGAGGGTGCTGGGAGCAGCAACGAAGCGCCTGGGTTGGAGAGTGACGCCGACGAGAGCGAAGCTGAGAGCCCCAGGAGAGAACAGCGACAGCCGGGCATGAATACAGTACAGCAGAGCACCTGGGATGATGGCGCTGGGAGCAGCAATGAGATGCCTGGGTCAGAGAGTGATGCTGACGAGAGCGAGGCTGTGAAAACCAGGAGTGACCAATGACGGCCAGACATGGAGGCAGCACAGCGGAGTGCCTTGGGTGACAGAGAAGAGGAGTCGGGCAGAGTGGAGGTCGGGCAGGATCTCAGTGCCAGAACTCGGGGCACACTGGAAGAGGGTGTGGGGCGTTACGGAGAGACGTCCGAGTCGGCAAGCGGTGCTGACAAGCAAGCTTCAGTTTTACCCGGAGTTCGGCCACATGGGGCCAGAGTGTTTCGAGCCATGATGGCAACAGCTACAGTGGTGTTGAAGGCTGTCGGGAGTGGACCAATGGGCACGGAGGGACGGCTTGCTAGACGGCAGCACTGCGGGACCAGAGAAAAGAAGCAGGCAATGGTGAAGAGGGACACTTTCGCTGGGGAGGTCGGTTTTGATCCCGGAGGCAGACGGCAGCCAGGGGTGTACATGCTGTGGGGCTGCCCGGGGCCTCTGAGCTGGTGTAATCTTCGGTGGCCAGGGAAGTGCATGATGTGGGGCTTCCCTGGGCCTCCGAGCTGGGTTTTCCACTGGCTGCCTGCAGACTGTGGTGTAACCTAAATGTCAATATATGTATATAGTGCTGGTGTGCATGTGAGTAGGACTGTATATTATTTGGGGATTATTTTGTGTATTCAGTAAAAAAAAAAAAAAAAGATTTTAGTTATTTTTGTGTGAATGTGATAGGTCAGTTTCCTACAGTTCATGGTTTACTGTTCTCTTAGTGCATGATCCGGGTCCTAAATTGGTGAGGTTCTCGATTGTGTGTGTGGTTTTGCATTTTTGTAAGGGGGAGGGAACTGTTGTGTAGTGAGTGTGGTATGAGTATGTGGCCCATGGGGCTTGCCATACACGCCCCTGGCATGACGTTAGGCGGGCACGGCCCACTGTAGATAGCTCTGTGTGAGTGTTAATAAGAATGCAGTTGGTTGAGTCTGCTGCATTAGATAACTCTGACTCTGACTCCCTTATTCAGACATAACACTGTAGGTCAGCATAAATAGTCTTAAGGTGTCGTCTTACATTGAAAAAAGAAAATCTGCCTTTGATGAACCCTGTTTTATCGGGGTGAATGATTGATGATAAATCTGTTTAGCCAATTAGCCAACAATTTAGTGATTACCTTCCTATCAAGGTTCTGAAGCGAAATAGGTCTGTAGCTGGCTTGGTCTGTCTTATCCTTCCCATTCTTTAAGATTAATGAAATATTGGCAGCATATGAAGAGTTTGTTTGCAAAAACCGATAAACGCCACTTCCATGAAAATTTCACTCTATACATCAAACAACTGTTAACATTACCTACTTACAGAAGTTCAAAATCCTTTTTTCTCAAAATCCAATATGTCCTATGCTATAGACACTACAAATTCATGTTTTGTTTTTTGTTTTTTTCAAAAGCTGATAAATGCCGGGAGCATTTTTTTTTTTTTTTTTACTAAAGCAGATAACTCCACATGGCAAATCAGTCCTTGGTATTGGAGTCACGTGACTCATCTTAGCTGCCTTCCCAGTCTGCTCACTCTGACTGATTTCCATGGCTGTGTTCGGAATGTTCACTGACTCATTCCCTCCCTCCTCGCTATATAGTGAATTTAGATATAGTGGACTATACAGTAAACTCAATATAACAATAAAATTGACTGCTTTCGGACACTACTAGGCTTGTTTTCACAGCGTAGTTAATGGCGTCATCATGTGAGACAGTAAAATGTAACAGACTAACCGTGTTAAAAAAATTAATATCTGCATGTAATTTGTAGTAAATATGTATTAAATCAAATCACTTTTGCTGAATTATTAAAAATAAATACCTTAAGGTAGTTTATGTTGTGATGTGAAGCTCTTCTCTCACTGCTCTGCTGGCTGCACATTCACTATATAGTGCACTATATGGGGAAGGAGTGAGCATTTCGAACACAGCATCTGCTTGCTGTGAGTGACTTCCCTGCCAGTTTCTTTCTTTTCTTTTCTTTTTTTTTTTTTTGCAATTTTGTTGCATTTTATGTCAAATATCGATAATTTTGATGAAGCAGATGAACCAGTTATGCGTTCACCAGTAGGGCACAAACGAGGTTGTAACAGCGAACGATATTCAGAATTCTTGCTACTATTGTCTTCTATTATCAGAATTCTTGCTACTTTGCTGCTGTATGTCTCTGCACATTGACATTAACCGCAACCATTTGCACAAATGCCATATCTGCTGCCGTCTGTCTGTCACTGCAATACTGATCACATGCAGTCCTATCTGTTACTATCTGCACCTACACTACCACATTGAACTGCAACTACAGGTATTACATCTCTAGTTGTCTGTATATAGCATTGCTGGGTTTTTATCATCGTTAATCGCTTATCTCAATTTTGCACAATGGGAGGTCTGGGTCTTTCTTGTTGCCATTTGCGCCACGGGTTGCATTACTGTACATATTGTATATTAGACTGCTGTTGTTGTTTTCTTTATCCAGCCTTATTCCTTTTCTTTTTATACTGTGCACACCAAAGAAGAGAGAGAAACATCATTTAAATTCTCCTGTATGTCCTGTACGTATAGTAGTATTGACAATAAAATCTTTGAATTATAGCTTTATTATAGCTATATTATACCATTTTACTCAGTGGATATGTTACGAACCTAGCCCGTGTTATCCTGTAGGCTCAGTTCTGACCGTTCTGTGGCTCAGGTATTGGGTTTATTATGTATTGTTATCTTTTGAGTTCTTGTTGTTTTTATGTCTGTGTTCGTTTTCTTTTCCATGCCTGTAGCTGCCGCTCTGGCCGGCGGTTATTGGGTAGCCGTTTTGCCCCACTTTCAGGTGGGCGCTGTCTAACATTCACTGGTCCAACCACGCCCCCTCTTTCTTTGACAGTCAGCTGTTTGCCCAGGTAATTATCTTTCCCGCGCCTCGCCCAGGTGCGTCCAATTTGTCACGCAAGCAGTGTTTGTACTTAGGCGGCTCCTTGCCAGTCGAACACTGCTGGACCATTGTGCTTAGTCATTCGTACGTTAATTGCCATACGGATGCACTGTCTTGTGAGGGAGTCAGAAACTACTCTGTCGCCATTCCCTTCAGGGTAGTTGCTGTGTGTGGGCTCGTGGATATTCTTGGACTACTCGGACTGTTTCTGCTCTGTGAGTACAAACTGTCAGCGTTTCTCATTGCAGTTGTGCTGCTATGCTTTGGTTCTCACCCAGTTTCTTTCTCCTGAGCCTGTCGAGCGTCCTGGAGGACTATGAGTTTAGCCGAGCTATTTACGTATTATATTTTGTCTGTTTTTGTGGCCACGGTGCACAGTGGTCTTCCTGCTGCATGCTTGTGTGTGAGCCCTTTTGTGCACAACTGTTGCATTTTTGTCAGTCTTTATTTTTGAACTGTTTACCTTGTTGTGTCAATAAATGTGTATGTGGTGCAACCTGCGCTTGAATCCATTCTTCCTTCCCCTCCTCCGTGCACTGCGTAATAGCGCACAAGGAGGCTTATGACAGAATGGTCCAGCCAGCCAGGATTTAGCAGGTTCAGCCATACATTACTTTTTTTCCCCTTCTTTTTGAACATTTTTCCTCATCCACCTGTGTTGGCCACGATGCCCTCAACGCGCCGCTCGCGTACCAGCTGAGGCAGAGGATTGGCAGGGAGTCCCACGGTGGAGGAGGAATTGGCGGCACTCTTCGTTTGGGACTTCATGGAGGAGGCCCATAAAGCCCGCTGACCAAAGGCGAAATGGAGCAGTCTAGATACAGCGGAGAGGATTCTGGAGACACATCCAGGGCTCTGGAATTACCCTCAGTACGCAGACCTGATTGCCTTGGTCTATGCTCTCCAGAGGGAGTTCCCTGGAGTAGGGCGAGCGGCTTTCCTGATCCTAAGCGTGAGTGCACTCCACAGCCTGCAGCCTCTCTCTCTCATGCTTCGCCAGCGTCGGGCCGGGCCTCTCCCACATCCCAAAGACGGCGTCATCTAGCTAGGAGACACCGGGAGAATCCCTCATCGCCTTCAGCAGCCCTCTTCCTTCCAGCTGCCACGAAGTCCGCTGAGCTCACCCCGGTGACGCCCACCTCTGTCGTTGTTTAGATGTCTCCTCTACAAGCTTTCAAAGGGGCCCACGTCACCACTGAAATGGAGAGGGATGACAGTCTGCCCCCTGCAGCTGGGAACAACAAGGACCGGGATGACAGGCAAGTATTTTTTCATTATAAACCATCTAATGACACTGAATCTTGCCTGTCTCCCGAGGGGGAGGCTCAGTTTCAGCAGTCCACTGGGTCCTCTCCTCCAGCTGCACATCTTTATTCTGTTCATCCCCTCTCCGTGTCTCCTCCTATTTTTTCTGAGTGTCCGCTGGTTTTGGAACCAAGCCCTCAGACGGTGGAAGAGCTGGTGGCTTTGGAGGATTCTGCCCTGGAGCCAGCATGGAGATGTTCCCCTGCAGCCACGCTGGAGGAATCTCCGGTGTTGGAGCCATTGCAGGAGGATAATGGGACTGCCATAACCATCTTGCCAGCTGCAGAGGTGACCGCAGCGGATTGGGAGCCTAAGCTGGACCTCCTGGAGGCAGGGCCCGAGTCTTCATCATTGGGATCGACAGAGTCATGGACGGTGGTGGAGCTTGAGCTCAGGCAAGTTTTCTCTCTTGTGTTTCTAATGTCAGTTTTAGAGAGAGCTTGTCTGGCTCAAGGTGAGGAGAGTCAGGTGCAGCATGCAGCTCCTCCTGAACACCCTTCACCAGGCTCCACCGCTGCCAGTGACCCTAATAACCTGGTTTCTTCTCCCGCTCCTGAGTTTTCTTCTAGGGTCGCCGGAGAGGAGCCATCGTCACCAGGGGTTGCCTTTGAACCAGGCCCGCCACCTGACGACATCTTGAGTCCAGCTCCCTTGCTGCCTGAGGCCATCGTGTGGGTCCCTCCACAGGCTGTCTCTCCGTGGGTGCGGCAGGCTGGCTTTGGACCATTGTGGGGGCTGCGCTCCAGGATCAGCCCGACGTGGGTGCTGCAGTCCTGCTTGGACCCATCATGGATGCCACGCTCCAGTGCGTGGTCCACTGAGAGTGCAGCATTGGCCCGGTCAAGGTCCGCTGTGGGTGCTGCTGAGCTCCAGCTGGAGTCCACCGCGGGTGCAGCAGAGATCCAATCGGGAGTCACCACGGGTGCTGCAGAGCCTCAGCCAGAGGCCACCGCGGGTGCTGCAGCGCCTCAGCCGGAGGTCACCGTGGATGCTGCATTGGCCCAGTCGGGGTCTACCACGAATGCAGTGTCGGTCCGGTCAGGGTCCACCGCGGGTGCAGCATCGGCTCAGTTGGGGTCCACCGCAGGTGCAGCTGTGTTCCAAGCCGGGACCACCGAGGGTGCTGCAGACCTGCCTGAGGACGCTGCAGCCTTCTTTTCCTCCCTGTTCGATGCCGTGGGGGTTCCCTCCCTTCAGTCCAGTCACCCACCAGTGAGTTTCCTGGTGGGCAGACCGCCTCCTGCATCTTCCCGCCAGCCCTGGTGGCTGAACAGTGCTGGCTGACCGCCGGAGGAGCTGAGTCTCTGGGCCAGATGGCCTGTGTTTTCCAGCAGGCCACCAGACTTTGTTCATCGGACTGCCTGCTGGGCCTGGGACTTTGGGTGGCCTCCTGAGCCTCCACATCTTTGGACTTCGGGGGATTAATTGTGGACCCTGGGCGGGGCATTGTGTTCCCTCCTTTCCTGTTCCCCCTACCTCCCACCCGGGTTCGTGTTGTTGTTCATGTTGGGGTTGGTGGAGAGGGGGGGGGTTCCTTCCTTGTGATATTACCGTGGGTGTCTAGAAGCCACCCCTAGAAGGGGGGGCTATGTCACGAACCGAGCCCGTGTTATCCTGTAGGCTCGGTTCTTACCGTTCTCTGTGGCTCAGGCATCGGGTTTATTATGTATTGTTATCTTTTAAGTTCTTGTTGTTTTTATGTCTGTGTTCATTTTCTTTTCCATGCCTGTAGCCGCCACTCTGGCCGGCGGTTGTTGGGCAGCCGTTTTGCCCCACTTTCAGGTTGGCGCTGTCTAACATTTGCCGGTCCGACCACGTCCCCTCAAACACCAGTGGATGACCTCTGTTCAGAAGTAAATTTTGCATTTCATTTGGAAATCAAAGTCCCAGAGTCTGGAGAAACAGTGGAGAGGCACAGAATCTAAGTTGCTTGAGGTTTAGTGTGAAGTTGTGGTGACATCCTATAAGTACCTGGGTATTCATCTGAACAATAAACTAGACTGGTCACACAATACTGATGCACTCTACAAGAAGGGACAGCGCAGGCTGTTCCTGCTGAGGAGACTCAGGTCTTTTGGTGTACAAGGGGCGCTGCTGAAGTCATTCTATGACACGGTGGTGGCATCAGCCATCACTTTTGGAGTGGTCTGCTGGGGCAGTGGCATTACTGCAGCCGATAGGAAGAGACTGAACAAACTGATTAAGAAAGCTAGCTCTGTCCTGGGGCAGCGCCTTGATCCGATGGAGGAGATAGGAGAGAGAAGGACGGTGGCTAAACTGTCATCTCTGCTGGAGTCTGAGTTCCACCCTATGCAGGACATACTGAATGCACTGAGGAGCTCATTTAGCAGCAGACTACATCATCCCAGGTGCACAACCGAGAGGTTTCGTAGGTCCTTCCTACCAACGGCTGTCAGACTGTACAACCTAAGCAGGGCTGCTCGCAGAGATAGCAAAAAGACGTAACAAACTAATAGTTTTTTGAATGCAAAAGATGCAATAGACTTACACAATGGTCCCCTCCGGCATACAACTAGGAACATACCGGTCGCTATGGAGGGTGAGAATATGTATGGGCACATAATCATACCATGTAGGATAACTAAGTAGACGGTTATGCTGTTTCATTCCATCTAGCAACAATGCTCTGCACTGTGTGTGTTTATATATTTGCATATTTATTCCATCTAGCTACAATGCTCAGCACTGGGTGTGTTTATATATTTATATATCTACATATTATTCCATCTAGCTACATTGCTCCGCACTGTGTGTGTTTATATACTTGCATATTTATTCCACCTAGCTGCAATGCTCCGTACTGTGGGTGTTTATATATTTACATATTTATTCCATCTAGCTACAATGCTCTGCACTGTGTGTTCATATATTCATATATTTATTCCATCCAGCTACAATGCTCTGCACTGTGTGTCTGTGTGTGTGTGTATATATATATATTTTATAGTAATACATACATATGTTTATTAGCTGCTCTTGCTTGCTTGTTTTTTTTCTTGCCTTCTGATTGTTGCTCTGAGTGTTGCTATCCCTGTGCTGTTGCAATCCTGGAATTTCCCCGTTGTGGGACTAATAAAGGCTTATCTTATCTTATCTTATCTTAAGTTTCCACAGTCAGTGATGATGTGAGAAACCATGTCATCTGCTGGTGTTGGTCCACTGTGTTTTATCAACACCAAAGTCAGCACAGTCGTCTACCAGGAAATTTTAGAGCACTTCATGCTTCCCTCTGCTAACAAGCTTTATGGAGAAGCTGACTTCATTTTCCAGCAGGACTTGGCACCCCCACCTCACTGCCAAAAGTATCAAAACCTGGTTTAATGACCATGGCGTCACTGTGTTTGATTGGCCGGCAAACTCTCCTGACCTAAACCCCATAGAGAATCTATGGAGTATTGTCAAGAGGAAGATGAAAGACACCAGACTCAACAATGCAGACGAGCTGAAGGTCACTATCAAAACAACCTGGACCTTCATAACACCTCAGCAGTGCCACAGGCTGATCACCTCCATGCCACGCCATATTCATATAGTAATTAATCCAAAAGGAGCCCCGGCCAAGTATTGAGTGTGTACATGGACATACTTTTCAGTCAGTCCACATTTGTATTAAAAAAAAAACTATTTTTTTTAATTAATTTTATGTAATATTCTATTTTTTTGAGAAACTGAATTTGGGGTTTTTATGGGCTGTAAGCCAAAATCATCAAAATTAAAATAAATAAATACTTGAAATATTTCACTCTCTGTGTAATGAATCAATATAATATATAGGTTTCACTTTCTGAAATGAGTGACAAAAAATATTGAACTTTTTCATGATATTCTAATTTTTTGAGATGTACCTGTACACCAACAAAGTAATAGCATTAGTGTAAAATGTCCTCAATATTAGTCGCAGTGTAACGTGGGAGATGTTTTTACAGTAAACAGTGTAGGTAGTGGCTCCCCCATACCACACTATGAAAACAGAAGTACCTTTAAGTTGAACAATCAGTGAGAATGTGTGGATCTACAGTGGTGTGAAAAAGTGTTTTCCCCTTCCTGATTTCTCATTTTTGCATGTTTGTCACACTTAAATGTTTCAGATCATCAAAGAAATCTAAATGTTACACAAAATGGAGTTTTTAAATGAAGGTATTTACTGTATTATTAAGGGTAAAAAAAAAATCTAAACCTACATGGCCCTGTGTGGAAAAAGTGTCCCCCCCATTAAAACATAAATTAACTGTGGTTTATCACATCTTTGGAAAGCTGAATTTAATTTCTCAAGCCACACCCAGGCTTGATTACTGTCACACCTGTTCTCAATCAAGAAATCCCTTAAATAGGACCTGCCTGACAATGTGAAGTAAATCAAAAGATCCTCTAAAGCTATACATCATGCTGCAATCCAAAGAAATTCAGGAACAAATAAGAAACAAACTAATTGAGATCGATCAGTCTGGGACTAAAGCTTTGGGGCTCCACTGAACCACAGTGAGAGCCATTATCCACAAATGGCGAAAACATGGAACAGTGGTGAATCTTCTCAGGAGTGGCCGGCCGACCAAAATTACCCCAAGAGCGCAGTGACGACTCATCCAAGAGGTTACAAAAGACCTCACAACAACATTCAAAGAACTGCAGGCCTCACTTGCCTCAGTTAATGTCAGTGTTCATGACTCCACCATAAGAGAGAGACTGGGCAAAAATGGCCTGCATGGCAGAGTTCCAAGACGGAAACCACTGCTGAGCAAAAAGAACATAAAGGCTCGTCTCAGTTTTGCCAGAAAACAACTTTATGATCCCCAAGACTGTTGGGAAAATACTCTGTGGACTGACGAGACAAAAGTTGAACTTTTTGGAAGGCGTGTGTCCCATTTCATCTGGCATAAAAGTAACACAGCATTTCAGAAAAGGAACATCATACCAACGGTAAAATATGGTGGTGGTAGTGTGATGGTCTGGGGCTATGTTGCTGCTTCAGGACCTTGAAGACTTGCTATGGTAAATGGACCCATGAATTCTTCTTTCTACCAAAAAATTCTGAAGGAGAATGTCTGGCCATCTGTTTGTGACCTCAAACTGAAGCGCACTTGGGTTCTGCAGCAGGACAATGATCAAAAACTCACTAGCAAGTCCACTAGTCCTTCTTCTTTGGCTTAAGAAAAAAAAAATGGAGACTTTGGAGTGGCCTAGTCAAAGTACTGACCTGAATCTGTTTAAGATGCTTTGGCACGAGCTGAAAAAGGCAGGTCATACTCGTAAACCATCCGATGTGGCTGAATTACAACAATTCTGCAAAGATGAGTGGGCAAAAATTTCTCCACAGCACTCTTAAAGCCTCATTGCCAGTTATTGCAAATGCTTGATTGCAGTTGTTGCTGCTAAGGGTGGCCCAGCCAATTATTAGTTTTAGAGGGCAATCACTTTTTCACAGAGACCCATGGAGGTTTGAATTTTTTTCCCCTTAATAATCAACACCTTCATTTAAAAACTACATTTTGTGTTTACTTGTGTTATATTTGTCTAATATTTAAATTTATTTGATGATCTGAAACATTTAAGTGTGACAAACATACAAAAAATGAGAAATCAGGAAGGGGGCAAGCACTTTTTCACACCACTGTACTCCCCACGCTCTGTGTTGATCTTTTCCAGGAACTGTGCTGCTTCATTTGGATCAGTGAAAATCACAGGTGCTTCTTCCTCACGTTGGTGGATATGCAGCCTAGCCGGGTACCCCAAGGTGTGTTTAATTCCTCTGTTCCGGAGCGACTGCATCACATCTTGAAAGGCACAGCGCTGCATCACCACCTTGTTGGTGTAATCAGGGAAAGTTAGAACTTTGTTGCCATTGTATTTCATAGCATTCAGCCTGCCGTAGCACAGAAACAACTCTTTTTCCTGAAAGTGGTAGATACTTGCCAGAATGGTGCGTGTTCTGCCCCCAGCCGCTGGCTTCAGCATTTGCCAGGTGTGAAAACCACTTATCTCTGAGCAGTTGGGGTGTCAGCTGGAAAACAAACTCTGAGTTTACGTCCTTCCTCACCCTCTGGTATCCCCACGATCTTAATGCTGTGTCTCCGAGAGCGAGCATCCAGATCCAGCACTTTAGCTTGGAGCTGTTTGTTTTGGTTAGCGAGCTCTGAGCATGTAGCTTCAAGCGCTTGCATCCGCGTATCAAGGTCGCTAGTTGTTAGCTCATGGTTAGCCACACGGGCTTGGAGATCAGCTTGAGCTGTCACTAGTGACTGAAAACTGGTTTAGAAGGCATCAAAACACTCATTGATAGCACATAGAATTGAGCTGGAGATCTGCTGACAGATGGGCAGCGCAGTGGCGGAGTGGTTAGCACTGCAGCAGCACAGCAACTCACCCTTGGTCGGGGATCCTGGGTTCGATCCCAGCCCCCGACCAACAGTGATCTGTGTGGAGTTTGCATGTTCTCCCCATGTTTGCGTGGGTTTGCTCCGGGATTTCTCCGGTTTCTTCCCTCATGCCAAAAACATGCAAGTTACGTTAATTGGCATCAGATTGGTGATTCTAAATTGTCCTTAGGTATGACTGTGAGAGTGAATGGTTGTCTGTCTCTCTGTGTTGGCCCTGCGATGGACTGGCGATCTGTCCAGGGTGTACCCTGCCTCTCGCCCAAAGATGCTGGGACAGGCTCCAGCCCCCCCAGGACCCGAAAAGGATTAAGCGGAAGAAGATGGATGGATGGATGGATCTGCTGACAGAGTTCTTTGGACATGGCATAGAGTTTGTCTGGTAGTTTGTCCAAGTTGGAGGGTGGATTAGCAGGCCCGTCTCTAGCATGAGCAGAAGCTCCGGTGGCTTGAACGTCGCTGGCTTTCAATTTACTGGTCACTTGTGGCTTTGGCATATCTATCTTTTCAAGAGCTTAATCTCAGCATGGAGTGGAAAAAGTTTATCAGTCTGTACCTCAGTTTTATATAGTATTGTTACACTTTTATCAAAACTCAAAGAGGAGCACAGATGAAATGCGTCTATCCCCTCACTAGCTCCCACGCCCCCCCCCCCCACCCGACTTGTTGTTTTTATGACATACTTTCAGTATAAGGGCTTTCAGTTATGATGCCCCTCTTCTATGGAACAAATTACCAACCTTGGTCCGTGAGGCAAACACCCTCTCTGCCTTTAAGACAAAACGGAAAAGTTCCTATTTGACAAAGCTTTTGAATAGACTTCCCACATGTTATTATGTAACTAGTAGTGTAACGGTACAATGCATACTGTTCCACTCCTAGACGCGTGCGTAGTGTTGTAGTCTGCATCAATGTTTATTGATGACATCCTCATCTTTTCTCGTTCTGTAGAAGAGCATCGGGTACACGTGAGAAGGGTTCTTCAGCGGTTACTAGAGAATCAACTCTACGTTAAAGCGGAAAAATGTGACTTTCTTACATCCTCTACCACCTTCCTGGGGTTTGTTATTCAGAATCAGAATCAGAATCAGAATCAGAATCAGCTTTATTGGCCAAGTATGCACAACACATACAAGGAATTTGACTTTGGCTAAAAACTTGCTCTCATTGTTCAGGTGGAGGATTTAAATAAGGATTCAATGACAACAGAGTATGTACAGTAAATTACAGTCTGTCCACGTTTCTATAAAAGGATGCAAATATATACAGGAATATATGCAGTTATTTACTCGGACTAACCACACTTTGCAGAAATATATGAAAAAATATACAATCACACAGTATTTCAATGTGGACTCAGATTCAGTGATATAATGTGAATGAAGTAAAAAGCAGTGTGAGAGTTATGTGCAATGTAATAATGGATGAAAAGTCATGAGTACAGCAAACAGGTAGGACTAGGTGAATGTTAGGAGTTCATCAGAGTGATGGCTTGAGGAAAGAAACTGTTCCTGTGACGGGTGGTTTTGACCTTCAGTGATCTGTAACGACGACCAGAAGATAGAAGTTCAAACAGTTTGTGGCCGGGGTGTGATGGGTCAGCACAGATGTTTCCCGCCCGTTTCCTGGTTATGGACCGATATAAGTTCTCAATGGAGGGTAGGTCGGTACCAATGATCCTCTCCACAGACTTAATGATCCGCTGCAGTCTGGTCTTGTCCTGTTTAGTGGCAGATCCAAACCAGACAGTGATGGAAAAGCAGAGGACAGATTGGATGATGGCGGTGTAGAAGACAACCAGCAGCTCCTGAGGCAAATCAAACTTCTTGAGCTGACGCAGAAAAAACAACCTCTGCTGGGCCTTTTTCCGGACAGTGTCTATATGGGAGGACCACTTCAGGTTCCGGGAGATTGTGGTACCCAGAAACTCATCAGTGGACACTGTGCTGTTGAGGATGGTGAGTGGGGGGAATGAAGGGGGGTGTCGCCTGAAATCCACAGTCATCTCCACCGTTTTGGCTGGGTTAAGTTCAAGATGGTTCTGGCTGCACCAGAGGATCAGCTGCTCCACCTCCCGCCTGTATGCAGACTCATCATCATCCCGGATCAAACCGATGACTGTGGTGTCGTCCGCAAACTTCAGGAGCTTCACCGAAGGGTCCTCTGAGGTGCAGTCATTGGAGTAGAGGGAGAAGAGCAGTGGGGAAAGGACACATCCTTGGGGGGCGCCAGTACTAATTTTTCGGGAGCTGGATGTAAATCTCCCTAGCTTCACCTGTTGCCACCTGTCAGTCAGAAAACTGGAGATCCACTGGCAGGTGGAGGGGGGCACCTTGAGCTGGAGGAGTTTCTGATGAAGAATGCCTGGGATGATGGTGTTGAACGCTGAGCTGAAGTCGACAAACAGGATCCTGGCGTACGTCCCTGGGGAGTCGAGGTGTTGCAGGATGTAATGTAGTCCCATATTCACTGCATCATCCACTGACCTGTTTGACCGGTAGGCAAACTGCAGTGGGTCCATCAGGGGGCCTGTGATGACCTTCAGGTGGTTCAGCACCAATCTCTCCAAGAATTTCATGACCACAGAGGTCAGGGCAACAGGTCTGTAGTCGTTTAATCCTGTAATAGAGGGTTTCTTGGGAACTGGAATGATGATGGAGCGTTTGAAGCAGGAAGGCACTTCACGCAGCTCCAGTGATCTGTTAAAGATCCGGGTGAAGATGGGGGCCAACTCGTTGGAGCAGACTCTCAGGCAGGACGGAGACACACCATCAGGTCCTGCAGCCTTCTTGATCTTTTGTCTCTGAAAAACCCGGCGCACCTCCTCTTCACAGATCATTAGTGCTGGTGGGAGGTCAGAGTGGAGGAGGGATGGAGTTCCTGGGGCTGCAGATAATCCTTTTGTGTGGGTGGGAGGTGAGAACTGTAGGTTCTTTTCAAACCTGCAGTAAAAGCTGTTTAGGTCATTAGCCAGCTGGAGGTTTTCCGCAGGGTGGGGGGATGGTCTCCTGTAGTTGGTGATATTCCGTAGGCCTCTCCAGACAGAAGCAGAGTTGTTAGCTGAGAAGTTTTTTTGTAACTTCACACTGTAGCTCCTCTTAGCAAGCCTGATCTCCTTCGTCAGCATGTTTCTGGCCCGCTTGTACAGAGTCCAGTCACCAGTCCTGTAGGCCTCCTCCTTGGTCTGACGTAGCTGCTTCAGTTTAGGAATGAACCAGGGTTTATTGTTGTTGTATATGCAGAAGGTCTTGGTCTGCACACACATGTCTTCGCAGAAACAGATGTATGATGTCACAGGGTCAGTGAGTTCATTTAGGTTAATGGCTGCAGCTTCAAAAACACTTTATTGCCCATAAAGACATCTGGGCTGATCCTGGTAAGGTAAAGGCAGTGGTGGAGTGGCCTGTCCCCTCTTCCCGCAGGCAGCTGCAACAGTTCCTGGGTTTTGTCAATTTTTATCGACGATTTATCCACAACTATAGTGTGGTTGCTCTGCCGCTTACCCGCCTCACCTCCACCAAAGTCCCTTTTTGTTGGTCCAAAGAGGCTGATGAGGCATTCTCGGAATTAAAATCTCACTTCTCCTCTCCCCCTATCCTTGCCCAGGTGGATCCATCCTTACAGTTCCCGGTGGAGGTGGATGCCTCGGACTGTGGAGTCGGGATGGTCCTGTTTATCACGGATCGACAGCTGATCAGGGCTTTTCATTAGGCTCATCCTGGCAGGTTGAGTTGGCTGCTGGGAGGTGTCCCGTGAGGCGGGGGGGGGGGCACTGTGGTGATCCGAGCTTGTGTTTTTTTTTTTCTGCCTCTCTAATTATCTTCCACAGCTGCAGTCTCACTCACATCTGCATCTCCTAATTAGACTGCTTTTATTAGGAGTGGGATCCTCCACTCCTGCATGGAGACGTCTATGCTCCAACAGAATAAAAGAACTAGTCTACCCTCTTCGTCAGCTGGGAGTTTCGCCTCCCCTTCAACTACGATAACTCTTCTCTTTATCGGCTGGGAGTTTTGCCTCCCTTTTCACAATCATTAGCAACCTGTTTACTGGATTTTCATCATCTGCATCTGCCTCTTCTTGTCCTCTTAACCTGTGCACAGGTGGACCATCCCCCAGGCGGACCAACCCAGTTTTAGGCGGCGGACCGGATCTTTCCCCAAGAGCTGGAGGCTCCTCTCGCTCATCTACTCCCCGTAAGTGCCTCAACACCCTGACTGAACTCTTTCCTTCACCCCTCAGCTGAGGATTACCCTGTAAGCTTCACTGTAATTTTCTGCACTGGCACTTCCTCACCATCATGGGACCCTGGTAACCTGGAGAAGGACTAAGCTGCAAGGAATGTCTCCCCTTCTCTCCCTTACTCCGTAAGACTATTTATTCTGTTAATTCAGCCATTAGTTGCAAGGTTACTCATATCTTTTCCTCTTTTCCTTGCAGGGTTTCCAGACTTCTCCTGTTCTGCACACACTCACACGCTCAAGTTCATTAAAGATCATTGTAATTCTAATTGAGTCTGTTGTCTGCTCCTGGGTTTAACTTCAAATCATGTCACTTCTGAAGATTGCAGCAGGTCTTACCCGGCACTTTAGCTTGCAACCCAACAATATTCTTTTGTCCTTAACCACGACAAAGGAAAAGTAATATGTCTATTTCCACAAAAACAAAGTAGCTTCATCTTTTCCTCCACTCAGTAGTGAGCAGGCTCTTTACAACAGGTCATTGATTGATGGCTGTGTAGATTTGTAACGCGTTACTCCAAACACTGATTATTAGTGTCTACTATGTCCACTTATATTAAATTTAAAAAAACAAACTGCTATTTATGATCACTGTGCATAGTGTTTGGGCATTACACCACCAGTCTGGCTACAGATGTGTCTATAAGCAATGTTTCCTATGAGAGTCTTTAGTTAACTTAATAAGTCTAAAAAAGCTGTCATCTTAGGTCAAATTAGCTTTAATAGAATTTGCAAGTCATATCTGTCTACCTGCATGTTGTTGTTATGTTATGAATAGTAGTCGCTTCTTTCTTCCTCCTCCCCCCCACCCTTCACCCCAACCAGTTGTGGCAGATGGCTGCCCGTTCCTGAGCCTAGTTCTGCCGGAGGCTTCTCCCTATCAGGGAGTTCTTCCTTCCCACTGTCACCTAGTGCTGCTCATAGGGGGTCATCTGATCATTGGGGATTTTCTCTGAATTATTTATGGTTTGTGCGGACATATCTAGCACCTTGAGATGGCGTTTATTGTGACTAGGTGCTATACAAATAAAGTTGAATTGAAATGAATTTAATACTGACCCAGCCAGCATGTCCATGTGGGCTCCACCACAGGTTAATTCTGGGCTGTCTTATGGGTCCATGTGGGTTTGTCCATGGATTCAATGTTGGCCCCATCTGTGTTTGCCCACATGGACTTTACCTATTTACCTGTTTTCAACTTACTGTATCATAAATTTGCTATTTTCTGTAAGTTTGTGACTTTTTTCCTGTAAATTTTATTTAATTTTTTTTGAAAAATTGAAACTTTCTTATAAATTTGAAACTATTTTTTATTGTAAATTTGCAACTATTTTCTTGTAAATTTGTGATTTTTTTTTTCCACATCCCATTTGCAACATTTTAAATTTGGAACTTTCTAAAAAAAATTCAACTTTTTTAAAAAAAAGCCAACTTTATTGTCATTCAATCCATACAGCCAATCATGTACAGTAGAACAAAGTTATGTGTCTCTTATCTATAATCAGATGGGTCACGGCAATGCACCACCACAAATGTCCCTTCTCCATTCCATTAAAGCTGAGCAGCAGGCAGTTCCACTTTTATATGGTCTTCGGCATGACCCAGCCGGGATTTGAACCCACGCTCTCTGGGTATGAGGCAGATGCTCTATCAACTAAGCCACCACTGCAGTAACCTTTTACAGTAAACTTGCAATTTTTCTCATACATTTGTGACTTTTCTTCTAAATTTTGTAATTTTTCTTATAAATTTTCAATTTGTTTACAAATATTTGCTACTTTTTTAATTTGCAACTTCCTCATGAATTTGACTTTTGTTTTGAATTTGCTAAAATTTTCTTGTATGTTTGCAACTTTTCAAGTAATTTTACATTTTTTTTCTCTTGTAAATTTGCAACTTTTCTTTCCTAAATTTGCACTTTTTTGTTGTAATTTTGCCTATGTTTTTTTTTTTTTTTAACCTTTATTTATACAGGGTATTTCCATTTAGAGGGAACCGCTCTTTTACAAGGACCCCCCCGTTCACAGTCACACCCAGAAGCTGCCCAGTATAAAGCCACAGACTGACCCGAGGCCAGTTCCACTGGAGCAGTTGGGGTTAAGGGCCTTGCTCAGGGGCACCACAGTGGGGTTAAGGAGAGTGGGGGAAAAAACTGCTGTTATCTGTCCCAACCAGAGCTGATCCTGTCAGGTCAGTGATTGAACCGGCAACCCTCTGTTCACCTGTCCACATCCCTAACCAGTAGGCCACCACTGCCCTGGTATATTGCACATAGCGCCACTTTCACTGAAATGTGTTCTCCCACATTAAACCCATTTGGGTCCCAGTTGGGTTTAATGTGGGTAAAGATTACCTGCTTACCTGTAGCACAGGTAAAGTCCATGTGGGCAAACGCAGATGGGGCCAACATGGAGCCCAAGGACAAACCCACATGGGACCCATAAGACAACCAAGGTTTAACCCCTTACATAATCTTCGAGTCAAATTTGACAGCAGTGAAAATAAACTAAATGCCATTCTTTTATCCTGGAATTTGATGACTTTTCCAAAAGTGACCCAAAATGAAAATATTTTAAATTGTTATACTTTTGTACAGGTGCTACACGTTTTTGTATACCAAGGCTGTTTTGGGTCAACTTTGGCTCATATCTACATTTTCAGATAGATTTTTGATCTACTTGTGTGGATCAAATCAAAAGAAATGGTAGTTTTAGGGAGTCTTGAAACTGTGAAGTCCATGTTTGTGTGTATTTCTGATGGACCTTGACACTGTCATGAGAATGCTTCTATACTCCTGCCATATTTGCTCAGGTTCCCACACAGACAGACACCTGGTCTTCGAAGTGGCATGGGGGAATCTGGAAACAGTGAAACAGTAAAACAGCATAGGCTTGATCATGTATGTGTGGTGCACAAGAGCAAGAGAAGTCGCCATGACACAGAAATAAGATCTGCACGTGCAAACACAAGCACCTGCAATGTAATAAAACTGGAGGAGGTTCTTTTTGGAGGAGCTTGAAAAGGACCTTATGATTCCTTGTATGCAAAGGCAGCACCACCTTCCCCACACAACAGCTTCAGCGGCATTGGTAAGGGCAGGAGAGCAATCTGAGGGTAAGGACCTCTACTTATTAACGCTTTTTCTAGTCACAAAGACCACTCAAAATGCTTCATTAGTCGTGACACTAAGCCTCTGTTCTAAGGACCTATCAGAGACAGATACAATTTAAGTACAATTAGGTACAATTTAGAGTCACCAATTAACCTAACATTTTTATTTAACCTTTATTTTACCAGGATGGTCCCATTGAGATTGCAAATCTTTTTCTCAAGGGCGTCCGGTACAAGACGGAGCAGTAATAGGCAACACACATGAAAAACATAGTCCATACAAATTAGATAGATACATACTTTATTTCAAACAAAAAAATAAATAAAAAAACCCAAAAACAAATGACAAGTGCAATAAAAGTGACAGTATACAGTGCTCGAAAGGGAGAAGGAAGAAGTGAACACTTATTTACTCCAACTCTTCTTTTCCCTAAATACAACCCATGTGAAATATATACAAATTACCTCATTTAAGACCCCAAGTAGACAATTAACTATATTTTGTACATATCAACATTGATACCCATCCATCCCAGCATACATACAGTCCATACATCAAAACCCAGCCCCAAACAACACAGATATACACAGTACTGTTCCACCTACCATTCCATAGTGTCCCAGAGTGAGCATAGTGAATCGTACATATACATACTACCCCTCTAACATATATTCTTTAAGCAAATAATGTTTATATCTATTTTTGAAGTGATTTCTGTTTGTACATAGTTTCAGTTCCAGCTCCAGACTGTTCCACAAATCCACCCCACAGACAGATATGCACATACTTTTCTTAGTTGTTTGTAACTTAGGTTTTGTAAAGTTTAAGTCTCCTCTCAAATTATATTCATTGTCTCTTTTTTTTTGAATATTTTCTGTATATTAGTTTGGAGTTGATTATTAATTGCCCTGTACATTACTTGTGCTGTCCTAAATTTAACTAAATCCATGAACTTTATGATATGTGACTTTAAAAACAACAAGTTGGTATGGTCTCTATATCCTACATTATTTATTATCCTTATAGGGTTTTTTTTTTGTAATGTGCATATTGGCTGTAGGTTGGTCCTGTAGGTGTTTCCCCAGACCTCTACACAGTAGTTAAGATATGGTAGAAACAGTGAATTGTATAGTAAGAACAATGATTTATAGTCCAAGATGTGTCTTGCTTTCCCCAGTATCCCTATACATTTTGCCAACTTGGCCCGGATGTGATTGATGTGAGGTTTCCAGCAGATTTTATTGTCTAGCATCACCCCCAGAAACTTATTTTCCTGTACTGTTTCTATTCTGGTATCATCTATCGTTACCATTATTTCATGATTTATTTTATAATTTCCAAGCAACATAATCTTTGTATTTTTCAGATTTAGAGATAATTTATTTTTGTTGAACCACTGTGTTACCTTTTTCATTTCAGTTTTGACCACCTCTAAAACCTGCTGCAAATTCTCACCAGTGCAAAGGATATTTGTGTCATCCGCAAACAAAATACATTTCAGAATTTTTGATACTTGGCATATGTTATTTATGTATAAAATAAAGAATTTGGGTCCCAAAACTGACCCCTGAGGCACACCACAAGAGATGTTCATGAAGGGTGATTGTGCTCACCAATTTGTACAAATTGTTGTCTGTTACTTAAATAACTTTCCACCCAACTCAGTCCGACTCAGTCCAACTCAGTCCGACCCCTCTTCCATCCCATACCTTTCCAATTTCCTCAGTAAAATTCTGTGGTCGATGGTGTCAAAAGCTTTCTTTAAATCTATAAATACTCCTACAGCAAACTTTTTTTTTTATCTATACAACTAGTAATTTCTTCTATAAGTTTGATCAGTGCCTAAGATGTAGATTTATCTGCTCTAAAACCATACTGGCTGTTTGTAAGGAGGTTGTGTTTTTCAATGAAATCATTCAGTCTCTTAGTGAAGATTTTTTCAAGTATTTTGGAGAATTGTGAGAGTAAAGAGACCGGCCTGTAATTACAATAAAACAATTAGACATTTGACATAAAACCAAGTGGCAAATTCTAGAAACAGTGGCAGGCCAATGACTTTAATTTGAAATCCTTTAGTATAGATGTAAATTGATCCAAAGATACCAGATGTCTAACTTGGAGGATGTTCTGTAGATTGTTCCAATCTGAAGAAGCAGAATACTGAAATGACTTTTTTAAGATTCAAAAGATTAAAAGATTCTAAGATTTTATTAATCAGTACGACTATACGTAGTCGTACTGATAATACCTCTATCTGCCAAGAATGTGCCACTAGTCCAGCAAAAGCTCGCGGTACTCAAATACTTTGCAAGTAGTTACATGAAATGGTCAGTCAGAAAGCAACTCAAACCGGCTCGGACGTCGCCCAGGTTAACAATGTCAGGAGTTCCTGGCAGCGGAGGGCGAAGGACAGAGCTGCATGGAGGAATCTGATCAGACCTAAATGAAACAGTCATTGTCACCCCCAACAGACTGCTATGATGATTATACGTACAGGACATACAGAAGAATTGAAATGGTGTTTCTCTCTCTCTTCAGTGGTGTGCACAATATAAAAAAAGAAAAAGGAATAAGGCTAGAAAAACAACAGCAGCAGTCTATGTGCAGTAATGTAATGCTACCCATAGCGCAAATGGCTACAAAACATAGACCCAGACACCCCCAAAGTGCAAATAAAGATCAATGATAAACAATGATGAAACCCAGCAATCCTATATACAGAAAAGTGGCGCTGTAATACCCATAGTTGCAAGTTCAGGTTGTTAGTGGAGGTGCAGACAGTGACAGATAGGACTGCACATGATCAGTATTGCAATGACAGACAGCAGCAGATATGGCATTTGTGGAAATGGTTGCAGTAAAGCGCAGAGACAAACAGTAGCAAATGTATTACTGTTTGTGTACCAGTGTTTCTGTGCCAAATGCTGTGGTAGTTATTGTGCGGGTGAGTGTGTTACGGTCCGGGGGACCTGCTGTGCTGTTCAGCACTCCTGTGGAGCCGGCCCGGAGGCTCCGATACCTTTTCCCCAATGGCAGGGGGATGAACAGGGAGTGTGAGGGGTGGGAAGTGTTGTGGAGTTATTTATGATATTAATATTCTGTGCTTTTTATTTGTGAGGCACGGTGTGGTGGCTCTGGCTTCCAGCATTGCCACTACACGTACCTATAAAAGGGCAGAAGGCAGTAGGGGCAGTCTCTTTGCCACCCTCTCTGCCTGACGGTTGTATGTGTGGTGTGTTGTGCTGCCTCTTTAATAAAAGTGTGTTCGGTTCGACACCTGGCCTTGTCCTTGGCTCCATATCAGACATAACAGGAAGTGTCACCTGAAATATTGATGGCTCTGCGAGTGAGGCGGGTGAGGTAGATGTCCGAGAGGGGGGGACAGAGGGGCACCGATGATCTTGCTGTCTACGTTCACTGTGCATCATCATAGTGTCTTCCGGTAGGAGGCAGTGCAGCTTCCATACCACACCATGATCCATATTCTGTTCACACACTGGGGATGGATAGAGTGTTTACTAAATCCTGAGTAGTGTCCATCATGTCTTTGGATTGTGGGAGGAATCAGGAGCCCCAGGAGTAAACCCGTTACGTCTGAAATGAGGTGCTGACAACAGACGTGAGCTGAACTGTCCTTTATTTCCTTTATTTACCACACAAGTAAATATATACAGGCCAGTTCGCCACATGATGATGTCACCTGTGTGCATGTCACCACATCCAAACACCACATTTGCCCCCGCTTCCCCCTTGAAAAACCCAAAGAACTTATAACCACAAACTGGGCACCCGGGTAGACTACTGGTGTGCCTGCATGACCGAATGGATTATTCTGCCACTTTGGTTGGTCACGTCCTAACTAACAACATAAAAGTCCAAATATTCAAAAGTTAGTCAGAAAGTCTTCTAAGTGGCGAGGTCTCTGCCAAAGCCATGCCAAACGGCACTCGAGCTGTGCTACTGCCGCAGGCTCCGGCAGACACTCTTTGGGAATTATGGGTCTTATGTTACCAAGTCCCAGCCCAATCCCGTCGTGTCTGCAGTCGTCTCCTGATCCGGGGCCGAAGTCGATGTCACCTTTCTGAGGCGACTGGCATAGCACCGTGATCCACCAGCGAGACAAAAGGTGGCTGGCTGCAACTGGGCTGTCATATGCATCGGCATTGTCCAAAATGACTGCAGCTTGTGAGCATGGTTTGGGTGCCAGATCTTGATCCAATCCAGCACTCTGAGCCTGGGTCACTTCGCCAAGCATTTCTTGTCAAACCTGTGCCTCATACGTTGCTGTTGTTCAACCATCGTCCCCTGGGGGACGGTGGTTGAAGTGGTTGAGGGGCCAGTCAGTTGAGGGGCCAGTCGGTCCAGGGGAAGGCACATCTCACATCCTAGCATCAGAAGGGCCATGGCGCTGCCCATCGTGGCATGAGGCGTCACTCTGTAATGTAGCAGGGTGCATTGTAGTGCGGCAGAAAACGGTAGTCCATCCACTAGGTGTGCCCTGAGACCATTCTTGAGGGTCTAATTAAACCTCTCCACCCCTCATTTGCCTGAGGGTGGTAGAAAGCAGTCTTTATGTGCTTGATGTCCGCTGAAGTGAACTGTGGTCTATTGTCTGTTGTGATCATGTCTGCCATGCCCCAGCGAGCAAAAAGGGGGGAGAGGAAATCGGTAACTACGTCGGTGGTGACTGAGCTGGTGGGCAACACCTCGAGCTATTTTGAGTGGAGATTGTAAACTACTCTCCTCATGGATCGTCACCTTATCGTGGTGGGGGGGGTTTGCGTGCCCCAGTAATCCCAGGAGCTATGTTGTCCGGGGGCAATTTGCCTCTGATAGGGTCTCCCAAGACAAACTGGTTCTGGGTGAAGGGCCAGACTAAGAACGATCCAACAGACTCTCATGATAAATTGTATATCAAGGATTCAGTGTACCCCGCCCGGTATGGGGTTACCGGGGCCCCACCCTGGAGCCAGGCCTGGGGGAGGGGCTCGAAGGCTAGCGTCTGGTGGCCGGGTTTCCATCCATGGGACCCGGCCGGGCTCAGCCCGAAGGAGTTACATGGGTCCGCCCTCCAGTGGGTTCACCACCTGCAAGAGGGATCATGGGGGTCTGGTGCTATGTGGATTAGGTGGCAGTCAAAGGCGGAGACCTTGGCGGACTGATCCCAAGCTTTCTAAACTGGCTTTTGGTACGTGGAATGTCACCTCTCTGGTGGGGAAGGAGCCTGAGCTGGTGTACGAGGTTGAGCGATACCGGCTAGATATAGTCGGCCTCACGTCAACACACAGCTCCGGTTCCGGAACCAGTCTCCTGGAGAGGGGCTGGAGCTTGGCCTTTTCTGGAGTTGCCCCGGGCGAGAGGCGACGAGCAGGGGTGGGTATTCTTGTATCGCCCCACCTTGCTGCCTCTATATTGGAGTTTTCCCCGGTGGACGAAAGGGTTGCTTCCCTACGCCTTCGGGTTGGGAAACGGGTCCTGACCATCATTTGTGCCTATGCACCAAATGATGTTTCAGAGTACCCACCCTTTTTGGAGTCTGTGACTGGGGTGCTGGAGGGTACTCCTCCTGGAGACTCCATTGTCCTACTGGGGGACTTCAATGCGCATGTGGGCAACGACAGTGAAACCTGGAGAGGGGTGATTGGGAGGAATGGCCTGCCCGATCTGAACCCGAGTGGTGTTCAGTTATTGGACTTCTGTGCTAACCACAGTCTGTCCATAACGAACACCATGTTCAAGCATAAGGGTGTCCATATTTTTTTTTTTTTTTTTCTCTCGGCGCCACACCAGTCGGCTGCCTTTTGCAACAGCGGCTCGATTCCGAGTTTTTTTTTTTTTTTTCCCTTCCTCTCTCTTTTGATCACTTTGTTTTTTTTTTTTTTTTTCCACCCCACTTATATCACGGACACACAGATCGTCCCAAATGTCTCCTGAGCCGGTGGACGGAGCCACTGTTTATAGCAGGATACGATACAACAGGGAAGAGCTGCTAGCATTTAACCGCCACCCGGTCTCACTGGAAAAACTCGACATACCGAGAGAACTGAGGCGAAAACGCCGCGGCTGCTGGGCTGGAGTAAGGCGGAGGACAAAAAATATAAGGTACAGACCCTCCCTTCCATCTGTTGTCATGGGAAATGTACGGTCGATACTGGGAAAGTTAGATGAGCTAGCGGCTATCTCCCGTTATGATAGCACTTACCGGGAGTGCTCTCTCCTTTTGTTTACTGAGACGTGGCTAACTGAACTAGCAGCAGATGCTAATATTGAACTGGAGGGTTTTCACATGATACGAGCTGACCGAACACCAGAGAGTGGCAAAACTAGGGGCGGTGGAGTGATAATGTATGTTAACAACAACTGGTGTAGACCGGGACATATCACTGTTAAACAACGACACTGCAGCAAAGACATTGAGTTGCTAGCTGTTAGCATGAGGCCTACATATCTCCCGAGAGAACACTCACACGTGATCTGCATTGTTGTTTATGCAAATCCGACGGCGAACGCTGGGACAGCGCGTGACGTCATCCATTCAGTAACCAGCAGGCTGCAGACAGAACACCCAGATGCTCTTCTCCTCATCTCAGGCGATTTCAACCACGTTTCACTGTCTCCCATTCTGCCCACTTTCACCCAGTATGTCACATGCCACACTAGAGACAATAAAACACTGGATTTGTTCTACGCAAACACTAAGGAGGCGTACACCTCATCACAACTCCCCCCACTTGGGAGATCGGATCACAACTTGGTTCATCTCCGACCGGTGTACAAACCCCTAGTGCACAGACAACCTCCGGCCATGCACACTGTGGAGTTATGGTCTGAGGAGACAATGGACACTCTAAAGGACTGTTTTGAAGCCACTGCCTGGAAGCAGCTCTGCGATCCACATGGTGAGGACATCGATGGCCTCATTCACACCTTCACGGGCTACCTCAGCTTCTGTGTGGACAAATCCGTTCCCACCAAGACCATACAGCGTCACTCAAACAACAAACCCTGGATCAACCCTGAGATAAAAACACTTCTGAGAGAGAAGAAGAGGATCTTCAGGTCGGGGAACAGGGAGATGCTGAAGTCCGTACAGAGGGAGCTGAGGAGAAAGATCAGAGAAGGCAAGAACAGCTTCAGGAAGAAGATGGAGGACAAGCTGCAACAGAGCGACATCAGCGGGGTCTGGAGAAACCTCAAAACCATCTCGGGGCTCCAGAATACCTCCCCCCAGGCCACGGGGGGCAGGGAGTGGGCGAACAACCTGAATCTGTTTTTCAATAGATTTGACCAACTGCCCTCCCCCCTGTCTGCACAACAACCACTGCTGCCTCTAAGAAATCAAGTCCTGCTACCCACTCCCCACTCCACCGACACCCCCCCCACTCCCAACACACAGCCCCCCATCCTGACCCTGACCAAGACCCAGGTGAGGACGGAGCTGAGGAAGATCAAGGCGAGGAAGGCGTCGGGACCGGACGGCATCAGCGCAAAGCTCCTCAAGTCCTGTGCAGACCAGCTGTGTGGGATTGTGACGTATATCTTCAACATGAGCCTGAAACTGGGGAGGGTACCACAGCTGTGGAAAACATCTTGTGTGGTACCTGTACCAAAAACTTCCCACCCCAAAGACCTGAACAGCTTCAGACCGGTGGCCTTGACGTCCCACTTGATGAAGACCCTGGAGAGACTGCTCCTTGCTCATCTCCGCCCCCTGGTGGAACCAGCGATGGATCCACTCCAGTTTGCCTACCAGCATGGCATTGGGGTGGAGGATGCGGTGATCTTCCTCCTTCACCATTCTCTGTCCCACCTGGAGAAGCCCGGGAATATGGTGAGGATCATGTTCTTTGACTTCTCCAGTGCTTTCAACACCATCCAACCGATGATCCTGAAGGACAAGCTGCTGCGCGCAGGGGTGGACCAGCACCTGTCATCATGGATCCTGGACTACCTCACGAACCGGCCTCAGTTTGTGAGAACCCGGGACTGTGTTTCCGACACGATCATCAGTAGCACGGGGGCCCCCCAGGGAACGGTGCTGGCTCCCTTCCTGTTCACTCTTTATACTGCGGACTTCTCACACAACACAACACATTGCCATCTACAGAAGTTCTCTGATGACTCTGCGATCGTTGGTCTCATCTCCAGCGGAGATGAAGCTGAGTACAGAGGGCTTATCCAGGACTTTGTGGACTGGTGCCATCGGAACTGCCTCCAGATCAACGCGAGGAAAACTAAGGAGCTGGTGGTGGACTGCCGCAGGCATGGGCAGCCCCTCACAGCACCAGTAAGTATACAGGGAACAGACATCGAGATGGTGACATCCTACAAGTACCTGGGTATTCATCTGAACAATAAACTAGACTGGTCACACAATACTGACGCACTCTACAAGAAGGGACAGCGCAGGCTGTTCCTGCTGAGGAGACTCAGGTCTTTTGGTGTACAAGGGGCGCTGCTGAAGTCATTCTATGACACGGTGGTGGCATCAGCCATCACTTTTGGAGTGGTCTGCTGGGGCAGTGGCATTACTGCAGCCGATAGGAAGAGACTGAACAAACTGATTAAGAAAGCTAGCTCTGTCCTGGGGCAACGCCTTGATCCGATGGAGGAGATAGGAGAGAGAAGGACGGTGGCTAAACTGTCATCTCTGCTGGAGTCCGAGTTCCACCCTATGCAGGACATACTGGATGCACTGAGGAGCTCATTTAGCAGCAGACTACATCATCCCAGGTGCACAACCGAGAGGTTTCGTAGGTCCTTCCTACCAACGGCTGTCAGACTGTACAACCTAAGCAGGGCTGCTCGCAGAGATAGCAAAAAGACGTAACAAACTAATAGTTTTTTTCTGAATGCAAAAGATGCAATAGACTTACACAATGGTCCTCTCCGGCATACAACTAGGAACATACCGGTCGCTATGGAGGGTGAGAATATGTATGGGCACATAATCATACCATGTAGGATAACTAAATAGATGGTTATGCTGTTTCATCCCACCTAGCAACAATGCTCTGCACTGTGTGTGTTTATATATTTACATATTTATTCCATCTAGCTACAATGCTCTGCACTGGGTGTGTTTATATTTATATATCTATATATTTATTCCATCTAGCTACAATGCTCAGCACTGGGTGTGTTTATATTTATATATCTATATATTTATTCCATCTAGCTACAATGCTCCGCACTGTGTTTTTATATATCTACATATTATTCCATCTAGCTACATTGCTCCGCACTGTGTGTGTTTATATACTTGCATATTTATTCCACCTAGCTGCAATGCTCCGTACTGTGGGTGTTTATATATTTACATATTTATTCCATCTAGCTACAATGCTCTGCACTGTGTGTTCATATATTCATATATTTATTCCATCCAGCTACAATGCTCTGCACTGTGTCTGTGTGTGTGTGTGTGTATATATATATATTTTATAGTAATATGTACATATGTATATTAGCTGCTCTTGCTTGCTTGTTTTTTTTTTTTTTTTTTTCTTGCCTTCTGATTGTTGCTCTGAGTGTTGCTATCCCTGTGCTGTTGCAATCCTGGAATTTCCCCGTTGTGGGACTAATAAAGGCTTATCTTATCTTATCTTATATGTGCACCTGGCACCAGGACACCCTAGGTCGCAGGTCGATGATCGATTTTGTTATCGTATCATCAGACCTGCGACCGTATGTCTTGGACACCCGAGTAAAGAGAGGTGCAGAGCTGTCAACTGATCACCACCTGGTGGTGAGCTGGATCCGATGGCAGGGGAGGAAGCCATTCAGACCTGGTAGACCCAAACGTATAGTGAGGGTGTGCTGGGAGCATCTGGCTGAGGCCCCTGTCCGGGAGGTCTTCAACTCCCACCTCCGGAAGAACTTCAACCACATTCCGAGGGAGTCTGGAGACATGGAGTCTGAATGGGCCATGTTCTCCACCTCTGTTGTTGAAGCGGCGGCCCAGAGCTGCGGCCGCAAGGTGGTCGGTGCATCTCGTGGTGGCAACCCCCGAACCAAGTGGTGGACACCAGTGGTGAGGGGGGCCATTAAGCTGAAGAAGGAGTCCTATCAAGCTTGCTTGGCTTGTGGGACTCCCGAAGCAGCTGAGGTGTACCGGCAGGCCAAGCGGAGTGCAGCTCGGGTGGTTGCTGAAGCAAAAACGCGGGTATGGGAGGAGTTCGGTGAGGCCATGGAACAAGACTTTCGGTCGGCTTCAAAGAGATTCTGGCAAACTGTTCGGCGGCTCAGGAGGGGAAAGCAGCTCCCCGTCCACACTGTGTATGGTGCGGATGGGACACTGTTGACTTCAACTGGGGATATCGTCGGGCGGTGGAAGGAATACTTCGAGGATCTCCTCAATCCCACTGATACGCCTTCCACAGAGGAAGCAGGGTTTGGGGACAAGGGGGATGACTCGCCTATCACAGGGGCTGAGGTCGCCAAGGTGGTTAAAAATCTCCTTGGTGGCCGGGCCCCAGGGGTGGACGAGATTCGCCCTGAGTACCTCAAGGCCCTGGATGTTGTTGGGTTGTCATGGTTGACACGCCTCTGCAACATTGCGTGGAGGTCGGGGGCAGTGCCTTTGGCATGGCAAACCGGGGTGGTGGTTCCTCTCTTCAAAAAAGGGGACCGGAGGGTGTGCTCCAACTTTAGAGGGATCACACTCCTCAGCCTCCCTGGGAAGGTCTATGCCAAGGTACTGGAGAGGAGAGTCCGGCCGTTGGTCGAACCTCGGATTCAGGAGGAGCAATGTGGTTTTCGTCCTGGCCGTGGGACATCGGACCAGCTCTTTACCCTCTCGAGAATTCTTGAGGGTTCGTGGGAGTTTGCCCAACCAGTTTACATGTGTTTTGTGGACTTGGAGAAGGCATTTGACCGCGTCCCTCGTGGATTTTTGTGGGGGGTGCTTCGGGAGTATGGGGTATCGGGCTTGTTGTTACGAGCTATTCGGTCTCTTTACGACCGTTGTGAGAGTTTGGTTCGTATTGCCAACACTCGGTCGGAGTCATTCCCAGTGAGAGTTGGACTCCGCCAGGGCTGCCCTTTGTCACCGATCCTGTTCATAATTTTTATGGACAGGATTTCTAGGCGCAGCCAGGGAATGGAGGGTGTCATGCTTGGTGACCACAGGATCTCATCTCTGTTGTTTGCAGATGATGTTGTCCTGTTGGCTTCATCCAGCAATGACCTACAGCTCTTGCTAGGACGGTTTGCCGCTGAGTGTGAAGCGGCTGGGATGAGAATCAGCACCTCCAAGTCCGAGTCCATGGTCCTCAGCCGGAAAAAGGTGGATTGTCCTCTCCGGGTTGGGGACAGGCTCCTGCCCCAGGTGGAGGAGTTTAAGTATCTTGGGGTCTTGTTCACGAGTGAGGGGAAAATGGAGCGAGAGATCGACAGACGGATTGGAGCAGCATCTGCAGTGATGTGGACGTTGTACCGGTCTGTTGTGGTGAAGAGGGAGCTTAGTTCTAAGGCAAAGCTGTCGATTTACCAGTCAATCTACGTTCCTACTCTCACCTATGGTCACGAGCTTTGGGTAATGACCGAAAGAACGAGATCGCGGATACAAGCGGCTGAAATGAGCTTTCTCCGTAGGATTGCTGGACTCACCCTCAGAGATAGGGTGAGGCGCTCAGTCATCCGGGAGAGGCTCAGAGTAGAACCGCTGCTCCTCCACATTGAAAGGAGTCAGTTGAGGTGGTATGGGCATCTGATTAGGATGCCTCCTGGACGCCTCCCACTTGAGGTGTTTCAGGCACGTCCCACTGGGAGGAGACCCCGGGGCAGACCCAGGACTCGGTGGAGAGACTATGTCTCCCAGCTGGTCTGGGAACGCCTTGGTATCCCCTCTGAAGAGCTGGAGCAGGTGGCTGGGGAGAGGGAAGTCTGGGCTTCTCTGCTTGAACTGCTGCCTCCGCGACCCGGACCTCCGGAAAAGCGGTAGAAGATGGATGGATGGATGGATGGATGGATTGTAAACTACTAGTAAGAAACATTGATGCAGGAGGTTGCTGTACATCTCACCACAAATGTCCAATTGGATGGCTTTCCATGGGGCTGATGGCCAGGCCAGAGACTGCAGGGACAGGGATGGTGGCACCCATGTCTTACCATTAGCCAGGCAGGCTATGCAGTCTTTTACCATAATCTCCACATCCTTGTTGATGCCTGGTCACCACACCAAGCCCCTAAAGCACTGTTTGACCCTGACAATACCGAGGTGGCCCTCGTGCACCATGGTCAGGTTGCGGCCCGTTAGTGCCACTGCCAGGGACAGACTAAGGCTGCAGCGCGTCGTGCGCACTGCTGAGAAGGTGATCAGCTGCAAGCTCCCATCTCTCCAGGATCTGTACATCTCCAGGACCCGGAGGCGTGCTGGCCGGATCATAGCCGATCCCTCACACCCTGGTCACGTACTGTTTGCCCCTCTCCCCTCAGGTAGAAGACTTCGGTCCATCCAGACTAAAACCTCCCGTCACATGAACAGCTTCTTCCCCTCTGCCATCAGACTGCTGAATTGACTCTCGTGCACTATGTACAGCAGCTCAACCAGACTCATGTCAATCATCACTGTTTTCTTCCTGCATTACCGACTGCACTATATGGTTCTCCACATTATCTGCTGCTCGCTAATATATTTAAAAATTGCTTAGACTAGTATTACTCACTCTTATTCTACACTTTATTGCATGTATAGTTTATTTCTTTTATTTTATCATGTTTAATGTTGCAGCATTGCACTGAGACAAATTCCTAGTTTGTGTACTACATGAACAATGGCAATAAATCTGATTCTGATTCTGATTCTGATTCTGAGAGCTCCTTTCCCACACAGATGTCGTTCCAGCATGATAAATCATCTCTATTTCTGTGGAATCTCTTCCAGTATGCTGGATGGCCAGCCCTTGCAAATGAAGGTGCAGAGCTTGGCCAGTACTGGATTCTGCTCAGACGCGGCCTGGAGCTCTTGCAAGGAAATGGCGGTCTGAAGTGGGACATGTAGCATGTTGATCTGTTCTGGCTCTAAGGGGTCCTGGTTGATGCTCAGTGTGGGGTTAGGTGTTGCCCGGGACAATAGGTCGGCCACTACATTTTCTCTGCCCCGTGTGAGCTGGGTGGTGAAGTTATATGCTTGTAGCCTTTCCATCCACCTGTAGATACACGGAGGTTTGTTCCCTGAACTCGATGTTTCCAGTGTCGCCCATACCGGTACATGTGGCAGAGCTTGCATGGCCAGACGCACTCTAGTGGCTCCCTCTCCCGCACTGAGTACCTCTGCTTGGCTGGAGTGAGTGACCTGGAAATGCCACTAGGTGTCCGGTCCCCCCTTGCAGCTGGGATAGCATGGCTCCCACTGCCATGTTGGATGCATCAAAGGTCACAAATGTGGAGCTCTGTTGGTCGTAATGGGCAAGTACTGCTGGGGAAGTGAGCTGTGTTTTCAGTCAGCAGATGGTGGGGTCCACTCCCATGGTGCATCCTGCTTCAGGAGGGCGCGTAGTGGCTGTATTGTCTCTGAGTAGTAGGGAATGAAGTTCACCATGTCCAGAAATGATGATAGCTGTGTGGGGCACTATGGTTCAGGCAGGTGCAGTACTCCCTCGAAGTTTGAATGAAGGGGGCTCAGGCCCTCGTCAGACAGGTGGCTCTCCATGAACTTGATGATCGATGCTTCAAAGATTCACTTTTTCCCATTGAGTGCGAGGCCATGTTTTGTCAGTACCTCCATTACCTTAGTGAGGCGGGTGTCATGGGATGCTGATGTCACGCTGTGTACCAAAATGTCATCCAGACACACCACCACCCCTGGAAGATCGGAGAACAGTGTAGCTATTATTTTCTGAAAACAGCTCAGGGCGGAACTGAGGCTGAAAGGCATACAGGCGTACCCAAACACTTCCATGTGGGTGATGAAGGTGTTAGATCAAAAAGGAATCAATAATCAATAGGCGGTTTCCAAGTTCTGAGCCATTTATTCTCTTTCTGATCAGAAAAAGGAGGCAATCGGTCACAGCATAACGTGTCTCAGGGCTTGCTCATACCAACTCCATAACATGTGTTCAAGGATGTTGCTCCTTATACCCTGGGCAGGCGTCCCTGACCTTATCTAAACCTAAAGACGGCTGGAGCCATCTTTCCCCGAGACTGCTTCTAATCTATGGACAGCACTGAACATTCTGCTATGATTTTTACATGACCTGGTCAACCTAACTTCGGACATTCTGGACAGAACAGCTTGGTATGATAAAACAAAAACCCTCGTCATTATTTACAATCTTGCTCAGCCTAATCTTACACTGAGAAACAGACATTCTTTTCAAGCTCTGAGACAATGGAAAAATTACAGCGAATCAGACATTGGCTCATTATATGCACCAGATACAGTTATAATATAAAACAGAATAATACAGCATTAAAATCATATAGAATAATCAATGAAACCTGAAAATATCCTATCAGAAGGCCATTAAGTTCCAGGTGTCTGTGTGAAGGGGAACCTGCAGGTAGCCTTAGAGGAGATCCAGTTTGAGAAAAAAAAAAAAAAACAACCTTTGGAGCCATGGAACACTGCTCTCAGTTCCCCCATCATGGGCAGGAGATATTTGTTAGGAATCACCGCCTTGTTCACCATAATTCTGTGGTCACTGCATGGTCGTAGACCACCTGGCTTCTTCTTTGCCACCACCAAATTGGAGATCCAAGGGGGTGCGTTGACCTGCTCAATGAAACTGGCATATAAAAGCTTCTGTAGTTCCACCATGATGTTGTCCTGCAGTGCAAGGGATAGTTGGCGGAGAGGCTGAATTTTTGGGGACACCATTCGATCAATGAGCGGTCGGTGGTGGAAAGAGGTGAGGCAGCCCAGTCCCGCAAAGAGCGCCGGCTGACGGTACTGTCAGGATGAGGAGACTGGAAGAGCAGTAAAGCCCTTTGGGTCAGTGATGGAGAAACCAAGCTCGCTGATCAGATCGATGCCCACCAGGTTGGCCCCCTGACGTGTCACTTGGAAGGTGAGCAATTGAATGGCTTTAGAGCCGCAGCGTACAGAAAAGGCGACCTTCCCTACCATGCCAATCTTCACGTGCCCGTAGCCGAATAAATCCTCCGCATTAGTTGTGATGGTCTTCTGAGGGAACAGTTTCCTGACCATAGGCTTGCTCAGAAGAGACCACGAGGCCACCGTATCCAGCAGCAGTGGCACAGTAACACCATCCAGCTCCACTGTGCACCACTCTACCGTCAGCTTTTGGCACCAACTGAGTGAATGGCGATTGGGCCATTTGGATGGGTAGTTGAATTTGTGAAGGTTGAGCAGAAAACTCTAGCAAAGTGGTTGAGCTTCTTACAATGGTAGCATTTCTGCCCCCTGGCTGGGCAGGCGACTGATTGAGTCTGGTATCTAGATGAACCACAGTTACCGCAGGGCAGACACTCACCCGTGTTGTCCCATTTCCTACCTTTCTACTTTTGGTTGTAGCAGGTAGATGCAGGGTCGGGGCACTGGGTGGCAATGGTGACGGCCTGCGCTCATGGGGCCAGACGAGGGGCTTATCAGTTTGGTAGCGTTAGCTGCAATGATAGCTGGATGGCCGTTTCCATTTGGGACACCATCCTCACATCCTTATCTAATTGCATGCCATTCTTTGCCAGCAGCAGCTGCTCCTGCAGCAGTGGGCTCTTAGCGTGCTCCGCTAGTTTATTACGTACCATTTCTTCCTCTCTATAAACAAAGACGCACATGCTAGCCAGGAAATGGAGCTCAGTGACATACTGGTGGACCGTCTCATCCTCACGCTGGTGGCCTTGGCTAAAAGTGACCCTCCGAGCCATAACAGAACGTGTGTCAGCAAAATGTCTGTCCATCATAGCAACACAGTCTTCATACGTGTCCACAGGGACGAGAGAACAGAACACACCCTGCCCCTCGTTACCGAGATTGTGGATCAGCACATCCTTTAGCCTTTCGTGGCTTGCATCGATTAAGTCAGCACTGTCAAAAAAAGTCTGTCTTTTTACCCTCATTGCCATTGTTAAGTCTGAAATGAGGTACTGACAACAGACGTGAGCTGAACTCTCCTTTATTCACCACACAACTAACCATATACAAAAGGGTGGCACCATATGGCGCCACAGCCAGTTCACCATGTTATGACGTCACCTGCATGCATGTCACCACGTCCAAACACCACAAAACCCACACAGCACAGGGAGAACATGCAAACTCCACTCAAAAAGGTTCCCACCACTGCCAGCCTGTAGATTCAAACCTAGAACCCTCTCGCTGTGAGGCAACAGTACCAACCACTGTATCACAGTGCTGCTCAGAGTGAGCCTGGTCCTGATCAAAAAGTCAGACAAGAAGTCAGCACAAGGGGACAGGAGAGAAGGAGCTGCAACTTCTGTCCAGCAAAGGATTGCAAAACAGGAACAACGTGCAGCAAATGTGGGAAACACATGTGCTAGTTCCACACACACAGTTTCCCACCACTGCTTTGAATACAGAGACTAGTTTGAAATAAGCATTTTATTTTAATGTTTTGTGTTCTAAGTTGTAAATGTTGAATTAATATTGATAATGAGGATTTCTACGATATAGCAATAGGGACAGTGTTTAATAGCTGCAGCAGTTAAATATGGTTAGGTTATAAATTCCAACTGTTCCAGCACATTCAGACCATTTTCAAATTAAAAATATATATATATTTAAATTATTATAGTCTTTAAGTTCTATGTCTTATGTAAAACAGGACATGTTATGTAATAGTACAGGTTTTTCCTTCAAAAAATGTTGTAAAACTTAAAAAAAATACATTCTCCCTGCTCTCTGTAACATTTCATAAGGAGTAATAATGCATTTATTAATGTGAAATCCACTATTTAGACATTCTAAATAGAGCTGTAGTTCCAAATTTGGTATAGATACTTATTATGAAGGAATTATTGGTACGGTTCAATTTTGACCCGAACCATACTGTGAAGGCATTGAATATGAACAGGATGTAAGGGGGACCACATGGGCATGCTGGCTGGGTTATGGGGAAAATAGATACATTTTCAAAAGCTGTCCGCTCAGGATTTTGCTCTGCAGGACAGCTCCAGTCCAAATTCCAGAGGAAGGAAAGAAGCCAGTTAATCGAGCAGAGAGCTGTTTTAGCTGCAAAACCTTGCACAGATGCAAAAACAGAGATAAGTGAAGACATTGGTGCCTTTCTTGTGCACAGAGGAAATAAAGTTGAATGATCCTGATCTGTCCATTTATATGTGGTACTAAATAATGTCATGAATGCCCCTTTGGGGCAGAAGGACAGATCCAAGTGCTGAATTGTGTTAGTGACATTTATTTAACAAAAGAACATCACAGCATGTTGGGTGGCAGAGTGGTTAGCACTGCAGCAGCACAGCAACTCACCCTTGGCCGGGGGATCCTGGGTTCAATCCCAGCCCCCGACCAACAGTGATCTGTGAGGAATTTGCATGTTCTCCCCATGTCTGCATGGGTTTACTCCGGGATTTCTCCGGTTTCCTCACACATGCCAAAAACATGCAAGTTAGGTTAATTCAATTCAACTTTATTTACTATAGCACCATTTCACAACAACAGTCATCTCAGCACTTTCAACTGTAGGGGGAACCCCCACAGATGCAGAAAGACCCCAGCAATCAGGCGATCCCCTGTGAGCAAGCGCTTGGCGATGGTGGAGAGGGAAAAACTCCCTTTTAACAGGAAGAAACCTCCAACAGAACCAGGCTCAGGGAGGGGCAGTCATCTGCTGCAACTGGCTGGGGGGTGAGGGGATAGAGAAGATGGAAAGAACAGATATGTAGAGAGCAAACAGCACGATGGGGACTCAATCTATGGGACAGAACAAACAGATGTTAATGACCAGCAAAAAAAAAAAAAAAAAAATTTCATTGACAGTGAAGAAAGGAGTGAGGCCCAGTGCATTATTGGCGGTCCCCCGGCTGACTAAACCTATTAGCAACATAACTAAGGGAGGGTTCAGAAGCTCATGATCCCTCCCTAATTGTAGGCTATATCAAAAAGGTAGGTTTTAGCCCTATTCTTAAAAATAGAGATCAAGTCTGACTCCCAAATCCAGATTGACAGCTGATTCCACAGGAGAGGAGCTTGATAACTGAAGGCTCTGCCTCCCATTGTACTTTTGGAGATTCTAGGTATTACAAGTAAACCTGCATTTTGGGAGCGTAGTGCTCTGTTAGGATAATACGGTAGTATCAGATCTTTTAAATAAAAAGTAGCCTGATTGTTTAGAGCTTTGTAAGTAAGAAGAAGGATTTTAAACTTAATTCTAAACTCTATGGGAAGCCAATGAAGGGAGGCCAGAACCGGAGAGATATGATCTCTCTTTCTAGTACCTGTTAAAACTCTTGCTGCAGCATTTTGGATCAGCTGAAGACTTTTTAAAGATGTTTTAGGACAACCTGATGATAAAGAATTACAATAATCTAATCTCGAGCTAACAAAAGCGTGGATCAGTTTCTCAGCATCACTCTGAGACAAGATGCTCCTAATCTTGGCAATATTACGCAAATGATAGAAGGCAGTCTTAGAAACAAATTTAATATGTGAATTGAAGGACAAATCCTGATCAAAAATAACTCCAAGGTTCCTCGCAGAGCTATTAAGAGAAAGAGTAACCACATCCAAACTGAAAGTTTGATTTGGAAAGGAATTTCTAAGGTTTTTTGGACCAACAAGAATGACTTCAGTCTTATCTGAATTTAATAGCAGGAAATTACAAGTCATCCAAGCTTTGATTTCCTTAAGACAGGCTTCTAACTTGGCTAATTGATTACTATCATCTGGCTTCATTGACAGGTATAATTGTGTGTCATCTGCATAACAATGAAAATGTATACAGTGCTTTCTAATAATGTTGCCTAACGGAAGCATATATAAACTAAAAAGAGTAGGGCCTAGCACAGATCCCTGTGGAACTCCATGACTAAGCTTTGAGTTGAAAAAAAACTCATTATTGACATGAACAAACTGGAACCTATCAGATAAATAAGATCTAAACCACTGCAACGAAGTTCCATTAAGTCCAACATAGTGTTCTAATCTATCAAGTAGAATAT
The DNA here is from genome assembly GCA_020510985.1 of Pholidichthys leucotaenia. Lineage (NCBI taxonomy): Eukaryota > Metazoa > Chordata > Actinopteri > Cichliformes > Pholidichthyidae > Pholidichthys > Pholidichthys leucotaenia. Next base: position 190,627,057 of record CM035843.1, read on the forward strand.
TATGATCGATAGTATCAAAAGCTGCACTAAGGTCTAAAAGGACAAGTACAGAAACTAGTCCATTATCAGATGCAATGAGGAGGTCGTTAGTGACCTTCGCTAAGGCTGTTTCAGTACTATGATGGATTCTAAACCCAGATTGAAACTCTTCAAGTAAACCATTTCCCTGCAGGTGGTCAAATAATTGCGTAGCAACAACTCTTTCTAAGATTTTTGAAATGAAAGGGAGATTAGAGATTGGTCTATAGTTAGCTAAAGCTCCTGGATCTAGCGTTGGCTTTTTGAGTAAGGGTTTAATTACAGCCGTTTTAAAAGCCTGCGGTACATGGCCTAAAGTTAATGAAGAATTGATTATATGAAGAATAAAGCTACCAATAAGTGGGAAGACTTCTTTAAATAACCTGGTAGGAATAGGGTCTAAAAGACAAGTTGAAGGTTTGGATGAGGAAACTATTTTGTCTAACTCACAAAGGTCGATTGGAGTAAACTCATCAAGACAGACATCAAAAGAAGGAGTTGTAGTAGTTACAGTATTTAACTGTGGGAAGAATCTGATTGATTTTATCTCTGATGGATGAAATTTTATTATTGAAAATGTTCATAAAGTCCTGACTAGTAAGCTCTAAGGGAATGCTAGGATTAACAGAGTCCTGACTCTTTGTCAACCTGGCTACAGTACTGAAAAGAAACCTGGGATTATTCTTGTTCTCTTCTATTAATGCAGAGTAATAACTTGTTCTAGCTTTTCTAAGAGATTTTTTATAAATTAAAAGATGATTTCTCCAAGCTAAATAGATTTCATCTAAATTAGTAGAGCGCCATTTTCTTTCTAATTGACGAGTCTTCTGTTTTAAGCTACGAGTTTCTGTGTTGAACCAAGGAGTTAGAAATCTCTGATTAGACTTTTTCTTTTTTAAGGGGGCCACCAAGTCTAGAGCCTGATGCAGAGAAGCTGAAACACTATCCACCATGTTATCAATTACAGAAGGAGCAAGCTGTCTATAGCTTATTTCCGTTGTGTTGACACATGGCATAGAGGAAACAATCTGCATAAATTTGGAAACAGCATCATCTGAGAGGCATCTACTGTAATAATATTTTTCTTTAGGAGCCAAATAGTCAGAAATAGTAAAATCAAAGGTTAACAGACAATGGTCTGACAGTACAGGGTTATGAGGAGACACTACAAGATTTTCTATTTCTATGCCATATGTCAGAACAAGGTCCAATGTATGGTGGAGGTAATGAGTAGAATTTCCTACTTTCTGAGAAAACCCAATCGAGTCTAATATTGAATTAAAAGCCACATTAAGGCAGTCACTATCTACATCCACATGTATATTAAAGTCCCCTACTATAATTATTCTATCAGATTTCAGCACTAAATCAGCTAAGAAATCAGCAAATTCGGATAAAAAATTCTGAGTAGGTTGATGGGGGACGATAAACTATGGCAAATAAAATTGGGTTTAACCTAAAATTGCTAAAGTGCCCAATACTGAGGACCAGGCCCTCAAAGGAATTATAACATGTTTTTTGCTTTACATTAACTAGTAATTTGGAATGGTAAATTGTTGCTACTCCTCCTCCACGACCAGAACTTCTGGGATTTTGACAGTTTAAATAACCAGAGGGAGTTGATTCATTTAAACCAACATAATCCTCTTGTCCTAACCAAGTCTCTGTAAGGGATATTAAATCAATCTGATGATCAATTAACAAATCATGGACTAACAGAGACTTGGGAGTTAGAGACCTAATATTTAATAAACCACATTTAATTTTTAGATTATGAGGAGGAACAGAGGCCAAATCATTCAATTTAGAGGCTTTATGTTTAATTTGAGTTTTACCAGTATTTTGCTTAATCACTTTGGGATGCTTATGCATTATATTTTTATTCACTTTGGAGGGAGCAGACAACGATGTTATGCAGATGACACACAATTATACCCGTCAATGAAGCCAGATGATAGTAATCAATTAGCCAAGTGGGAAGCCTCTATGAAATATTTTTTTTGCTGGTCATTAACATTTGTTTGTTCTCTCCCATAGATTGAGTCCCCATCGTGCTGTTTGCTCTCTACATGTCTGTTCTTTTCTTCTTCTCTATCCCCTCACCCCCCAGCCAGTCGCAGCAGATGACTGCCCCTCCCTGAGCCTGGTTCTGCTGGAGGTTTCTTCCTGTTAAAAGGGAGTTTTTCCTCTCCACCGTCGCCAAGTGCTTGCTCACAGGGGATCGCCTGATTGCTGGGGTCTTTCTGCAACTTTCTGCAACTGTGGGGGTTCCCCCCTACAGTTGATAGTGCTATGAGATGACTGTTGTTGTGAAATGGCGCTATATAAATAAAGTTGAATTGAATTGAATTGAATTGAATAACAATGAAAATATATACAGTGCTTTCTAATAATGTTGCCTAACGAAAGCATCATCATCATCATCATCATCATCATCATAGCAGTCTGTCGTGGGCGACAATGACTGTTTCATTTATGTCTGGTCAGATTCCTCCACACAGCTCTGTCCTTAGCCTTCCGCTGCCAGGAACTCCTGTCCATGTCCAACGTCTTCAAGTTTTTTTTACAGTGTCTTTAAATCTGAGCCTTGGTCTACCCTGATTGCGTTTGCCCTCGCATAACTGTGAGTAGAGTAACTGCCGAGAGAGACACTGGTGGTCCATCCTCTCAACATGCAACATGTCCGAGCCATCTCAGGTTCATCTGTATTAGCATGTCCTCCATGGATGGTAGACCAGCTCGTTTCAACACTTCCATGTTGGTTATCTTGTCTTTCCATGAGATGTTCATTATGGCTCGAAGGTGTCTCATCATGTACGCGTGGAGTTTCTTCACCTGCACTCTGTAGACAGTCCAAGTTTCAGCACCATACAATAGAGTAGCCAGTACTGTCACTCTGTACACTGCATTTCACATGGATAGACACATGTCGATTGTTCCACAGTCTCTCTCTCAAGTTTCCAAACACAGCACTCGCTCTTCCCATTCTGGGAGATAGTTCATCCTCCAGCCTAGCATTCTCTGAAATAGTACTCCCTAGGTACTTGAAAGTCTTGCACTTGACTAGTTGCTCTGTACCAATGCTGATCTCTTCTGGTAGTGATGTTGGTAATTGGAACTTTGGTGGTTGATAAAGGCACTCGGTCTTCTTGATGTTGATTTGCTCTTACAAATTTCTCCACTAAAGATTGCATATCTTCCATGCTGTGGGCAACTAGAGCACTGTCATTGGTAAAGAGCATTTCTCTTACTACCTTTATCAATGTCTTACTCTTGGCTTTAAACTGTGCCACACTAAACAAGTCTGCTTCTTTCCTTGTTTGAATGTATACTCCTTCTGAAGTGTCTTTGAAGGCCACCTCAAGCAGCATGGCTGCCAGATATAGCGAGAAGAGTGTAGGTGCCAGCACACACCCTTGTTTCACCCCGTTGCTTACTGAAAAGTCTTTAGATACTGAACCACTCATTGCCACGTTTGCTTGCATACCTGTACGGAGTGCCTTGATCAGGCTGACAAACTTCTCTGTACAACCATATTTCTTGAGTACCTGCCAAAGTCCTTGTCGCGAAACAGTATCGAAGGCTTTACTGAAGTCTATGAAGACTACATAAAGCGGTATGTCCGTCTGATGCACTTTTCTTGAACCTTTTTCAAGCAGAAAATCATGTCCATTGTGCTTCTTCCACTTCTAAAGCCGCACTGGGTTTCCGGTAGTACATTCTGCGAGATGTGTTCACTGAGTCTGTTAAGTAGTACACGTGAGAGAATCTTACCAACAGTGGCTAGCAGTGATATACCTCGGCAATTTCCACAATCTTTCCTGTCACCTTTCTTGAACAAAGGCACAATACTTGCATTCTTCCAGTCTTGAGGTACTTTCTTGGCATCCCATATCTCTTGGATGAGCTTGTGCAGGCAGTTGGTCAGCTGAACACCACCAAATTTCCACACTTCTGCTGGAATTCTATCCCTTCCTGGAGCTTTACCATCCTGTGTTTTCCTGATAGCTGCCATTAGTTCATCAAAATTTGGTGGTTCATCCAGACTTGATACAGCTGGTCGCTGCACTAGAGCTTCTTTAGCCTCTTCAGTGAGATCTCCAGGGTTGTTTAGTAGTTGGTCAAAGTGGTCTGCAAATCTGTCCAGGATCTTGTCTTTCTCCTGCAAAACCGCTTCACCATCCATAGCCTTTAGTTGGATCAATCCTCTTGGTTTAGGGTTGTAGATTTCTCTCAAACCTGTGAAGAATGTTTACAGGTCCTTTCTGTCTGCTGCAGTTTGAAGTTTCTCCACTTTTTCATCCCACTAGTTGGACTTCATCTCTCTGGTGTACTTCTATAGCTCACTCTGAGCCTTTGAGTTTTTTCTCTTCTTCAACCTTATGTTATACTGTAGGTTTTCCTGCCTAGCTGTATTCCTCGCTTCTAGTAGTTTCTTCAGGTGTTCATCATGCTCATCAAACCAATCTTGATGGTTCCTCTCAGGGCAGCCTAATACATCACTCGCAGTCTGATATACCATATCATTCAGTGTTGCCCATTTCTCTTCTATGTCATTCTCTGAGTTGTTGCTGTCCCAGTCTTTCAAGTTTTCATCCTTTTCCTGTGTAAGTTCTTCTTGCTTCTTTTGGCCTTTCAGTGCACTAGTGTTTAGCTTCCGTGGTGGCTTCGCACCTGTCCTGCAGTGCTGTTTTCTTCTGCAAATCCTTAATCTAGATCTCAGCATAACATGATCAGTACCACAGTATGCGCCTCTCATTGCTCTGGTGTCCAATACATCCCTTATGTCTCTCTGCCTGACTATGATGTAGTCAAATAAGTGCCAGTGCTTGGATCTTGGGTGCATCCATGCCTTCTTGTGTGTGTCCTCGTGCTTAAATAGAGTGTTGGTTATCACAAGGTTGTACTCTGAACATAGTGCAAGTAGAAATTCTCCATTAGTAATGCACTTGCCTACTCCATGACTGCCTAGCACTCCTTTCCATTTCTCAGTGTCTGAACCAACTCTGGCATTAAAATCTCCAACGAGTATCAGCCTGTCATCAGTCGGTACACGCCTGATAGTCTCACGTAAATCACTGTAGAACTCTTCTTTCACCTCCTCTGTGTTGGTCATTGTTGGGGCATATACACTGATGAGTGTGGCATACATCTTCCGCTGCAGTGGGAGTCTCATAGTCATTATCCTGTCGTTGATTGGCACCGGTTCCTCATCAAGCATTGCTGTTATCTCTTTTCTAACTGCAAAGCCCACTCCTGCTTTTCAGTACTGTAGCCAGGTTGACAAAGAGTCAGGACTCTGTCAATCCTAGCATTCTCTTAGAGCTTACTAGTCAGGACTTTATGAACTTTTTGAATAATAAAAAAGAAGATGTACCCATGGTCTTCCAAGCTGTCATATCAAGGCAATCTTGTTTCACTAAGTGCAGCTATGTCTACATTGTATCTGTTCATTTCGAGGGCCACAAGCGCGGTCTGTCTTTCTGGGTGCTGTGATGTTGTTCTGTCCAACAGAGTGTGTACATTCCATTCTGCTACACACAAGGCTGCTATTTTCCTCTTCTTTTGACTTCCTTCTCCTAGCATACTTTTTACTGCCTGTTGGAGTGTGAACAGATCAGTGCGGACCTTGTAAGTCTGGACGACGTCCGAGCCGGTATGAGCTGCTTTCTGATTGACCATTTCATGAAACTGCTTGCAAAGTATTTGAGTACTGCTAGCTTTTGCTGGATTAGTAGCACATTCTTGGCAGATAAAGGTATTATCAGTGGCAAGGACAAGCCAAGACAAACTGACTCCAGTATCTGTTGCAGTGACTGACCAGATGATAGGTTTGTTTATCTCTGCTCTTTGTGTAGTGCATGTCACAATGCACCGACTGGCACAGTCCACCACAGACCTTGCGACAGATGTGTTTATCTGCCAGGATGTCCAGTCTCACCCTGTGTAACTGGGAGTGGTCCACCACAGACCTGTGGCAGATGTCATTTTTAGTTCTGCCAGGATGCCATTTTACACCCTCCATGCCCTCGGAAAGGCGGGGATGCCGGTTGAGTCGCCGACGGCCCGACCCATGAGACAGGTAGTACTGGTTTTCATGGTTATCCGGTAGCAAGCAAGCCATTGCCTGACCTGACACAAACACTAACGGAAGCATATATAAACTAAAAAGAGTAGGGTCTATCACAGATCGCTGTGGAACTCCATGACTGAGCTTTGAGTTGAAAGAAAACTCATTATTGACATGAACAAACTGGAACCTGTCAGAGAAATACGATTTAAACCACTGCAATGAAGTTCCATTAAGTCCAACATAGTGTTCTAATCTATCAAGTCGAATATTATGATCGATAGTATCAAAAGCTGCACTAAGGTCTAAACGGACAAGTACAGAAACAAGTCCATTATCAGATGCGATGAGGAAGTCATTAGTGACCTTCGCTAAGGCTGTTTCAGTACTATGATGGATTCTAAACCCAGATTGAAACTCTTCAAGTAAACCATTTCCCTGCAGGTGGTCAAATAATTGCGTAGCAACAACTCTTTCTAAGATTTTTGAAATGAAAGGGAGATTGGAGATTGGTCTATAGTTAGCTAAAGCTCCTGGATTGAGCATTGGCTTTTTGAGTAAGGGTTTAATTACAGCCCTTTTAAAAGCCTGCGGTACATGGCCTAAAGTTAAAGAAGAATTGATTATTTGAAGAATAAAGCTACCAATAAGTGGGAAGACTTCTTTAAATAACCTGGTAGGAATAGGGTCTAAAAGACAAGTTGAAGACTTGGATGAGGAAACTATTTTGTTTAACTCTAAAAGGTCAATTGGAGTAAACTCATCAAGACAGATATCACTTGGAGTTGTAGTAGTTACTGTATTTAAGTTAACGGTGGGAAGAATCTGATTGATTTTTATCTCTGATAGATGAAATTTTATTATTGAAAAAGTTCATAAAGTCCTGACTAGTAAGCTCTAAGAGAATGCTAGGATTGACAGAGTCCTGACTCTTTGTCAACCTGGCTACAGTACTGAAAAGAAACCTGGGATTATTCTTGTTCTCTTCTATTAGTGCAGAATAATAACTCATTCTAGCTTTTCTAAGAGATTTTTTATAAGTTAAAAGATGATTTCTCCAAACTAAATAGATTTCATCTAAATTAGTGGAGCGCCATTTTCTTTCTAATTGACAAGTCTTCTGTTTTAAGCTACGAATTTCTGTGTTGAACCAAGGAGTTAGAAATCTCTGATTAGACTTTCTCTTTTTTAAGGGGGCCACCAAGTCTAGAGTCTGATGCAGAGAAGCTGAAACACTATCCACCATGTTATCAATTACAGAAGGAGCAAGCTGTCTATAGCTTATTTCCGCTGTGTTGACACATGGCATAGAGGAAACAATCTGCATAAATTTGGTAACAACATCATCTGAGAGGCATCTACTGTAGTAATATTTTTCTTTAGGAGCCAAATAGTCAGAAATAGTAAAATGAAAGGTTAACAGACAATGGTCTGACAGTACAGGGTTATGAGGAGACACTACAAGATTTTCTATTTCTGTGCCATATGTCAGAACAAGGTCCAACGTATGGTGGAGATAATGAGTAGAATTTCCTACTTTCTAAGAAAACCCCATCGAGTCTAATATTGAATTAAATGCCACATTAAGGCAGTCACTATCTACATCTACATGTATATTAAAGTCCCCTACTATAATTATTCTATCTGATTTCAGCACTAAATCCGCTACGAATTCAGCAAATTCAGATAAAAATTCTGAGTAGGTTGATGGAGGACGATAAACTATGGCAAATAAAATTGGGTTTAGCCTAAAATTGCTAAATTGCCCAATACTGAGGACCGGGCCCTCAAAGGAATGATAACATTTTTTTTTGCTTTACATTAACTAGTAATTTGGAATGGTAAATTGTTGCTACTCCTCCTCCATGACCAGAACTTCTGGGATTTTGACAGTTTAAATAACCAGAGGGAGTTGATTCATTTAAACCAACATAATCCTCTTGTCCTAACCAAGTGTCTGTAAGAGATGCTAAATCAATCTGGTGATCAATTAACAGATCATGGACTAACAGAGACTTGGGAGTTAGAGACCTAATATTTAATAAACCACATTTAATTTTTAAATTATGAGGAGGAACAGAGGCCAAATCATTCAATTTAGAGGCTTCATGCTTAATTTGAGTTTTGCCAACTTTTTGTTTAATCACTTTGGGATGCTTATACATTATATTTTTATTTGCTTTGGAGGGAGCAGACAATGATTCTCTGATGGGGAAGACAGGGGCTAAGTTGAGGGGTGGCGGATGAAGAGAAGCTGCAGAGAGGCGTGTAAGACTGCGACTCGGCATCCTGGTCCCAACTCTGAGTTGTCAAGGTTTTGGAAATTTGGATACAAATGATGCCAGATTGTTAGATAAATGAGACGCACCATCTAAAGTGGGATGGACGCCTTCTCGTCTCATGAGACCAGGTTTTCCCCAAAATGAGCTCCAATTGTCAATGTAGCCCACGTTGTTTGCAGGACACCACACAGACAGCCAGCGGTTGAAGGATGACAAGTGGCTAAACATGTCATCACTGGTCAGATTGGGGAGGGGCCCAGAGAATACTAGAGAGGCAGACATTGTTTTTGCAAAGTCACACACCGATTCTACATTAAGTTTCGTGACTTCCGACTGCCGGAGACAGATGTCATTAATGCCAGCGTGAATAACAATTGTGGAGTATTTACAGTTACTTTTAGCCAACATTTTCAAATTTGACTTGATGCCGTCTGCTCTGGCCCCAGGAATGCATTTGACTATGGCCGCTGGAGTCTCTAGGTTCATGTTTCTGACTACAGAGTCACCAATGATCAGAGTTTTTTCCTCAGCGGGTGTGTCACTGAGCGGGGAAAAACGATTAGAAATGTGAACAGGTTGGTAGTTAACCGGGGCTTTGCGGCTAGGCTTCCTTCTCACCGTTACCCACCCAGTCTCCTCACTGCTGAGGAGGACCGGAGGACCGCTAACAGGGCTTATGCTAGCGAACTCCACTGCAGCTAGGGGACGTTCATCAAGATTAACTGGCACAGATGGTGTTTCAATGCAGTGGAGCCGGGATTCCAAATCAGACAACCTCGCCTCGAGTGCCTCAAAAAGACAACATTTATTACATTTACTGTTATCACTAAAAGAGGCAGAGGTGTAGCTAAACATCTGACAGAGAGAGCACACCAGAGGAGGAGAGGAAGGACAGCTAGTAGCCATAGCTAGTGGCTAACCCGAAGCTAACAAAAACACCGATGAACGGTGAACAGAAGGCTGAAGAGGGTGACTAGATGACACTGAGTGCTCACACAGGTGCGAGAGGCTTGATAAACAGAAATGAGAACTAACGGTAGATGGAAAAAAGTGGTTAAAATACAATTAAATGCAAAATCCTCAGGAGAGTGAGGAGAGCAAACCACACGGACAGACAGCAATACAGGAAGTCATCCTACAGGAAGTTAATTGGCATCAAACTGGGGATTCTAAATTGTCCTTAGGTATGACTGTGAGAGTGAATGGTTGTCTGTCTCTCTGTGTTGGACCTGCGATGGACTGGCGATCTGTCCAGGGTGTACCCTGCCTCTCGCCCAAAGATGCTGGGATAGGCTCCAGATCCCCCGCGACCCGAAAAGGATTAAGCGGAAGAAGATGGATGGAAGAACATCACAGTCCAAAACCTGTGCTGACAAATACAAAAATGCAATCAAATGATAACTTACAGGAACAAGCCTCAGAGCAGGGAGTGCTCTGGAGTAGTAACAAAACTTCAGAGGCTGGGAAAACAGGAGTTAAAAGTTAATCATCCAATATAACTACAAAGAAACAGCGAAAAGGCAGAACTTGTCATGGTGCGGTCCACGTGGACCGCTAATGAGACGCTATAGGCAGCCGTTGAGTTTGCACATTTATTAAAAGAAGACATACACTACAAAATAATGAGCCTCGTGGGGTAAAACACAAATAAAGACTAAGACACACTATGATTTACTGAGAACTAGGAAGACTGATGGGAGACAAGGATACAACACTTACAAGCGAATAGCGAGGGTGGAACCTAACGCCGAAAGGAACTGGCTTCGGATGTAGGGAACCCAGTCTGGATAAGGCAAGGTCGCAGCCCCGAGTGACAGGAGCTGCTCCCTTAAATAGGGCAAGATAATTAATCAGCTGATGAGGGTGTCATCAGCTGAATCAACACCAGCTGTGCTGCTTGGCTCTGACAGCCGGAAGCCCCGCAGAGACACTGTTAGAATAAGAGCTCAGAGAGCCCACCAGGACTAAATACAGAATGGGAGGAAAATACTGCATGACCCGAGCGCGGACGAGATCGGTGCTGAGACCATGACAGTACTCCCCCCCTCCCCGAAGGACGTACTCTGGGCGTAAACGTAACATCCAAGCCTCCCCCCCACCCAGAAGGCTACGAAATCCCACCCAGGGCAGGAGGAGGGGGAAAAAAGGCTCGGAGGGCAAGAGTCAAAAAGAAAGAAAGAAAAAAACCCCACCAAGGAATGGGACCGGAAAAAAAAAATGACAAGGGCCAATACAGAACAAATATGAGCATTGTGCACAACAGAGGAAGGAAACAAAACCCACAAATATACTCCATAACGCACAGGTAGAAAACTGAACAATGAATGCAAGTAACAGATTACACAGGTGTCTCTCAACCAGAGGAAGGGAAAACACAAAATCACGCTAAATAACAGCGATATACATACATTCAAAAACAGTCCCAATCATCAAATACAAAGGAGGAGGGAGAAAAAAGAAACACACGCTACAAGGCAGCAAAATACACAGTTCAATAAAGTTCATATATCAAAACACGAGCGCATCCCAAATATTTCAAGGGAGAGGGAAGAGGAGAAAAAAAACACAGGGATGACGGCAGGCAGAGCAGAATGGAATAAAGAAAAAACAATAGTTCAGGTGGTCTACCCGCATCTAGCGTCCAGATCGCAGGCAGGGGAATAAGGATGAGTTCAGGTGGCCTAACCCAGTCCCAGACCCATAGAAACAGTACCTCTGGCGGCCGGACCAGGTCGCTGAACAGAGAGTTCAGTTTGTCGGGTGGCCGACCCAGACCACCGAACCGGTGAAGGAGTCTCCCAGGCGGCCGACCTGTGTCAAAAGGTCACCAGGACCAAAGGGAAGAGCTCAGAGGCGGCCTCCCTACCGAAAGGGATAGCGAGGGAGAGCCGGGTTGAGTAAGGGAAATCCCAACGGCACCAGGTGGAGGAGAAAAGGGACTGGGGAAACAATGAGGGGTCAGTCCGGCGTCGATCGGCGGAGGATCTGCAGCTCCTTCTCCGAACTCCACACGGACTGGCGCTGCACTTTCGTTGGATCCCAAGCTGGACCGTACTGCACCCACGACTGACCCTAACTGGGCCGGAACCACACCCACAACGGACCCCGATTGGGTCAGAGCTGCACCCATGATGGGCCCCAACTGGGCTGGCGCAGCACCAGGGACGGCCTCAAAACCCGAACCCGGAACCTCCAGAACAGCGACCAGAATCGACCCAACACTGGTGACCCTGGGAGAAGGTTCAGGAGAAGAAAGAGAACAGGGATCAGGATCACCGGCAGCGACAGAGCCCAGCGAGACAAGCTCGGATGCAGCGGACGGCTGCACCTGGCTCGTCTCCCCGAGAGACAGGCAAAAATGCTCCAGAATAGACAGGAGAAAGACAAAATAGAGCACTTGCCTGATCTCGAGTTCTGCCGCTGTCCAGGACTTCAGCGATCCGGGTTCAGCAAGTAGAAGGTCCTCCTCTGGTTCCCACTTGGCTACGGCGGGCTTCGCAGCCGGCATGATGGTGTCCACAGTCCGGGGATTCCCTGACGCTGACGTCCACGTCAAGGGCCCACACGGCGTGGTGGCAGGGGATCCGTGACCAGCCGGGTCGGACTGTCCCTCCGTGGAGATCCGGGGAGGCTTGCTCGTCGGTGCAGGCTCCAATTTGAAGTCCGCCCTCCTCCTCTGCCCATGACGTGGCTGCAGGGCCAGAACCAGGCACTCTAGGGCCACAGGCTCCTTCCTCGTCCAACGGCATAGACCTGGCACTGAGGAACGCTCAGGGGAAGGAGACACAAAGATAGCAGGTTCATAATTAATCACTGCAGCAGGTGGAGGGAGCTCAGGGGACTGAGAACCCCGAACTCCACCCCCAGAGATCAAACAAGGCAATTCACCCAGTGAAGGAAAAGAATAAAAAGACACTTGCCTGATCCACTGAGGACCGATGGAAGCTGCTGTGGTGGGCTTCGTTTTCTCCCTTCCCCTTTGGATGGTGATGGAGGGCCCCCTGGGAGGACGAAGAGGAGCCACACGCACCGGATCGATGACGGGCACAGCCGGAGCAGGACTCGTGGGGTTCTCAGCCACTGGAGAGAGCATCAAGGAGGAGGGAGGAACAGCCGAGGCGGGCCGGGGACGAGGCACATACAACCCGGAGGTGGCGGCAGCTGTCTTACCCCTCTGACGAGATGCAGAGGCTACAGCTGGCTGGGAGACAGAGTTTGTGCGGCTACCCGGAACTGGATCCGGATGGGGTTCTTGTTGAGGATGCGCCTGGGGAATCCCGGCTGACATCTTTCTCCACTGGGGATGACCCCTGGGTAGTGTGAACTCCTGGACTTGACGGGAAACAGGAATGGGATCCCCAGACGAGGAGCGAGGATGTCTCCTCTTTGGCTTCCTGCTGGAGTTTCCCTTCAGCCCACGGAGCTTCTCCCGAAGAGCAGAGATGTCCGCCATCCTCGTTGTGATTTCAGGGTGGCCAGTGTAACGAGGATGGCGGTTGATAGTCGTCTCAGCGAGGTCCAGGTACCAGCGTGCATCGCTGGGAGTGTCATAAAGGCAAGCAGTGGAGAGGATACCATCAATATCGATGAGGGCCATTACCAGCTCGTAGCCCAAGCTCATCGCATAGGCTTTGGGTGCCGCCATCTCCCAGCATACTGGTACGAGAACGGGGGAAAAACTACAAGCCCAACTTAAGCAAACTCACGGTCACCGCCGTCTCGTTTGGCTGTGACCTACTGTCATGGTGCGGTCCTCGCAAACCGCTAATGAAACGCTATAGATAGCCGTAGAGTTTGCACATTTATTGAAAGAAGACATACACTACAAAACAATGAGCCTTGTGGGGCAAAACACAAATAAAGACTAAGACACACTATGATGTACTGAGAACTAGGAAGACTGATGGGAGACAAGGATACAACACTTACAAGCGAATAGTGAGGGTGGAACCTAATGCCGAAAGGAACTGGCTTCGGATGTAGGGAACCCAGTCTGGATAAGGCGAGGACGCAGCCCCGAGTGACAGGAGCTGCTTCCTTAAATAGGGCAAGATAATTAATCAGCTGATGAGGGTGTCATCAGCTGAATCAACACCAGCTGTGCTGCTTGGCTCTGACAGCCAGAAGCCCTGCAGAGACGCTGTCATAATAAAAGCTCAGAGAGCCCACCAGGACTAAATACAGAATGGGAGGAAAATTCTGCATGACCCGAGCGCGGACGAGATCTGCGCTCCGACCATGACAGAACTTAAATATACAGAAGGGGATGAGCTGCAGGTTTGAGTCAGAGTGAGCCAGTGACCTAATTAGACCCATTGCCCACAGCTGACATGGTAGGGAAGTAGCCTGTGGGCAGTCGTGGGAGTGTCTGGGAAGAGGAGGAACAAAAGAAAACAACCCAAAAAAGATATACAGAAATAAACAAATGAAACTAACAGACAAACAATACTTGGAAATAAAGTGATGATCTGAGCTCAGTAAAAACATGAGCTCAGACACATGACAAATAGGACATGAATATGGCACAGATCAAATCTGACAGATGGGATTTTCAGTTCAGTTTGTGGGTCCAGAAGTAAAAAAAAACAAAACAAAAAAAACAAATCAGATTGGAGTCACAGTCAACAGAGCTCTAATTATTCCACTTCTTACATAGGAAAGTGGCTCAGATCCAGTCAGAATCCAATTTTACAACAGATTTGGAGGTTCAGACAGCCATAAAAGATGAAATCTATGTCACCTTTGGGTCAAAACTGGATTTGAGTCACTTCAAGCTCTGTAGGATCCAGTGACATGCGGTGAGGTTTGTGGGTGGTGAAGCACTGCCTCTTTCAAAGTCAGATTTAAATATATAAATACTGTTGAAGTGATTGGAATCATTTAGAAATTACATTTAGACTTACAAGACAAATTACTGGACAAATAATAATATATTTATAATTCTTTATTTTTTTATTTTTTTTTATTTTTTTTTTTCCAGAGGCAGAGCCTCCCCTGCCTCCCCTGACCACATGTCACTGGTAGGATCTTAGCCACTGAGAACAGTCAGATTAGAATTCATGCAACATTTTACCTCTGTGCTAATGTTGTGGTGACCCACCACACTCTAGACGGACATTCCTCACACTCAGCAGGTCTGGAGGAAGCAGGGGACAATTTACATACAGAGGACAATTCACATACTGACAGAGAGCCCCTGGGGGCAAACAGAACAATGGACTATTGTTTATACATCCCCGGATGAGGGAGAAGACATCCAGGTGCCAGTTGGACACGCTAATGATATGTATTGACTGATATGTATATCACTGTGCTAATGTGCCATGCATTCTCTCTCTGTCTGTATAAAAGAGCTTGCTATACATGCCTCAGCAGGACAGTAGCTCTCAGAGCTACAATGTGTGTCTCATTATGTTTGAGGAAATAAAACTTTGCAACCTCCCGGCTCTTCGCATCTCACCTGATCTTTTACCTCCACACTGGTGACCCTAGACGTGTCCTGGTGATGCCGGCATCCTCTTAATCCACACCAGAGCGCGCTCTCCGGAGCAGGCAGTGCTGGGACCGACACGCACCATGAACGGCAACACGCGCGAACTGAAGGAAGCAGCCTGAACGGGGAAATCATCTGCACTGTCTGCGTTGATTTCCGCCAAGCTCCCTGACCCTGACTCACTCTGGACAGCGGACCTCCCACTGACAGAAGTACCGCACGCACACCGCAGGATTACGAGGACAGTGCAACTTCCAGCTATGTGTTCACTGCGCCAAGCGTGCGCCACACACTGGGACAAACCGGCTCAGCAGACTGATACATCGTCCTCCGCTGCTGCACATGCCCAAGAAACACGGCCAACCGCCATCCTCGGAGCCTTCAGGGCTGCTCACGCACCTGAAACAGACACGTAGCCCGCACACAGGACTTTGTATGGGTTTCTTGGCCATGGCACACAAGGGGAATTTAGCCGATTGCTGTTCCCGATGGCTTTAGGGCTGCGTCTGCACCTAAAGCCAAACTGCCAAGTCCCTCACACAGCTGCAGTTGCTTCACAGCTGCTACTCATCCTCGGGGAATTTGGCCATTTGCCTTCCCCACATCCTTGCTGGACCGAGCTGCGAGAGGAGTCAGAGACTTAATTTTTTCACGGCCACTGCGGATCACCGCCAGGTTGACTGGGAAAGTCCCTGGCACTCACTTACTTACACCCCCCTCCCCCTCCTCCTCCACAGCGCTCTTCCCGCACCTCACTCCCTAAAGCCGGCCGATCGCCGGTTGGTTCCATTATGCACGACGCGCACCGACCCTGTGCGCCCACCATCCACGGCCGTTCGATGTGCTGGGACCCGGAGCGGAGCACACTGTCTTTTCTACCCCTCCCCTGTCCCCCCTATGGACTGACATTTTTTTTTTTTTTTTTTTGTTACTTATTTGTACCCGTAGGTAGACTTGGTTTGCAGTCTGGTGACAAGCCACCGGCTGCTGGTCGCTGCGTGCACGAGCGCCCTAAACCTACATGTTTTTGGTGTGCGGGAGGAAACCGGAGAAATCCCGGAGTAAACCCGCGCAACACGGGGAGAACATGCAAACTCCACACAGCTCACTGTTGGTCGGGGGCTGGGATCGAACCCACGATCTCATGATCCCCGCGATCCCCCGGCCGAGGGTAAAACTGTGCTGCCACAGTGCTAAACCACTGCGCCACCGTGACATGCCCTCCGACACTCCTCTACAGCAGGACAGTTCTACCGGAGCTGGAGTCCAAACGACCGGGGGTGGGGGTGGGGGGTCACAGCCCCTTCTGAGTGTTCTGGGAGGACCACAATCTACATGGACATTCCTCACACTCAGCAGGTCTGGAGGAAGCAGAGGACAATTTACATACAGAGGACAATTCACATACGGACAGAGAGCCCCTGGGGGCAAACAGAACAATGGACTATTGTCTATACATCCCCGGATGAGGGAAAAGACATCCGGGCGCCAGTTGGTCACGCTAATGATATGTATTGACTGATATGTATATCACTATGCTAATGTGCCATGCATTCTCTCTCTGTCTGTATAAAAGAGCTTGCTATACATGCCTCAGCAGGACAGTAGCTCTCAGAGCTACAATGTGTGTCTCATTATGTTTGAGGAAATAAAACTTTGCAACCTTCCAGCTCGTCACATCTCGCCTGATCTTTTACCTCCACATTGTCATCAATTAGCTCTGCTGTTAGCATCTGTGCTTGCAGCTGCTGCTTATACAGCTTTCTGTGTCGCCAACTGGCTTCCTTCCTTCTTCTGAACCTTGTGACATGCAGGTAATTAAAACTGCTGCTGTCCTCCGGAGCAAAATCGATAGCACATCTTTACTGAAAATGAATCATTTTCTCTCCAAAAAAAGCAAGAATGAGTGGTCAAACAAATACGTTGTTGCTGTCGTTGATGAAGTGCCCATGTGTACCATTTCAGGGAACAGATGTCTTGATATAAGATAAGATAAGATAAGATAAGCCTTTATTAGTCCCACAATGGGGAAATTCCAGGATTGCAACAGCACAGGGACAGCAACACTCAGAGCAACAATCAGAAGGCAAGAAAAAACAAGAGCAGCTAGTATACATATGTACATATTAATATATATATATATATATATATATATATATATATATATATATTCAATTCAATTCAATTCAACTTTATTTATATAGCGCCATTTCACAACAACAGTCATCTCATAGCACTATCAACTGAAGGGGGGACCCCCACAGTTGCAGAAAGACCCCAGCAATCAGGCGATCCCCTGTGAGCAAGCACTTGGCGACGGTGGAGAGGAAAAACTCCCTTTTAACAGGAAGAAACCTCCAGCAGAACCAGGCTCAGGGAGGGGCAGTCATCTGCTGCGACTGGCTGGGGGGTGAGGGGATAGAGAAGAAGAAAAGAACAGACATGTAGAGAGCAAACAGCACGATGGGGACTCAATCTATGGGAGAGAACAAACAAATGTTAATGACCAGCAAAAAAAAAAATATTTCATAGAGAGTGAGGAAAGGAGTGAGGCCCAGTGCATTACTGGAGGTCCCCCGGCTGACTAAACCTATTAGCAGTATAACTAAGGGAGGGTTCAGAAACACATGATCCCTCCCTAATTGTAGGCTATATCAAAAAGGTAGGTTTTAGCCCTATTCTTAAAAACAGAGATCGAGTCTGACTCCCGAATCCAGATTGGCAGCTGATTCCACAGGAGAGGAGCTTGATAACTGAAGGCTCTGCCTCCCATTGTACTTTTGGAGATTCTAGGTATTACAAGTAATCCTGCATTTTGGGAGCGTAGTGCTCTGTTAGGATGATACGGTAGTATCAGATCTTTTAAATAAAAAGGAGCCTGATTGTTTAAAGCTTTGTAAGTAAGAAGAAGGATTTTAAACTTAATTCTAAACTCTATGGGAAGCCAATGAAGGGAGGCCAGAACCGGAGAGATATGATCTCTCTTTCTAGTACCTGTTAAAACTCTTGCTGCAGCATTTTGGATCAGCTGAAGACTTTTTAAAGATGTTTTAGGACAGCCTGATAATAAAGAATTACAATAATCTAATCTCGAGCTAACAAAAGCGTGGATCAGCTTCTCAGCATCACTCTGAGACAAGATGCTCCTAATCTTGGCAATATTACGCAAATGATAGAAGGCAGTCTTAGAAACAAATTTAATATGTGAATTGAAGGACAAATCCTGATCAAAAATAACTCCAAGGTTCCTCAGAGAGCTATTAAGAGAAAGAGTAACTGCATCCAAACTGAAAGTTTGATTTGGAAAGGAATTTCTAAGGTTTTTTGGACCAACAAGAATGACTTCAGTCTTATCTGAATTTAATAGGAAATTACAAGTCATCCAAGCTTTGATTTCCTTAAGACAGGCTTCTAACTTGGCTAATTGATTAGTATCATCTGGCTTCATTGACAGGTATAATTGTGTGTCATCTGCATAACAATGAAAATGTATACAGTGCTTTCTAATAATGTTGCCTAACGGAAGCATATATAAACTAAAAAGAGTAGGGCCTAGCACAGATCCCTGTGGAACTCCATGACTAAGCTTTGAGCTGAAAGAAAACTCATCATTTACATGAACAAACTGGAACCTATCAGATAAATAAGATCTAAACCACTGCAACGAAGTTCCATTAAGTCCAACATAGTGTTCTAATCTATCAAGTAGAATATTATGATCAATAGTATCAAAAGCTGCACTAAGATCTAAAAGGACAAGTACAGAAACTAGTCCATTATCAGATGCAATGAGGAGGTCGTTAGTGACCTTCGCTAAGGCTGTTTCAGTACTATGATGGATTCTAAACCCAGATTGAAACTCTTCAAGTAAACCATTTCCCTGCAGGTGGTCAAATAATTGCGTAGCAACAACTCTTTCTAAGATTTTTGAAATGAAAGGGAGATTAGAGATTGGTCTATAGTTAGCTAAAGCTCCTGGATCTAGCGTTGGCTTTTTGAGTAAGGGTTTAATTACAGCTGTTTTAAAAGCCTGCGGTACATGGCCTAAAGTTAATGAAGAATTGATTATATGAAGAATAAAGCTATCAATAAGTGGGAAGACTTCTTTTAAGTCCAGGTTATTTAAAGTCTTCTTTAAATAACCTGGTAGGAATAGGGTCTAAAAGACAAGTTGAAGGTTTGGATGAGGAAACTATTTTGTCTAACTCACAAAGGTCGATTGGAGTAAACTCATCAAGACAGACATCAATAGAAGGAGTTGTAATAGTTACAGTATTTAAGTTAACTGTGGGAAGAATCTGATTGATTTTATCTCTGATGGATGAAATTTTATTATTGAAAAAGTTCATAAAGTCCTGACTAGTAAGCTCTAAGGGGATGCTAGGATTGACAGAGTCCTGACTCTTTGTCAACCTGGCTACAGTACTGAAAAGAAACCTGGGATTATTCTTGTTCTCTTCTATTAATGCAGAGTAATAACTCGTTCTAGCTTTTCTAAGAGATTTTTTATAAATTAAAAGATGATTTCTCCAAGCTAAATAGATTTCATCTAAATTAGTAGAGCGCCATTTTCTTTCTAACTGACGAATCTTCTGTTTTAAGCTACGAGTTTCTGTGTTGAACCCCATATATATACACACACAGTGCGGAGCATTGTGGTTGGTGGATGTGCAGCAGAAAGTCTAAGCTCTCTCTCCACGGATGCGGCGGGCCAGCTGGATGGCTTTGGGCATGATGGTGACCCTCTTGGCGTGGATGGCGCACAGGTTGGTGTCCTCGAAGAGACCCACCAGGTAGGCCTCGCTGGCCTCCTGCAGAGCCATGACGGCGGAGCTCTGGAAGCGCAGGTCGGTCTTGAAGTCCTGAGCGATCTCCCTCACCAGGCGCTGGAAGGGCAGCTTACGGATGAGCAGCTCCGTGGATTTCTGGTAGCGACGGATCTCTTTCAGAGCCACGGTACCGGGCCTGTAACGGTGAGGCTTCTTCACTCCGCCGGTGGCCGGAGCGCTTTTTCGAGCAGCCTTGGTGGCCAAGCTGCTTCCTGGGGGGCTTTTCCTCCAGTAGATTTACGGGCGGTCTGCTTGGTTCTTGCCATCGCTCTTTATTATTCTGTCTTATATTTCTTGCACGCTGCCTAAACTCCAGCCCGGCACCCGCGTCGTTTTCGCTTCAGTTCCCCGGTATGTCGAGTTTCTCCGTTAGCACCGGGTGGTGGTTGAATGCGAGCTAGCTCTTCCCTGCTGTATCGTCTCCTGCTGTAAACAGTGGCTCCGTCCGCCGACTCGGGAAACCTTTGGGGTTATCTGTGTGTCCGTGATATATATAGAGTGAAAGGTGTGCCGGATCAGAAAGTTATCACCGGATCAGAAAGAAGAAGGAAGATAAAAAGACTCAGAATTGAGCCGCTGTTGCAAAAGGCAGCCAACTCGTGTGGCGCCGGAACCGGAAGAGATATTGGCGTCAGATAAAACTCACTTTTAATATGATCATTGTGCGAAGTGAAGCTCAATATGAGTAACTCATGCTGATAGCCTTCCATAGGGTGCCATTACCATATTGTAACCTGGTAACTTGGACCCCAAAATAAAAACACAGCTGTGACCACTGCTTAGCCAGTGATTGACTCACTGATAATGGGACACTAACACAGGGCGTGGTCTTTGCTTGTTGAAAGCACAATTCCCCAAAATAGCAATGCACCAACTTTGTGCTCAGCCACACCCCTTGTCAAAGACACCACTCCTATGAGGTTGAAGTGCTGTGCACAGGTCATTGTCATTTGGATGATGAATATGTGAAAATGCTCAATACACCACTAAAAATTAATAAAACAACTGGCAGAAGATGCAAAGCAGGGTGAAAATTTAGATTGCATGACCCCAGAACTCTATTCATAAGGTATAACGTTCATTTCTAAAATTAGCCTCTTTTGTCATCTCTTATTAGAATCAGAATCAGAATCAGAATCAGCTTTATTGGCCAAGTATGCACAACACATACAAGGAATTTGACTTTGGCTAAAAACTTGCTCTCGTTGTTCAGGTGAAGGATTTAAATAAGGATTCAATGACAACCACAGTATGTACAGTAAATTACAGTCTGTCCACGTTTCTATAAAAGGATGCAAATATATACAGGAATATATGCAGTTATTTACTCGGACTAACCACACTTTGCAGAAATATATGAAAAAATATACAATCACACAGTATTTCAATGTGGACTCAGATTCAGTGATATAATGTGAATGAAGTAAAAAGCAGTGTGAGAGTTATGTGCAATGTAATAATGGATGAAAAGTCATGAGTACAGCAACAGGTAGGACTAGGTGAATGTTAGGAGTTCATCAGAGTGATGGCTTGAGGAAAGAAACTGTTCCTGTGACGGGTGGTTTTGACCTTCAGTGATCTGTAACGACGACCAGAAGATAGAAGTTCAAACAGTTTGTGGCCGGGGTGTGATGGGTCAGCACAGATGTTTCCCGCCCGTTTCCTGGTTATGGACCGATATAAGTTCTCAATGGAGGGTAGGTCGGTACCAATGATCCTCTCCGCAGACTTAATGATCCGCTGCAGTCTGGTCTTGTCCTGTTTAGTGGCAGATCCAAACCAGACAGTGATGGAAAAGCAGAGGACAGATTGGATGATGGCGGTGTAGAAGACAACCAGCAGCTCCTGAGGCAAATCAAACTTCTTGAGCTGACGCAGAAAAAACAACCTCTGCTGGGCCTTTTTCCGGACAGTGTCAATATGGGAGGACCACTTCAGGTTCCGGGAGATTGTGGTACCCAGAAACTTGAAGGAGTCCACCGTGGACACTGTGCTGTTGAGGATGGTGAGTGGGGGGAATGAAGGGGGGTGTCGCCTGAAATCCACAGTCATCTCCACCGTTTTGGCTGGGTTAAGTTCAAGATGGTTCTGGCTGCACCAGAGGATCAGCTGCTCCACCTCCCGCCTGTATGCAGACTCATCATCATCCCGGATCAAACCGATGACTGTGGTGTCGTCCGCAAACTTCAGGAGCTTCACCGAAGGGTCCTCTGAGGTGCAGTCGTTGGAGTAGAGGGAGAAGAGCAGTGGGGAAAGGACACATCCTTGGGGGGCGCCAGTACTAATTTTTCGGGAGCTGGATGTAAATCTCCCTAGCTTCACCTGTTGCCACCTGTCAGTCAGAAAGCTGGAGATCCACTGGCAGGTGGAGGGGGGCACCTTGAGCTGGAGGAGTTTCTGATGAAGAATGCCTGGGATGATGGTGTTGAACGCTGAGCTGAAGTCGACAAACAGGATCCTGGCGTACGTCCCTGGGGAGTCGAGGTGTTGCAGGATGTAATGTAGTCCCATATTCACTGCATCATCCACTGACCTGTTTGACCGGTAGGCAAACTGCAGTGGGTCCATCAGGGGGCCTGTGATGACCTTCAGGTGGTTCAGCACCAATCTCTCCAAGGATTTCATGACCACAGAGGTCAGGGCAACAGGTCTGTAGTCGTTTAATCCTGTAATAGAGGGTTTCTTGGGAACTGGAATGATGATGGAGCGTTTGAAGCAGGAAGGCACTTCACGCAGCTCCAGTGATCTGTTAAAGATCCGGGTGAAGATGGGGGCCAACTCGTTGGAGCAGACTCTCAGGCAGGACGGAGACACACCATCAGGTCCTGCAGCCTTCTTGATCTTTTGTCTCTGAAAGACCCGGCGCACCTCCTCTTCACAGATCATTAGTGCTGGTGGGAGGTCAGAGTGGAGGAGGGATGGAGTTCCTGGGGCTGCAGATAATCCTTTTGTGTGGGTGGGAGGTGAGAACTGTAGGTTCTTTTCAAACCTGCAGTAAAAGCTGTTTAGGTCATTAGCCAGCTGGAGGTTTTCCGCAGGGTGGGGGGATGGTCTCCTGTAGTTGGTGATATTCCGTAGGCCTCTCCAGACAGAAGCAGAGTTGTTAGCTGAGAAGTTTTTTTGTAACTTCACACTGTAGCTCCTCTTAGCAAGCCTGGTCTCCTTCGTCAGCATGTTTCTGGCCCGCTTGTACAGAGTCCAGTCACCAGTCCTGTAGGCCTCCTCCTTGGTCTGACGTAGCTGCTTCAGTTTAGGAATGAACCAGGGTTTATTGTTGTTGTATATGCAGAAGGTCTTGGTCTGCACACACATGTCCTCGCAGAAACAGGTGTATGATGTCACAGTGTCAGTGAGTTCATTTAAGTTAATGGCTGCAGCTTCAAAAACACTCCAATCTGTGCAGTCAAAGCAGGCTTGTAACTTCAGCTTTGATTCCTCAGTCCATTTCTTCACAGTCCTTACAACAGGCTTGGAAGTTTTTAGTTTCTGTCTGTATGTTGGAATAAGATGGAGCAGGCAGTGGTCAGAAAAACCCAGAGCTGCACAGGGGACGGCATGATAGGCATTTCTTAAAACTGTGTAACAGTGGTCAAGTGTATTTGTGTCCCTGGTGGGACATTTAATATGCTGTCTGTATTTAGGAAGCTCATTTGTGAGATTAGCTCTATTGAAATCACCCAGAATGATAAGCAGAGAGTCTGCATGTTTTTCCTCCACGTCTGCTATCTGGTCAGCGAGGAGCTGCAGTGCCTCCGTTGTACAAGCAGCAGGCGAGATATAAATTCCGACCAGAATAAATGAGGAGAACTCTCGCGGTGAATAAAAGGGTTTACAGTTTATGAACAGTGACTCTAGGTTAGGGCTACAAAACTTCTTCAACACTGTGACATCAGTACACCAACCTTCGTTTATGTAGAAGCAGATTCCACCACCCTTAGTCTTTCCAGAAAATTCTCGGCTGCGATCAGCACGAAACAGCTGGAATCCGTCCAGGCGCACCGCGCTGTCCGGGATGTGTTCACTCAGCCAGGACTCCGTGAAACAAAGGGCGCCAGATCTGCTAAAATCCCGGTTTTTGTGAGTCAGGAGCAGCAGTTCATCCATTTTGTTTGCCAAACTGCGGATATTTGCCAGATGGATCGATGGGAGCGGCGTGCGAAATCCTCGTTTCTTCAGCCTGACTAACGCACCGGCACGTTTACCACGCCGCCTTCGTTTCCGGCCAGCGCCAATAGCCGCTGCTCCCACAGCTAAGATGGACTGAAAAAACTTCAGATCAGCAGCAGTAACTGGCGGAGAAGTTGCATTGGGAGGTAGTCTGAGTGAAAGTAGTTCCTCCCTTGAATAGGTGATTCGGACAGAAGAGCAGAAGTCCAAAAAAACACACAAAATTATCAAAAACATCAGAGAGCAGAAGCCAGTGGCTGCCATCCGCGGCGCCATCTTGGATTTTTTTTTTTTTTTTTTTTTTTTTTTTAGGTGATGTATTTGTGTTTTAAAACCAGACCTTTACCAGAAACTCCAACTTTATTCAAGGTTTTACACTCACATTGCATACACTTACACCCCCCAGCCCCGAGAATCCTGGCCTACATAACACTCCTTCCCAATTGGTTTAGCCTCATTCCCAGTCTCTGACCAAGGACTGTGGGTAGTGATCAGACAGGACAAGGCAGTAACTGATTCCCTGCATAAGCGAGGCTGGCAATTAAAAATGTCTTTGTGTGCTTTGATTCATGACCAGGTGCAGGTATGCTGCTGTATATCGGTGTGACTCTGGCCATCATCACCATCCTGTTATCAGTGGCTGTGCTGATTTTCTGCAAGAAAAGACCATCAAAACCACTGGGTGAGGCAACAGGAAATGCACACAGACACATGGAACTTCCTTTTTCTTACTCTGAAGAAAACACTACAGTAACCAGCTTCCTGTTTTCTTAACACTGATGTCAACATCCTTTCTATCACCTCACACAAAAAATGATGAGTTAATTTTAAAGCTACATTGGTTAGTTATTTGTGCTGGGTAAAAATTGTGACTTGTTTGGGGTATTGTCAATGCTTAGAATCTTGGGTTTCATTAGAGAGCTCAGCTTCCTGGATCAAGAAGAAAAAAACCTAAATATTTTCTGTCTCATAGTGACCCTGCAGCACAGTTGTGGTTGAGTTACTTTTGAACTGGTTTTAACACAATGATGTTTTTCAGATCATCCCACAGAGATGGAATATGCATCTGTCACCGAGGTGAGTTTGTAGAACTTTAATTAACATCAACAGTTTTTGTGAAACCAGCCAAACTTTAACGGTTTCTTTTCTCCTACAGCAGCCGAACAGGGTGTTTGAAGACATCAGGGACGAGGACAGACCGAGCAGAACTCCTCCTATGGAAATCAGTATGCTTTGCTCTTATGTCCAGCACAGCAAGCCAACCGGTGCTGAAACCAGTGATGAGTACAGCTTGGCTACTGGACCCAGTGCTCAGCAGAAAGTAAGAACCAGAACAATAAAGTACTCTCTAGGTTTGGAAATGGTAATAATTGATAAAATGAAATGAAAGAACCAAAGGAGTTGAGCAATGTGTTTCCATTCACTGACTTGGACATAGTTATTGAATCAGAATGTGTTGAGTTCCAAAGTTCTGGGCATCCTAAACTTGAAATCTAGGACTGATGTGCAAAGGAGTTTTTTTGTTGCAAAAAGTAATTCCTCCACTAGTCCACACATTAAAGAAAGCTGACTGTTGTCCATGTTGCTTCCTGGCAGAAACGGTGGGTTTCTGTCCTCTGGTATGCTAGCTTTCAGTGTAGAATAAATTTAAGAATGAAATTAAGAAAAAACAGGAGAAACTTAAATAGCATATAATAATTACCGTAGATCATATGAAAAATGGTATATAAAACTTAATCCCAGTCACAATGTAACTTCCCCCGATCTTAACACCATCCACCTCCTAGTCTCCGGTGGTCAGGAAATCTCTCAAGGCCATCTCCTTGAAACAAAAGGCCAGAACTCACACCCTCCCGTTACCTCTGGAAGGCTCAGTCCCTTTGTTCCCCTGAGAAGTGAAGTATACAATAAGCATACAGTGATATATCTGTGGAGCATCTGAAACCAACATATGTGCATATATGTGTGCCACATGACCACCCCCCCCAAAAAAACGTCTAAGATGGAACAAATGTAATACAGTTTGCAAGTCATGGTCACATTATTACACATCAGTCCAAATGGTGCTTGGGCCTCAGTCGCCTTCCATATCTGCTGTAAGCGGGCTTTACCACCCCCGCGGCGTCTTCCCGCTGTGGAGCTGCTGTTTGAGGATTAGAACTGTTAGTCAATCTCTGTGGGTGTTCTGGGGAATGCTCTCTAGGGGGTCTGCCTTGCCGAGGAGCCCTCGCCAACTGCACCACTTCATCAGCCAGCACAAAAGCGGGTTTGAGCCTGTTTATACAAATCATTTCTTTCCTGCCCCCCAAATCTAGCAAAAAATGCTTGTCCCCTGTTTCCAGCACTCTGTATGGTCCGTCATAAGGTGGGCGTAAGGGTGGGCGGTGTGCATCATATCTGACAAAAACAAACTCCGCATTTTTTAAAGCTTTAGGCACAAAAACGTGCGGGAAGCTGTGATGAACTGGGCCAGGAAGCGTGCTCGCTCCCGTGTCGCTCTGCAACTGCTGAGCGGGGGAGCACTCTGGCGCAGGATTATCCGGGAGAAACTCCCCGGGCAGCCGGAGTGACTGCGCAAAAACCAACTCAGCCGGGGAGGCTTTTAAATCCTCTTTAGGTGCAGAACGCAACCCCAATAAAACCCATGGTAGCCTGTCCACCCAATTTGCATCCGTAAGCAACGCTCTGAGGTCTGCTTTCAATGACCTATGGAAACGTTCGCATAAACCATTAGCCTGCAGGTTGTATGCGGTAGTGGGGTGGATCATTACCCCCAGGCTGCGGGCCATCGCTGACCAGAGCTCGGAAACAAATTGAGGACCTCTGTCAGACGTAATGTACGACGGAACTCCAAAACGCGCTACCCATGCTGTTAGAAACGCGCGCCACCTCCTTGGCTGTGGTTGATGCCAGTGGGACCACTTCCGGCCAACGCGTGGTGCGGTCCACCATTGTCAAAAGGTGTGTGCACCCCTGTGATGGCGGGAGGGGGCCTACGAGGTCAACATGCACGTGATCGAATCGCTTAGCCGGGATGTGAAAAGGCTCCAAGGGAGCTCTAGTGTATTTGTGTATTTTGGCTCGCTGACAAGCCACACAGGCTGTTGCCCACTCCTTGACTTGCTTGCGCAGGCACGGCCATACAAATTTCTCTCCTACCATTTTGACCGACGCGCGCACCCCCGGGTG
The DNA here is from genome assembly GCA_020510985.1 of Pholidichthys leucotaenia. NCBI lineage: Eukaryota > Metazoa > Chordata > Actinopteri > Cichliformes > Pholidichthyidae > Pholidichthys > Pholidichthys leucotaenia. The sequence continues at coordinate 190,654,105 of CM035843.1, forward strand.
CGCCAGAGAATGAATCGAGTCAAAAATGCGGTGGCGCCATGTGGTCGGCACCACCGGGCGCAGTCGTCCCGTGGAGACATCGCAGATTAGGTGGGGCATACAATCTTGTAGCACCCTGTTCTCCAGCCTTAACCCTGTTGGTCCAGACTGGACCGCGCACACGTCCGCTTCGGCAACTTGATCCGCGGCCATGGCTGCATAATCTATCCCTACGCGGACTGGGGCCGCGCGCACTTCCGCGTCGCTAACCTGGTCCGCGGCCATGGCTGCAAAATCTACCTCTGCGCGGGCTGGAGCCGCCACAGTGCGCGAGAGGCAGTCCGCCACTACATTAAGTTTACCCGCTACATGCTGGATATCGGTAGTAAACTCCGAGATGGCGGCCAGCTGTCTCTGCTGCCGGCCCGACCACGGTTTTGTAATCTTGGCCATCGCGAAAGTCAGCGGCTTGTGATCCACGAACGCGGTGAAACTGCGTCCCTCCAGCCAAAACTGGAAATGGCGAATGGCCAAGTGGAGAGCTAACAACTCCCTGTCGAATGCGCTGTATTTTTGTTCACTATCGCGCAAGGTCCTGCTGAAAAAGGTGAGCGGTTGCCAAGCTCCTGCTACATACTGTTCCACGACCGCTCCTATGGCCACGTCTGACGCGTCACTAGTGAGCGCTATGCGGGCCACTGGGTCTGGATGTGCCAACAACGCAGCGTTTGCCAGGGCTATTTTGACTTCAGCGAATGCGCGCTCCCGCTCCGGAGACCATTCGATTTTGTTTGTGGGTTTTTGTTTTTTTAGTGCAGCATACAATGGTTGCATGAGCTGCGCTGCGTGAGGGAGGAAACGGTTATAAAAATTCACCATTCCCAAAAACTCCTGTAACGCTTTGACCGTTTGTGGTTGGGGAAAATTTGTTATTGCGCGCACTTTGTCGGGCAGAGGAACCGCTCCTTCTGGAGAGACGCGATGCCCCAAAAAATCAATCTGCGCCACCCCGAACTGACACTTCGCTGGGTTGATTATTAACCCGTGCTCTGCCAACCTATGGAAAACTGCTGTGAGGTGGTTTTCGTGTTCGTCTTCGGATGCGCTGGCTACCAATATGTCGTCCAAGTAGATGAACACGAAGGGGAGGTCGCGCAGAACAGCGTCCATCTTGCGTTGGAACGTCTGCGCTGCGCCTTTAAGCCCAAACGGCATGCGCAAAAACTCAAAAAGCCTGAAAGGAGTTATTACCGCTGTTTTGGGTATGTCCTCAGCGCGCACTGGAACCTGGTGGTAACCGTGTACCAAATCTATTTTAGAAAAAATGCGCGCCCCCGCCAAATGCACCGAAAAATCTTAGATGTGCGGGATCGGATAGCGGTCATGCGCTGTAACATTATTCAACCTGCGGAAATCACCGCAAGGTCGCCACGAGCCATCAGCCTTTGGGACCATATGGAGCGGCGAAGCCCAGGGGCTCTTCGACCTCCTGATGATGCCCAGTTTTTCCAGGTTGGCGAACTCCTCGCGCGCTATGGTCAGTTTAGCTGAGTCCAAGCGCCGAGCTTTTGCAAAAACGGGTGGGCCGGTGGTAGTAATAAAATGTTCCACCCCATGTCTAGCCACTGTCGCCGAAAACGTTGGGACTGTGAGTGCTGGGAACTGAGTGAGGAGTGTGTGGAACTTACCACCCGCAGCTGTGACGTTGGCTTGTGCAGTTGGCGGGGCCACTCGAGCTGTGCAGGGAATAGAATAAAAGGAGAGTGCATTAACCAGGCGTCTGTTAGCAAGATCAACCAATAAACCATGTGAGCACAAAAAATCAGCCCCTAACATGTTGAAATTGACTGCCGCTACAACAAAAGTCCACTCGAATGTATGGCCCTGCAAAGACAGAAGCAGAGTCCTCTCACCGAAGGTCTTAATCGCCGAGCCGTTCGCTGCTGTCACCCAGGGACCACTGGAAGGCGCCAGCCGGTCCGCGTAGGAAGGCGTGATGAAGCTCAGCTGGGAGCCTGTGTCCACGAGGAATTGCCTCCCCGAGCGTGCGTCCTTCAGGTAGAGCAGCTTGTTCTCTTCTCCAAGGGCCGCGGCTGCTACCGACCCCCAGCCTTGGCGTTTCCCGAGCGCTTGAAGTGGCACGGTGGGATGCTTTTGTGTGCCCTCTCTGCAAAACGGCGATGGTAGAAGCAAAGGACGTCGTCCGCTCCGTGTTGCCTGGCCCTTGCAGCTGCCGTCGTCGGTGAGTCTGGTGCTGCAGCCTCTGGCCCCATGCCGTCTCCGGACGTCGCGCCTAGTTCTGCTGCTGCAGCCGAAGCTGCGCTCCATTTGTGGGCGTCGACGAGTCGCTGCGCCTCCTGGCTCAGCTCGTGGTAGTCTCGTCGGGCCAACAGCGGTGAACTGGCCAGGGTCACTCTCACCGCTGACGGTAGGGTCCTGAGGAAAAGGTGAGTGAAGATAAAGCTGTCATCATCGGAGTCTCTCAACCTCAGCATCTTTCCCATCAGGTCTGCGGGTCTGTCGTTCTCAAACTCCGTCAACGCCAGGAGCCCCTCTGCTCGCTGTTGCACCGAGGTGGTGAAGTGGCTGATAAGCGCAGCCTTCAATGTGCCGTACTTGTCGCTGTCCGGTGGGTGGTTGACCAGGCTCTCCACCCTCTGGACTCTGTGGTTGTCCAGCTTCACCGCCACATGGTAGAATTTTGTGTCGTCTCTCGAAATTCTCCGGAGGTTGAACTGCGCCTCGACCACGCTAAACCAGGAGCGCGGACTGTTCTGCCAGAAGTCCGGCAGCTGGAATGTGGCGGCATTCGTCAGGCTGGCTTCTGACGAGTCCGGCTCAGGAGAATTACTTCTGCTCATGCTTCGTCGTAAGGTCACCAGTGTGGAGAGTTGTGAAGGACAAGACTGAGTGTATTCCTCAGGTTCAGGTTTATTCACAATGACATTCTCCAACATTCAAAAGCAGAAAAAGAGAATGAATCTTCTCACATCTGTCCTTTTATACCAGGACATCAAACATACAATCACATGGTGCTTAATCAAACATACAGTCACATGGTACTTAATCCCAGTCACAATGTAACTTCCCCCAATCTTAACACCATCCACCTCCTAGTCTCCGGTGGTCAGGAAATCTCTCAAGGCCATCTCTTTGAAACAAAAGGCCACATCTCACACCCTCCCGTTACCTCTGGAAGGCTCAGTCCCTTTGTTCCCCTGAGACGTGAAGTATACAATAAGCATACAGTGATATATCTGTGGAGCATCTGAAACCAACATATGTGCATATATGTGTGCCACAGGATAAAATTATTCAGTATACTGACTGTAGGGGGTTATTTTTTATAGAATAGACACATTTTTGGTTCATAAGTAATACCTAAAGCAGGATTAATGTTGTTATAATGACAAATATACTGTAGGTTTCCCTTAAAATCACAAAACACTCACCATCTTCCCTGTGAGCAGCCATTAGCTCAGAGACCTTCTGGTATGCTTTTTCATTTCGGGTTGCTCCGTCAATGGGGCTGAAAAGTTCATATGCTGAAAAGTTCATAGTGGTCAAATTTGACAAAATGTGGTTTAGTTTTCAACTGCAGGGATCCAAGTGCTGCAACACTGATGGGAGAATTGTGTTGAAAAATAAAGTGTGTGGTCAAATTTGACCATTATGAACTTTTCAGCCTATAACAATACTACTACTACTACTACTACTACTACTACTACTACTACTACTAATAATAATAATAATAATAATGATAGTGCAGCACAAACTGAGAGAGATGGTGAGGAGGTGTAAAGACAATTACAGGAGGAAGTTGGAGGATAAACTCAGCCAAAACAATGCTAAGGATGTCTGAATGAGAATGAAACAAATCACTGGGTGTAAGGGGAGAAACAGACAAACATCGGGGAGCCTTGAGAGAACTAATGAGCTGAATCTGTTTTTTAATAGGTCACCCCCACAACACAACCTGGCTCCCCCACGCCCCCACCCTCCTGTGCATCACCTCTCTCCATCTCCCATCTCACGCCCCTCCCCCTCCTCTGGGGACACCAGCCCCCCCCCCCCCCCCCACACACACACACACATTACTGTGACTACAGGCCAGGTTGAGAAACAGTTGGAAAGTCAATGTCAATGGAAGGCTGCAGGCCCTGGTGGCATCTCTGCCAGGATCTTGAGGACCTGTCCCAACCAGCTAGCTCTGGTACTGAAACACCTGAACAACCTGAGTCTGGAGAGAGTACCAGTGCTGTGGAAGACGTCCTTCCTGGTTCCTGTCCCCAAGAAGTCGTCTCCATCTGACCTGAATGACTATCGACCAGTTGCCCTCACATCCCATGTGATGAAGGTCCTTGAGAGACTGGTCTTAGCCCACCTGAGGCCACAGGTGAAGACATGGCTGGACCCTCTGCAGTTTGCAGCCCCATTTAGGAGTTGAAGACACTGTCATCTACCTGCTGCAATGAGCCCATCTACACCTGGATGGCGGAGGAGACACTGTGAGAATCACATTCTTTGATTTCTCCAGTGCCTTTAACACCATCCAGATACTGCTGCTGGGTGAGAAGCTGCGAGTGATGGGAGTCGACAGCAATGTGATCTCCTGGATTACTGACTACCTGACAGGCAGGCCACTGTTTGTCTGGCTGAGCAGTATCTTGTCTGACATGGTGGTTAGTGATACGGGAGCTCCACAGGGGACAGTGGAATTCTACTGCCTCTTAGATCATTTTTTCAAGATGTTTATGGGAGCCTTACCTGAAGACTTGTGGATTATTATTTATCTGGCCCAGCCCTTCTGCCACATCACCATGCTCAGTGACCTCATGCAGTCTGAGTGTCTTTGAGCAGATACTTCACCATATACTGTACACAGCCACTGTTCTGAGAATATTGTCTCGCAATAAAACCATCTCAAGAAATTACATTCCAGCAGCAATGAACTTCTTATCTTCCACATCTTTTATCTCAGTTACTGTTCTGTTTCCTCATCACTCACAGGTGTTGTAGAGGTCTCTCTACCCAGAACCTGTCTGCACTGAATTTTGATTTCTGCTCAGTGGCTGAACAACAGGTGTCTGGTTCTTCAGACAATCTTGCAAGGTTCCTGAGGTCCATGATCTATGGAAATCTATGGAGTGGTCCTGTGCTGAAGTCTCCCAACTGTAGCTTCAACCATCTTTTCTCCAGCTCTGCCATTAGCATTTGCTCGTTTCCTTCATTTACCACTCTAGCTCCACACACAGACATGTTTGCCTTTATCTAGTTTTGTAGTCAAGACCATACCAAGACCAGGCTGTGTCCAGAGTGAAATGAGACCAAGAACAAGACCAAGTCTTTAAGGTGCTGAGACCTTGTGAAAATCAGGGCATACTCCGCACACTGTGGTGTTGATCTTTGCTTGTCTTTGTCTTGTTATTGACTGCATCCAGACCACTTCAGTTCTTGGTCTTGGTAAACTTCGACCTCAGTTAGGGCGTGTTGTGGTCTTGACGACAATGCAACCAGTTTTTGAGTCAATTCTTGTCTCCAGAACCTTTCTATCACCTTCATAAGCTTCCTATCACCCTTCTCCTGCTGGCCTCCATCACTGACCAACACACTCTCTGTCAGTACCAGTGCCTTGATTGCTGAGCAACCATTATGTGTGGTCCCACTAGACTCACCCTTCAGTCCTGCCTCTGGATGACTGTTCACATAAATTGTTGTAATTTAGGACACAGTTGGACCTATTTTGTACATGATTTAAAAATAAAAAAGGATCTGGTAAAAATGAGAAAAGTCCGTGATGTAAATTCTTGATGTCATGTAATTTAATTTCTAGATCTTTACCTGATTTTTTTTTTTTTTTTCCAGGCTGAAGATGACTCAAACAAACTCCACTACTCTAAGGTGATCTTTCTTCGGAGGATGTCCAGCTCTTCCAACACCCTCTATGGTAACATCAGTGAAGCTGTGTACGCTGAGCCTTTGGTAGATGGGAACTCTGACACCAACCACGCCAGCGATGTTACAGTGTACTCTACTGTCACTTCTGCTTAGCTTCTGTTAAAGCTATTTTAATGTCTCAAAAGCAGCTGTTTTATTAAATGTGTAAATAAAAACTGCACCTGTGCAATTTGAGGAAAAGGTGGAGAGGTTTTGTAGACTGAAACCAAGGAGATTTTACAGAAAATAAAAATCTGTGAAAGTCAGAAAATCGTCAGTGTGTCAGTGACTTTAGTTTTGTTGTTTCTATGTTATTTTTGGATTGTTAGTTTCTCCGTTCCAAGCTTAACAATTTTTTTTTGTTTACCAATAAAATATTTAGTAACTGTCATAATTTCTGTGCAAGTTTCCTTCTGGCCTGAACCTTTGTTCTCTGCTGCCTCCAGCCAGAAACTTAAAGGATTAAAGCATTTCTGTGTGCTTCAAGTGTTTAATTTAATCTAATACTAGCGCATGCCCGTAGAAAGCAAGTATTCCTGTCTGAAACGGGTATCCCAATAAGCCTTTACAGGCCCAAATGTAGGCTGTGTTTGAAAATGGAATACAAAGAGGTGTAACCTATATGTAGGCAATGATATGCTGGACTTTGACAAATATAAAAGGGAGTAAATAGCACTAAGATTTAATTGATTGTGTGAATATTAATTACAGAATACCTCAATATTTAAAATGAATGGGACATCCAATATGAGCAACTCTTTCAGATCCCTTGTTTATTAGGGCCTGAGCCACTGACAATGTCAGTCGGCAAAAGCCCTATTGTATCTGCTACGTTTCTTTATTTTTCGTTATTTTTCCACCTAAATGATCACATTTTTCACCCTCTGAACATTAACCAAGACGCGATTTTTTTTGGCAAACCCCTCAGACCTGGCAAAAAATTTGATAAACTGGAAAACATATGTGCCCCCCCACCCCTCATTTTTGTGGGTGGGGCCAAACGTACAAGGTCTATAGAGACTGGAGACCATAAACTTTGCCGTAGAGACATAAAATTTGGGTGAGCTGTGCATCACCTCAAGATATGAAACCCCCCCCCCCCATCATTGTGGCCCATACCCACCGCCAACAGGAAGGCCGCCATCTTGCCTCAAAGTCGCCCCACCTGCAATTCGGAAAAAAAGTCACACCTCGCATTTGAACGCACTAGTCCTGGGACCTGCTCCGATTGAGCTCATTTTTACATGGCGGCATCTATAGGCATTGGCCATTAAAAATTGTATAAATTAAGTCAAAATCTCAGAAGACGTGGCCAGGGCGACATTTGATTATTTGTTTATTTGATAGGGACAGTGCAATAAACACAGACAATTAATCAATGACAATCAATCTGATGTGTTGCACAAAGAGTGTATAGCTATTAGCTAATTTGCAACTCTTGTCCCTGGTTGGGCTTTAGAAAGGAGAAACAAGTAAAAAGAAAAAAGGAAAGGAAAAGATAAAAAAAATGAAAACAGAATAAACAATAACCACATACATCAATACAAAAAAGATTGTAAATACATTATAAATACACAATTATAAATATTATAAATACACAAATATAACAACCTGACTCACATTTGCCTATTTCAGGCCTCCCTCCCTTCGTCACTCACTGTAAACGAAAACATTCATTCCTTCCCTTCATCCACTCTCACCCTGCAGACAATCATTTCATACATGGGTACATTCTTGTTTATTTTTCAGCCAGTTTTCAACCTTTTTAGTGAATGTTTTAAAGTCCGTTATTATTTTAATTTCATTTGGCATTGTGTTCCAGATGTGACTGCCCTTTATAGAGAAAGCTGTTTGTCCAAATGTGGTTCTGCGGTGGGATATTTTACAGTTATTGTTAACAGAACTCCTGGTGGCTCTGCTGCTGCCCTGTCTTTGGATGAAACTAGCAAGTGGCTCGGGTGCTGATTTATGGAAACATTTGAAAGTTAATTTCAGAAAACAGAGGTCAGTGAAACTCTCAAAACTCAATAGGTTGTATTTTTTTTTTTAATATTACAGTGATGCCACCTAATGGGCTTTTTGTCCAAGATTTTTAGAGTTTGATTATATAATGAACTTATATGTCTTATTGTGGAAGGGGCTGCTTGAGCCCAGACTGTCAAACAGTATGATATATGAGAAAAAACCATAGAATGCATTTACAGTACAGCTGCTTCGTATGGTATGTAATATCTAATTAATTTAAAGCAGTTCAGATTTTTTTTTACTGTTTTTGAAATTTTCTTTATATGAAGACTAAATTTGAGTTGAGGATCTAGTACAATGCCAAGGTATTTGAATTCTGTAACTAAACTGATGTCTCGATCATGTATATTAACTTTAAAACGTTGCAGGTTACATTTTTTGATTGAAAAGCACATTGAAACTGTTTTCTGAAGGTTCAGCAATAGATGGTTCTGGAGGAGCCACTCTTGGACATCAACCATACTTGTAGACAGTACATCTGCAGCAGTGTGTGCTGGAGTCTTGGCAGCTGTGTAAATAACTGCATCAGCTGCATAAAGTTGGCATGTTGCAGCTGAGCAGTATAGCGGCAAGTCATTAATAAAAATGCTGAAAAGTAAAGGACCAAGAATGGACCCTTGTGGGATACCCATGCGGTTGTTTAAAAATGAGGATTTATCCTGGTGAACTTTTACACACTGTTCTCTATTCTCGAGATAAGATGCAAACCATTCTAATGTATCTGGAGAGAAGTTAAAAGATACCATTTTGGATAAAAGCAAACTGTGGTTTACAGTATCGAAAGCTTTTTTGAGATCTAGAAAAACAGCTCCTACCACATTACCCCTGTCCAAGGACTGTTTGACATTTTCAATAAGGCAACAATTTGCTGTTTCTGTTGAGTATCCTGGTCTAAAACCAAATTGATGTGGATGAAGAAGTTGACTGTCTTGTAAATAGTCTATCAGCTGTGTAGCTACAACTTTTTCAAGAACCTTAGACAGGACTGGTAAAATAGAGATTGGGCGGTAATTGCATATATCATCTTTACTGCCTGATTTATGAACTGGTATGACGACAGCTTTTTTCCAGCCAGATGGAAATGTACTGGCGAATTTTGACTCCTCCCCTTACAACTTCAACCACCTGTAACTCGGGCAAAACCTGTCCGATGTGCACCAAACTTTCCATGATGGAAAATAGTCCCACCCCGAACGCAATGACATCAAAATACCTGAAAACCAATATAGCGCCAAATAGTGGTTGACAAAAGAATTGCTGAAAACTGTTTTATTTATTTCTCATGCGCGGCTGGCCAGAATGATGTGAAATTTTCTGAGATCCATAAGACCACAGCCATGATCATAACTGAACATCAGCTTTAGCATGACATGAAATATGTTACCATGGACACGCCCTCCTCATCATTCAATCCGTGAGCTTATGGGGAGGGGTGGGAAGGTCCTGGGGTCATGAAATCTGGAACATAGGTTGAGGTGACTGTCACATATAGTCCTATATGGGTGTACAACACATAACTGACAAGGAAGTGTTGCCATGGTGCCAGGGCGAATTTTGACTCCTCCCCTTACAAATTCAACCAGCTGTAAATCGGGCAAAACTTGTCCGATGTCCACCAAACTTTCCAGGATTGGAAAATAGTCCTGCCCTGAACGCAACTACATCAAAATACCTGACAAAAGTATTAGCGCCACATAGTGGTTAACGAACAAATTGCTGAAAACTTTTATTTATTACTCACGCGCTGCTGGCCAGAATGACGTGGAATTTTCTGAGATTCATCAGAACACAGCGATGATCATAACTGAACATGAACGTTAGCATGACATCAAACGTGTTACCATGGACACGCCCTCGTCGCCATTCAATCCATGAGCTTTTTGGGAGGGGTGGGAAGGTCTCGGAGTTATAAAATTTGGTAGCATATGTTGAGGTCTCTCTCATATATAGTCCAATATGGGTGGACAACACATAACTTACAGGGAAGTGTTGCCATGGCACCATGGCTACGGTTGACTACTCACCATGAAATTTCAGAAAGTTGTATCTTGGACAAACTTTGTATGATTTTCACCAAATTTTTGACAATGCATAATAGTCCCACCCTGAACACTCCTATATAAGATAACAAAAGTTTTAGCGCTGCCTAGTGGTAACAACATTGGATCCTTGTAAATTGGACAAACTTTGTATGATTTTCACCAAATTTTATAAGATCAATATTCTCCCTTCCCCGAACTCGTCTATATACAAATAATAAACAAAAATCAAAACGCCCCCTAATGATTAAAGGAAGAATTACTGATGACTGTTTTCTTTATTTTTCTCTCACCAGCTTAACAAAATTACATGAAGGAATTGGGCTCATTGATAGTACATGTACATAGTATAGAACTGTTTCCATGGCAACTGGTGTTCTTCAATGGCTTTCTTGCCATGCAAAATATGACAGTTACAGCTCAAACAATCCTCGTCTGATTTTGGCCAAACTTTGCACAAATCATACCAATCCCACTCTGAACATGTCTGCATATCAATATTCAAAAAACTGTAACACCTGCACCTACTGCTGACATTAGGTACTTCAAAAAAATGTTTCAAATTTTGCTCAAACACCAGTACTCACAATGACATGAAATTTTCAGTGGTTTCTCAGAGTGCATTGGACTACCCTCAGTGGATGTCACTTTTGTCCTGTGATAAGCACAGTTGCCATGGAAACCCACTCCTTGCCTTTCAATAACAGACACTTGTACATTGGACAAACTTGGTACAATTTTCACCAAATTTTCTACGATCAATATTAGTCCTGCACCAAACGTGTCTACATAAAAATAACAAACAAAAGTTTTAGCGGCCCTATTGTTTAAAGGAAGAATTGCTGAAAACTTTTTTCTTTCTTTTTCTCTCACCAGCAAAAAAAATAGGGCTCATTGACAGTACATGTACATAGTACAGAACTGTTTCCATGGCGACCGGCATGCTTCAATGGCTTTCTCGCCATACAAAACATGACAGTTACAGCTCAGACAATTCTCGCCTGATTTGGAAAAAACTTTCCACAAATCATACTGAGCCCACTCTGAACATGTCTGTATATCAATATTCACAAAACTGTCACACCCACACCTATTGCTGACATAAGGTACTGCACAAAATTGTTTCAAATTTTGCACAAAGACCAGTAGTCACAATGACATGACCTTTTCAGTGGTTTCTCAGAGTGCATTGGACTACCCTCGATGGAAGTCACTTTTGTCCTGTGATAAGCACAGTTGATATGGAAACCCACTCCTTGCCTTTCAATAACGGACACTTGTACATTGGACAAACTTGGTACAATTTTCACCAAATTTTCTACGATTGATATTAGTCCTGCACCAAACGTGTCTACATAAAAATAACAAACAAAAGTTTTAGCGGCCCTATTGTTAAAAGGAAGAATTGCTGAAAACTTTTTTCTTTCTTTTTCTCTCACCAGCAAAAGAAAAAAAAAAAGCATGAAGGAATAACTAGGGCTCATTGACAGTACATGTACATAGTACATGTACTGTAAAACTTTGCACAAATAATACTGATCCCACTCTGAACATGTCTGTATATCAATATTCACAAAACTGTCACAGTGGTGGGGGTGCACATATCTTTTCCACTTGATCAAATTTTTTGCCGGAATTGCTATGATGGAGATTAATCCCACTCCGCGCACTCCTACATAAAAATATTTGACAAAAGTGATAGTGCCACTTACTGCTCACAGGAAGATCTGCACCAAATGGTTTACTTTATTATTCATGCAGCCCTTGCAGTGATGACGGCACATTTTCCGAGCCAGCAAGGGACGATGGGCGCCGGGTTCTGTGGGTGCGCGGGGGGCGAAGGCCCGTTTACACCTGCTTGCAGGTTTAATTTGTTTATTAGATCCCCCGCATGCACTTGGTGTTCTTCTTGCTGAAATATCCATTAGACCTACGCAATCAGGGCAACTTTATGGTATAATGTTTTTAAGCATTAAACCTTAAGTCTATCTTTTGTCACTATTTGCACTACGGGTAGCATTACTGTACATAGACTGCTGCTTTCGTTGTTTTTCCTTTTGTTTTTTATATTGCGTACACCACTGAAGAGAGAGAGAAATGCCATTTCTGGCTTTCAAACAGAGTCCTGGAGAGCACAATTCAGCTACAGACCCACTCAACACACCGGGCAGACAGAACAGGAGACTCTGGTAAGACGAGGGGAGGGTGTGTGTGTGTGTATTTATAAAACACTCGTGTTGTGGAGATGTACAAACCACTTACAAGCACTGCTCACACGATGTGGAGTTTTTACTGCTGAAATGTCATCCCTATTATTTACCAAGGGAATTTACCGCTGTGTTTTTGGCCGCTGTCCACAGAGCAACTACACAGTAGCGCTAAACAAACTCAACGACGTCATCAGCGCAGTAGAGACGAAACATCCTGATGCTGTTTTTTTGTTGCTGGCGACTTTAACCAGTGTAATTTATAGACCGTACTCCCCAGATATTACCAGCATGTGGGCATTCCCACCTGCGATAAAAGCACATTGGATCATGTTTATTCCAACGTATATTTTTTCATATTTTTCATATTTTTCATATATTTCTGCAAAGTGTGGTTAGTCTGAGTAAATAACTGCATATATTCCTGTATATATTTGCATCCTTTTATAGAAACGTGGACAGACTGTAATTTACTGTACATACTCTGTTGTCATTGAATCCTTATTTAAATCCTCCACCTGAACAATGAGAGCAAGTTTTTAGCCAAAGTTAAATTCCTTGTATGTGTTGTGCTTACTTGGCCAATAAAGCTGATTCTGATTCTGATTCTGATTCTGAAAAAAAAAGTGGCAGCTACAGTGTGGCACCCCACCCCCACTTCGGACAGTCAGATCACATCTCACTGTTTATGTACCCAACCTACAGACAAAAGCTGAAACAAACAAACCCTGTTATTAAGCAAATTCAGCGCTGGACTCGAGAGACTAAGAGCAACCTACAAGACTGTTTTCCCTGCACAGACTGGGATGTGTTTAAAGCTTCAGCCACCCGAGAAGATTCTTCTATAAACATACAGGATTATGCTGAATATGTGACTGGGTACATCAGCATGTGCGCTGATACCATTGTATCACAGTCTACTGGTACTGTCGTTACAGAAATAATTTGTAAATATACACTGCTCGTTGCACAATGCTCATTTGTACACTGCACATAAGTCTATGCCATCTCAGGTTCACATCAGGTTGCACAATGTTCATTTGCACACTGTACATAGGTTCATGCCATCTCAGGTTCACATCATCTTTGATATCAATATACCACTATCACTTTAGTCATCCAGTGAATTTTCAGTTTCATTCCTCTACTGCCTAACTGTGTGTTGGTGTGTGTGTTATTAGCATCCATTAGTATCAGGATTGAGTTACTGTTAGTGTGTCATGACCTATTAGAATCGTTGTTTCTGCACCTTTTACCTTGGCATTCGTTCAGAGGGCAAAGTAAGAATTTCATTGCTCAGTAAATGTAGCATTTCTTAACTGTGCACATGATAATAAAGCCTTTGAATCTTGAATTTCAGTTGTCCTGTATGTCCTGGATGTATATCAGCTGTTCTGATAGATATGCCAAAATATCAGAACACTAGTGGATCCAATCAGCTGATTGCTGGAACCACAGAGCTCAGCTGTTTTCCACAATAATTCAGCCTCAGGGCAAAAGCACACTCCATAAATAATCTTTTTTTCACTTTATTGAAAATAACTTTTTTTATCGCCATCAGTTAGTGTGCCTTTGTACCAGGTCGTGTGTGGCCGCTGCTTCTCCTGACATGTTCTGTGTTGATTTGTCAGACCTGGTCCCCATTGACACTCGCCCAGTCTGCTCAAACACCTCATTCTCCACATATGGCGAATTATCCTTTAGACCTGTGCAATCATGGCAACTTTATGGTATAATTTTTTTAGCATTAATTCTTCAGTATTATCTTTTTCTTGTCAAATTTGTTTTTCACTTCCTTGTTTTGTCCAGGGAATACTGTGGTGACTGACAGGTCATGATTCTGTGTTATCCAATCAGCATGGTTGTGATTCCGCGTATTGTCCAATCAGCATGGCCATGATGCCACATATCTAATCAGTCCGAAGTCAATCCAAAACCTCGCCCACACTTCTTGAAACCAGGCATGAAGAGACACAGAGCGGTGGCTAAACTTTTATTGAAAAAAAAAAATACATATTTTGACTGAGCAACTTCATACTTGGGGATGCACACCCTCGTAACCTCAGGAAACCATATATAAAACCCTTGGTCAGTCTGAGGAATGGTTCAAGAGATATGTGTGTAACACACACACACAGATTTCGTGAATTTATAGATTGCATCTTCACTATGCTCTCTTTCTTGTCAAGTTTGTCGCTTTTCACTTCCCTTTTTTGTTTGCAAAGTGCCGTGGTGACTGTCTGGCTGTGATGCCACATTTTATCCAATCAGCACAGTCAATCTGACACCCTGCTAACACTGAAGGGCATGAAGAGACACAGAGGTGGCTAAACTTTTATTCATATAAATTGCTTATTTTGATTGAGGGACTCCATATTCGGGGATGCACATCCTCGTAACCTCAGCAAAGAACTTATAAAATCTGAGGCCAGTCTGATGAATGGTTCAAGGGATATGTGTGGAACAGAGACACAGAGATTTCATGCATTTATAGATATATTTGGTAGCAGGTCATTTTCTCCTATGATTCATAACCAGATCTGACCTGTCTGTTTACCAGTAGAGACTGCCTTCTTACCACCCTACCCACATCAAAGACAAGGCAGCGTGGGTAAGGCGGTTGGTGCCATCGGTGGAAGACCGCCCAACAGACCAACCTACTATATCCATGCTCTAGCTCAACAGGGAATGAGGCTATAGCCACAAAACTTGGTACACAGTTTGACCTTGAAACTAGCACCTATGGCTAATCTTTTGGCATCAACAGGTCAAAGGTCAAGATAAGGATGCCGAATAAATGTTGTCTCCTCAAAGACAGCTAGGACTACTGAACTTGGTTCACAGGTTCACCTTGGGATTGTGACATTTCCTTATATCATTTAATTTTACATTGTGTCCCTGTCAGTGTATTTCTAGACACAGTATATCATATTTCTCTTAGACACTGAGACTTTAGCCTTTTCAAGGTCAGTTTCAGAAGAGAGCTAGGCTCTGTACTCGCAAAGAACAGTCTCATATTATCTTTGTTCCAAGGCATAAAATCTTCCCACATCATTTTAACTGTGAACATTTCTGCTGAACTGCTGCATGAAATCTTCCTCTTGATAAAAAAAAAAAAAAACAACCCAGAAAAGGGATCTTTGACTCTCCTTATTTATTAACCAGATCAATAAGGGAGATTGGGGGCTGTGGCGCAGATGTTGTGTGGCCGACTACTGGTTGACGGGTCAGTGGTTCAATTCCTACTCTATTTGCAGTGTGTATGTCAAAGTGTCCTTGAACAAGACACTGAACTCCTGGTGGGTCAGGCTAGCACCGGTGCATGGCAGCTCTGCCATTATCAGTGTGTGTGAATGACTGGATTGCAGGATCTGTAAAGTGCTTTTTTTTTTTTTTTTTACAATTTGATATAAAGATAATCCACAAACGGATCCTGACCTCTGATTATGATTTTGGGGTCAAAGGTCAAGGTTTTAAATCTGTAGCTCTGCACTAGGTGTCATGAGCCCCCCTTGCGCCTCTCTAATGTGCACGGCGAGGGGAGAAAGGACGAGAGGATTTAAGTGCAGGGTTACACTAAACACACATTTATTAACACAAAACTTAACATACAGACACAGAACAGCTTGGATCCTTGTTAGTGTCCTCAAGGTAGCCCCACCCACACACACACTGGAGGAAAACAGCAGCGGAACAGCGCACAGGCAGTTACTCACAGTGGTGGTGGTGGTGGGGGGCAGACCGAGTCGTGACAGCGAGAATCCGAGACACACAGACAGTCCTTCGTTGACGTGACGGTGGACAGGAAAACGACCATCCAACACGTACAATGATCCAGCGGTGTCTGTCCAGCAAAGAGCTCCTTTAGTACAGACGCCACTGGCGTGACAAATAGGGAACACCTGGGCAAGTGCAGGAAAGTGCGGGAAGTGCAGCTGACTGTCAGAAAGAGGGGGGCGGGGCCAGACAGGCCGGAGCGGCAGCTACAGGCAGTAACAGAAACAGTGCACGGACAAGAAAACAAGAAATCAAAACACAACTCCACATAATAAACCCACTGCCTGAGCCACGAGGATTGATCAGAACCGAGCCCACAGGAAACATGGGCTCAGTTCATGACAGTGCCCCTCCTTCTAAGGGTGGATACCAGACACCCACTGTAACATCATAAGGACCCCCCCCCCCCCCCAATCCCACAGGCAAAACACACAAACCCGGGTGGGAGGTAGGGGGAACAGGAAAGGAGGAAACACAATACCTCACCCAGGGTTCACAATTAAACGCCCCCCCCCCCCCCAAGTCCACGGGCGTTGGGGCTCAGGATGCCGCCCAGAGTCCCAGGCCCAGCAGAAGGTCCGGTGGACAGAATCTGGTGGCCTGCCGGAGAACGTGGGCCACCAGGCCCAGGGAGTCCATTCTTCTGGTGGCCGGCCCATGTTGCTCAGCCACCAGGATGGAGGGGATGGAGCAGGAGGTGGCCTGCCCACCGGAAGGCTGACTGGAAGGCAACCCGGACCGGGGAGGGAACCTCCACGGCGTCCTCAGTAGCACCCGTGGTGGGGCCCGATCGGGCCGGCTCCACTGTACCCACGGTGGACTCCAGCGGGAACCTAACTGCACCCGCGGTGGCCCCTGACCGGGCCAACTCCGCTGCACCCACGGTGGACTCCAGCGGGAGCCTAACTGCATCTGCGATTGACTCCAGTTGGAGTACCGTTGCACCAGGGATGACCCCCATCAGGGGCCTCATTGATTCTGCGGTGGCCCCTGACCGGGCCGGCTCCGCTGCACCCACGATGGACTCCAGCAGGAGCCTGGCTGCACCTGCGGTGGACCCCGATTGGGCCAGAGCTGCACCCGCGATGGGCTCCAGTTGCAGCACTGTTGCACCAGCATTGACCCCCACTGGGGGGCCTCATTGCTCCTGTGGTGACCTCCCCAGTGAGGGAGGGAGTGCTCCTAACGTCACCTGGCACTGTGCCCCCGTCGACCTCCTCCGGGGCCGCCAACATCCCATCGTCGTCAGTCGGCAACCCTGGTGAAGGCAGCTCCTGCCCTGCGACCCTAGTGAGGGGCTCAGCAGGCACGGGAGAGGAGGAAAGGTTAGGGTCACCGGCAGCGGCAGAGCCCGGCGAGGAGAGCTCAGGCGCGCCCAAGAGCCGCACCCGACTCTCCTCCCCAAGAGCCAGACAAGATCTCTCGATCAAAAGCAATTGAATTATAGGAGAGACAACTTGCCTGTACTCGAGCTCTACCGCCGTCCAGGACTCTGATGCTGTCAATGATGACTGTCCGGGTCTCATTGGCTGGGGGTCTGGTCCGGGGGATGACTCTGCTGCAGCGGTCCCCGCAGCAGGCATGATGGTGGTCACAGTCTCAAGGCTCCCTGGCGAAGTTCCCCCTGCTGGTGACTGATCCAGCATGACGGCTGGGGGCTCCTTCTCCACCGACCCTGGGAAAGGATCCTCAAGGGCCTCGGGCTCCTCCTCTGCCTGGCGACTCTTTGTGGAAACTGGAGAATTCACCAAAACACACAGAGGAGACATGGAGAGTATCGGTGAGGAGTGATTACATGCTGCTGGTGCAGAGAACTCAGGGGACTGCAGGACCTGTGTCTCTTGGCCAGGGAACAGGCAAAATTGTTCATTAATAACAGGAAAATGGGAAGGAACTTGCCTGTTCTCCTGGTTCGCGATGTCTCCAGCGGCGTCTGGAGTATTCCCATCCCCCTCCATGTCCATGGCGACTCTGGGCTCCTCAATATATGGCGGAGAAGCCCCCCAGACTGGCACGGGGGCAGATGGATCCGGCAAAAAAAGGGATTCTCCACATTGGTGGCGGTAAAAGCAACGGAGGAGGGGACTGCAGGCCACACCTCGGGAGAAACAGGCGGCTCCGCTGCAGGATTCTCCTCATCTGGTAAGAGGCGGCTGCTGGCCAGCTAGCGATGGCATTCTTTGGGCGAGACCTCCGGGAACGGCGACGACATGGAGGAGGAGGCTCCGAAGTGAAAGCGTGCTCTACTTCCAACAGGAGCTTCGGTCCCCTTGGGGCTAATTCCTCAAACTATGTCGCCAACAGTGCAGCAGTGCGGTGGCGCAGTGGTTAGCACTGCGGCAGCACAGCAACTCACCCTTGGCCATGGGATCACTGTTTCGATCCCAGTCTCTGACCAACAGTGATCTGTGTGGAGTTTGCATGTTCTCCGCGTATCTGCGTGGGTTTACTCCGGGATTTCTCCGGTTTCCTCCCACAGGCCAAAAACATACAGGTTAGGTTAATTGGAGACTCTAAAGTGGCCCGAGGTGTGAATGTGTGTGGGAATGGTTACGGGATAGCGCCGTACCGTGGCTGCTTCATCCATCCAGGTGGATGCCCTCAATTTCCCCTCTGGGGATCAATAAAGTATACAAAATCAAAAAAATCAAATCAACTCCGGCAGGAGCCACGGCTTCACCTCCAGGAGAAGCTCAGCCTCTGCCAGCAACACCTGTCTACGTTCCTCCAATTCCTCCGTGAGTTGAGTGAGCTCTGGCTCATGCTCCCATCTGGAGCATGGCTCCGGGAAAGGATCATCCGAGGCCACTGGCTCCTCCCACATCTGATGGCCCTGACCTTGGGCAATAACGGCCGCTAAAGGCGAGAGGGGCTTCCTCCGGCGAGGCTTTCTTTTCCTCACGGTCGGTTGGGGCATCAGATAGTCAGGGATTGAGCACACCATCCAGCCGCAAGTAGTCAAGGCCGATGATCTCCAGAGAAACAGGGAGCGAAGGCGGTGTAGCTGCGGGGGGCTCGAGCACTGGGAGCTCCTCATCCGACCCCGTGGACGTCACGGCAACAGTCTCCTGGAAAATCTCGGCCGCCTCCAAACGGTCCTGTCAGTTTGGAAGTGCCAATCACTGTGAGCATTATGAATAAAATAAATGATTCTCGGGCCACAACAACACAATCACTAAGATAAGATAAGATAAGATAAGATAAGATAAGCCTTTATTAGTCCCACAATGGGGAAATTCCAGGATTGCAACAGCACAGGGATAGCAACACTCAGAGCAACAATCAGAAGGCAAGAAAAAACAACATCTAGTAAACATGTGTCCATATTACTATAAATGTATATATATAGACACACAGTGCAGAGCATTATGGTTGGTTGGCGAATGTGCAGCAGAAAGTCTAAGCTCTCTCTCCGCGGATGCGGCGGGCCAGCTGGAAGTCTTTGGGCATGATGGTGACCCCCTTAGCGAAGAAGAGACCACCAGGTGGGCCTCGCTGGTCTCCTGCAGAGCCATGACGGCAAAGCTTAGGAAACGCAGGAGGGTCTTGAAGTCCTGAGCGATCTCCCTCACCAGGCGCTGGACGGGCAGCTTACGGATGAGCAGCTCCGTGGATTTCTGGTAGCGACGGATCTCTCTCAGAACCACGGGCCTGTGACGGCGAGGCCTCTTCACTCTGCCGGTGGCCGGAGCGCCTCTTCGAGCAGCCCTGGTGGATAGCTGTCTCCTGGGGGGCTTTTTCCTCGAGTAGATTTTACGGGCGGTCTGCTTGGTTCTTGCCATCGCTCTTTATTATTCTGTCTTATATTTCTTGCACGCCGCCTAAACTCCAGCCCGGCACCCGCGTCGTTTTCGCTACAGCTCCTGGTATGTCGAGCTTCCCATTAGCACCGGGCGGCAGCCAAGTGCTAGCTAGCACTAGCTCCTCCCCGCTGTAACGTCTCCCGCTGCAAACCGTGGCTCCGTCCGCCGACCCGGGAAACCCCCGGGGCGATCTGTGATATATATACAGAGTGAAAGGTGTAGAAAGAAGAAGGAAGATAAAAAAAAGGCTGTTGCAACGGGCAGCCTACTCGTGTGGCGCCACCGGTCCGGCGGAACCGGAACCGGAAGGCAGGAAAGCAATTATACACTTTAGACACAATGTTAAGATAGTTATAGTATAATGCATTATAATGCATTAAAATAGTTATATGCATCATCACTTGTGGTAACGTATCGTCACTTCCTGTATTGACGTCTGTCCATTTGGTATGCTCTCCTCATTCTCCTGAGGATTTTGCTTTTAATTGTATTTTAACCACTTTTTTCCATCTACCGTTAGTTCTCATTTCTGTTCATCAAGCCTCTTGCACTTGTGTGCGCACTCAGTGCCATCTAATCACCCTCTTCAGCCTTCTGTTCACCTTTTATCGGTGTTTTGTTAGCTTCGGGTTAGCCACTAACTATGGCTACTAGGCTACTAGCTCTCCCTCTCCTCCTCTGGTGTGCTCTCTGTCAGATGTTTAGCTACACCTCTGCCTCACCACCGGAGTGGTGGCTCAGTTGGTAGAGCATCCGCCCCACGCCTGGGAGGCAGGGCTTCAAATCCCGGCCGGGTCATGCCAAAGACCATATAAAAGTGGAACTTCCTCCCGTCCAGCTTGGTGCTCAGCAATAATGGAATGGAGGAGGGAAATCTGTGGCGGCACCTTGCATGGCAGCGACCCTCTGATTCTACATATGGGGTGCGTGTGATTAACACTGTAGATAGGAAAAACACAATTTCGTTCCACTGTACATGATTGGTTGTCTGGCTGAATGACAATAAAAGGTGATTTAATTTAGTGATAACGGTAAATGTAATAGATGTTGTCTTTGAGGCGTTCGAGGCGAGGTTATCTGATTTGGAATCCCGGCTCTGCTGCACTGAAACACCGTCTGCACCATTTACTCTTGATGGACGTCCCTGAGCTGCAGCTGAGCTCCCTAGCTTAAGGCGACCTGTTAGCGGTCCTCCTCAGCAGGGAGAAGATTGGGTGGGTGACGGTGAGAAGGAAGCCTAGTTGCAAAGCCCCGGTTAACCACCAACCTGTTCACGTTTCTAATCGTTTTTCCCCGCTCAACGACACACCCGCTGAGGAAAAAAACTCTGATCATTGGCGACTCTGTAGTCAGAAATGTGAACCTAGAGACTCCAGCGGCCATAGTAAAATGCATTCCTGGGGCCAGAGCAGGCAACAGAGTCAAATTTGAAAATGCTGGCTAAAAGTAACTGTAAATACTCCACAATTGTTATTCACGCTGGCATTAATGACATCCGTCTCCGGCAGTCCGGAAGTCACGAAACTTAATGTAGAATCGGTGTGTGACTTTGCAAAAACAATGTCTGCCTCTGTAGTATTCTCTGGGCCCCTCCCCAATCTGACCAGTGATGATGTGCTTAGCCGCTTGTCATCCTTCAACCGCTGGCTGTCTGTGTGGTGTCCTGCAAACAACGTGGGCTACATTGACAATTGGAGCTCATTTTGAGGAAAACCTGGTCTTAGACGAGATGGCGTCCATCCCACTTTAGATGGTGAGTCTCATTTATCTAACAATCTGGCATCATTTTTAATCCAAATTTCCAAAATCTTGACAACTCCGAGTTGGGACCAGGAAGAAGAGTTGCAGTCTTATAGGCCTCTCTGCAGCTCCTCTTCATCCACCTCCCCTCAACTTAGCCCCTGTCTTCCCCATCAGAGAATCATTGTCTGCTCCCTCCAAAGTAAATAAAAATGTAATGTATAAGCATCCCAAAGTGATTAAACAAAAAGTTGGTAAAACTCAAATTAAACACAAAGCCTCTAAATTGAATGATTTGGCCTCTCGTGCTACTCATAATTTAAATGCGGTTTATTAAATATTAGGTCTCTCACTCCCAAGTCTCTTAGTCCAAGATCTGTTAATTGATCAGATTGATTTAATATCCCTTACAGAGACTTTGTTAGGGCAAGAGGGTTATGTTGGTTTAAATAATCAACTCCCTCTGGTTATTTAACCTGTCAAAATCCCAGAAGTTCTGGTTGTGGAGGAGTAGCAACAATTTACCATTCCAAACTATTAGTTAATGTAAAGCAAAAAACATGTTATAATTCCTTTGGGGGCCTGGTCCTCAGTATTGGGCAATTTAGCAATTTTAGGCTAAACCCAGTTTTATTTGCCATAGTTTATTCGTCCTCCATCAACCTACTAAGAATTTTTACCCGAATTTGCCATATTCTTAGCTGATTTAGTGCTGAAATCAGATAATTATAGTAAGGGACTTTAATATACATGTAGATGTAGATAGTGATTGCCTTAATGTGGCATTTAATTCAATAATAGACTCGATGGGGTTTTCTCAGAAAGTAGGAAATTCTACTCATTATCTCCACCATACATTGGACCTTGTTCTGACATATGGCATAGAAATAGAAAATCTAGTAGTGTCTCCTCATAACCCTGTACTGTCAGACCATTGTCTGTTAACCTTTGATTTTACTATTTCTGACTATTTGGCTCCTAAAGAAAAATATTACTACAGTAGATGCCTCTCAGATGATGTTGTTACCAAATTTATGCAGATTGTTTCCTCTATGCCATGTGTCAACAATGGAAATAAGCTATAGACAGCTTGCTCCTTCTGTAATTGATAGCATGTTAGATAGTGTTACAGCTTCTCTGCATCAGACTTTAGACTTGGTGGCCCCCTTAAAAAAAGAAAAAGTCTAATCAGAGATTTCTAACCCCTTGGTTCAACACAGAAGCTTGTAGCTTAAAAGAGAAGACTCATCATTCATCATTCATTCATCTTCTTCCGCTTAATCCTTTTCGGGTCGCAGTGATCTGTGTGGAGTTTGCATGGTCTCCCCGTGTCTGCGTGGGTTTACTCTGGGATTTCTCCGGTTTCCTCCCACATGCCAAAAACATGCAAGTTAGGTTAATTGGCATCAAACTGGGGATTCTAAATTGTCCTTAGGTATGACTGTGAGAGTGAATGGTTGTCTGTCTCTCTGTGTTGGCCCTGCGATGGACTGGCGATCTGTCCAGGGTGTACCCTGCCTCTCGCCCAAAAATGCTGGGATAGGCTCCAGCCCCCCCCCCCCCCCCCCCCCGCAACCCGAAAAGAAAGGAAAAGAAGACTCGTCAATCAGAAAGAAAATGGCGCTCGACTAATTTAGATGAAATCTATTTAGCTTGGAGAAATCATCTTTTAATTTATAAAAAAAAAAAATCTTAGAAAAGCTAAAAAGTTATTATTCTGCATTAATAGAAGAGAACAAGAATAATCCCAGGTTTCTTTTCAGCACTGTAGCCAGGTTGACAAAGAGTCAGGACTGTCAATCTTAGCATTCCCTTAGAGCTTACTAGTCAGGACTTTATGAACTTTTTCAATAATAAAATTTCATCCAGAGATAAAATCAGATTCTTCCCACCGTTAACTTAAATACAGTAACTACTACAGCTCCTTCAACTGATATGTCTTGATGAGTTTACTCCAATTGACCTGTTACTTAGACAAAATAGTTTCCTCATCCAAGCCTTCAACTTGTCTTTTAGACCCTATTCCTACCAGGTTATTTAAAGAAGTCTCCCCACTTATTGGTAGCTTTATTCTTCAAATAATCAATTCTTCATTAACTTTAGGCCATGTACCGCAAGCTTTTAAAACGGCTGTAATTAAACCCTTACTCAAAAAGCCAACTCTGGATCCAGGAGTTTTAGTTAACTATAGACCAATCTCTAATCTACCTTTCATTTCAAAAATCTTAGAAAGAGTTGTTGCTACGCAATTATTTGACCACCTGCAGGGAAATGGTTTACTTGAAGAGTTTCAATTTGGGTTTAGAATCCATCATAGTACTGAAACAGCCTTAGCGAAGGTCACTAACGACCTCCTCATCACATCTGATAATGGACTTGTTTCTGTACTTGTCCTTTTAGACCTTAGTGCAGCTTTTGATACTATCAATCATAATATTCTACTTGATAGATTAGAACACTATGTTGGACTTAATGGAACTTCGCTGCAGTGGTTTAGATCTTATTTATCTGATAGATTCCAGTTTGTTCATGTCAATAATGAGTTTTCTTTCAACTCAAAGCTCAGTCATGGAGTTCCACAGGGATCTGTGCTAGGCCCTTCTCTGTTTAGTTTATTATATGCTTCCGTTAGGCAACATTATTAGAAAGCACTGTATACATTTTCATTTTTATGCAGATGACACAATTATACCTGTCAATGAAGCCAGATGATAGTAATCAATTAGTCAAGTCTGAAGCCTGTCTTAAGGAAATCAAAACTTGGATGACTTGTAAGAGATATGAGCTCTCTTTCTAGTACCTGTTCAAACTCTTGCTGCAGCATTTTGGATCAGCTGAAGACTTTTGAAAGATATTTTAGGACAACCTGATAATAAAGAATTACAATCTAATCTAGAGCTAACTAAAGCGTGGAACAGTTTCTCAGCATCACTCTGAGACAAGATGCTCCTAATCTGGCAATACTATGCAAATGATAGAAGGCAGTCTTAGAAACAAATTTAATATGTGAATTGAAAGACAGATCTTAATCAAATAATTCCAAGATTCCTCACAGAGCTATTAAGAGAGAGTAACCACATCCAAACTGAAAGTTTGATTTGGAAAGGTATTTCTAAGGTTTTTTGGACCAACAAGAATGACTTCAGTTTTATCTGAATTTAATAGCAGGAAATTACAAGTCATCCAAGTTTTGATTTCCTTAAATCCATTTTTTCCGAAACTTTATATATATCATTTATATACTTATTGAATAACAGTGGCACCAAAACTGAACCATGTGGGACTCCACAAGTAACCTTCAGTAACTGTGCGTTTTTGTTACCAACACATACATATTGATATCTATTCTTTAAGTAACTACATAACCAGGATAGTGCTACCCCCAATACCACAATTTTGTAGTTTCTTCAATAATAATTTATGATCCACTGTATCAAATGCTTTTTTAAGATCCAGGAATATCCCAACTGAGTGCTCTTTATTTTCAACGGCAGCTGATATTTTTTCTATAAATTCCATTAGAGCAAATGCAGTTGTCCTCTTGTGTCTGAACCCATATTGCTGCTCACACAATAAATTATTCTTCATTATGAAGTTGTCAGTTCTCTCACAGAATATTTTTTCAAGTATCTTGAAAAATTGCGGCAATAGTGAAATTGGTCTATAGTTTGAAAGTTCCCCTCTGTCACCCATCTTGTATATCGGAATTACTTTAGCTATTTTCATCGCATTGGGAAATATACCTGTTTGGAGAGACAAGTTACAAATATACGTCAGTGGTTTCACTAACCATTAAATAATAGTTTTGACTAAGAGCATGTCAATACCATCACAGTCTGTAGATGTTTTACTTTTAAATGATTTAACAATTTCAATGACCTCTCTCTCGTCTGTGTTCTTTATGAAAATGAAATCTTTTATAGCAGTGTTTTTGCTTATTGTATCACCCGTAGGTGCCGTAATGGGTATTTCTCGAGCCAAATTAGGACCAATGTTAACAAAAAAGTTATTAAATTCATCTGCAGGTGGAACTGCATTCACACTCTGAGTCGTTTTATTATTTTTTGAAAAATTGGTTAGGTAGCTTGTATTTCTGTTTTTATTTCCAAGAATATTGTTAAGTATTGTCCATGTATTTTTAATATTGTCTCTGTTTTTCTCCAGTTCTTTACTGTAATAGTCTCTTTTACTACATCTCATTATATATGTTAACTTGTTTTTGTATGTTTTATACCGCCGCTCTGCTTCTTTTGTCCTTTTCTTTAGAAAAGCTTTATATAATGAATTTTTCTTTTTACACGCCTTTTGTAATCCTTTGGTTAACCATGGCTTATCAACAAATTTATGTTTAAGCTTCTTCTTTACTAATGGACAATTTTTTCCCATAAAGAGTGGTTACAATGTTTATAAATGTGTCATAGGCTTCATTTACATCTGATACATAGACTTTTGTCCAGTCTTGCTTCAGCAAGTCTTCTTTAAAAGAACTGATAGCATTTTGTGATTTGTATCTGAAAGATTTTATTTTATTTTATTTTTTTTTTGTATTGGCCCCCGTGTGGCCATGGATAAGTGCAAAGATTGGCAAATGGTCACTTATATCATTTATCAATAATCCACTTTCTATTTTCTTATCAATAATATTAACAAACAGGTTGTCAATAAGTGTAGCAGTGTGAACTGTGATTCTACTGGGATGTGTTATTGTGGGATATAGACTCATACTGTACATAGAATTCATGAACTCTGTAATTACATTTTGTTGAAATGGATTTAGTAAATCAATATTGAAATCTCCACAAATTACAACCATTTTCTTATTAGTAATATTATTGTACAGCTTGACTAACTTATCTCTGAATGTCTCAATGCAAGTTCCCGGCATTCTATATATACAACTTATAATTAGATTTTTTGTTTTATCTTGGTTGATCTTAACAGTAACATATTCCAAAATCCCTGGTAGTGCAAAGGACATTCCATTTACAAGCTTACACCTATACAGGTCATCGATATACAGTGCAACACCACCACCCTTTTTTTGAGATCTGTTAATATGAAACATCTGATATCCCTCTATTGCCATCAGGGGAGCCTGCTCTTCATTAAGCCAAGTTTCAGAGACTGCGATAGCTGTAAATTTTCTGTCTAGCTGTTTTAAATAGTCCTGAATCTGTGGAAAGTTTTTGTTAAGACTTGTGCTGTTGAAGTGTATTATTGATAGTTTACCATCTAGTTGCACTCGACTTTTGAATTGCTTTTCAGTGTAATATTCACAGTGATTATGAATATTACTGAAAAAGTGGTTATCAGGATCAATATCATTCTCCGTCTCTTGTAGTTTATGTTCAGCATAAGGGCATATTTTCAGAGTTTGAATTTCCTCACTCTGTGTCAAATGACTTCCTCCAGCTGGGGATAATTGATGTCTACTCAAGTCAGTCATAAGTTTTTTTTTTGTTTGTTTTGTTGTTTTTTTTAAGTACATTGACATGGTATGTCAAAAAAGAACTATTCTTGCCGTGTGTGTGGATATGGATTATCATAGTCTCTTAATTTTCTAAATCAGTGTTCATCTATATTTATTTAAGTCAGTAAGATCTCTGATTATTATGGTCTTCGCTTCCTCAGGTGTTCCATTTAGTTTGATCCAAACGCTACAATTTCTTGTCCATGTTGCCTGTATCTTATTTTGTCTTTTCAGCATCCGTGCTTGCCGTGCTATTTCAGCATTAGTTTTTGTTAGATGTTCATTTAAGTAAACTTCTGTTCCCCTTATCTTTCTGGCCTGCCTCAGTATGTCATTCTTTACCCTTCTGTTCACAAAGCGCATCACAATTGATTTCTTTGTTTTATTATCCTTTCTGGGTAAAGCATGACAGGCTGAAATTGCATTTGCTTCAACCTTTATATTTCTACTTTCAAGGAACTGAAGCACCTGGTTTTCCAGGGAAACTGATTCACTCAGGGGAGCCTCCTCACCTCTCATTCCTGCTGTAGCATGAGCATATGATTGATATTTAATGTCTAGTCCACTTATAATTAGATCATCCATACGAGAACATTGTTCAAGATCCTCAACGCGTCGCTCCAAGTCTGCAATTTTTTGGTCTTTTTCCTTAATTGTTAATTTTAATTCTCAGACTTCTTCCATTAGCCCTAATAGTTTAACCTGTTGACTAGCCATTTTGGTCAGTTCTTCTGACAAGAAGTTCAGAGATTTTTTGATCTCTTCCATTTCCTCCTTCTTTGGTGGCATTTTTACTGACCTGTTGATAGACCTGTTGATAGATTTACCGGAGTGGTGGCTCAGTTGGTAGAGCACCCGCCCCACACCCGGGAGGCAGGGGTTCAAATCCCGGCCGGGTCATGCCGAAGACCATATATAAGTGGAACTTCCTGCCATCCAGCTTGGTGCTCAGCAATAATGGATGGAGGAGGGAAATCTGTGGCGGCGCCTTGCATGGCAGCGGCCCTCTGATTCTACACTTGGGGTGTGTGTGATTGACACAGTAGATAGGTAAAGCACAATCTCGTTCTACTGTACATGATTGGTTGTACGGTTGAATGACAATAAGGGTGATTTAAAACAATCTCTGCTGGTGTTGCCGGTATCCAATCCGATGGATCAACCATAATAAGAACCATAAGTTCCCAATGTGTACAGTTTACAAAACTAACCCCTCAATAAATACTATAAATACCCTAAAATGCACACGAGGAAAGAAGCAATACAATTATCCTTCATATGAAAGCCACTTCCTACACACAGCGACCGGCAGTGGGTGAAAAAAGTTTGACGTCTGTGTCTTTGTTTTTATGCACTTTAATGTGTTTCAATGTAATTCTCTGTGTCGTTTTTGTCCTTGAATGTTTGTGGACTATATAATGAAGAGCTCCCTGGTTTCATCAGTATGGATTTCCTCCTTGTTTTTGCACTGTTTTTTTCCTACCGGCACTTTGTCTTGGAGGTAAGCGCGATCGCGATCATGCTGGGAAGAATACAGTATTCCAGAGACATGTTACTGCATTTAAATTTGGATAATGCAGCATCTGTGTTTGAGTCCGTGCCGCAGCTGCCGGACTTTATTTTAAGAAATTTTCATGGACACAGCGATGAAAAGAGAGACAAGAGGAGGAAACGCGGAAAGTGTGGAGGCATAAGATTAAACCTGAGGAGGCGTTAGCTTAACCGCATTCCTCTTCCTTCCATTATTATGGGGAACGTACAATCCCTGAGAAATAAAGTGGATGAAATTTAAGGGAATGTATGATATCAGAAGGATTTCAAGAACTGCTGTGTCATGGCTTACACGGAGACGTGGCTTACAGCGCATGACCGGGATGCGGACTTGTGGATTGACGGCTTTGGAGCCCCACTTCGCTCGGATCGGCAGGAAGAGGTAACGGGGAAACGTGAGGGGGGCGGCGTATGTTTATACAGTATATTAATAAACAGTACTGTACATCTGTCACGGTCAGAGAGCGCATCTGTACACCAGATGTGGAGCTTCTGTCCGTGTCACTATGCCCCTTTTATCTGCCCCGCAAGTTCCCCCAACTTTTCATAACGACTGTGTACATTCACCTGAGAGCGGATGCTGCCTCCGCCTCCAGCACCGTCTTTGATGTGGTACAGCGGTTGCAGTTGATTTCCCCAGAGGCTCCAAACTTTATCCTTAGGGATTTTAACCATGTTTCTTTAAAGAAGATACTTAAAAACTTTTATCAGTATGTCTCCTGCCCAACCAGGCAAAAAAAGACACTGGACCTGTGCTATGGATCCATTGAGAGGGCCTATAAATCTATTCCCCTTCCTCCTATAGGATCCTCAGATCACAACTGTGTACATTTGCTGCCCACATATAAAACTGCTCTCAGAAGAGACAAGGCGATGACCAGAGATATAAACGTGTGGACAGAGGATCCAGTACACTGCCTCCAGGAATGCTTTAACTGTACGGACTGGAAGGTGTTCACACTAGCCTGCGAAGAAGATTTGGACTCGTTAGTGGACGTGACATGCTCATACATGGCTTTCTGTAGAGACGTGATCATTCCACGTAAACGTGTCAAAATATATCCCAACAACAAGCCATGGGTTACAAAATCAGTTAAATTCTGCTTACAAAGGAAAGCACTTGCCTTTAAACAGGGGGTTGTTTCTGAGCTGCAGGTTACCACAAAAGAGCTGAAGTCCGAAATTTTAAGAGCAAAACAGAATTATAAATCAGAGTTGGAAAGCAAGATGGCAACAAAGAAACTTGGTTCAGCCTGGGCCAGTATGAAAACTATTGCAGGCCTTCAGAGCACAGAGCGCAGTAATTGTGTGTTTTTAGATGGTTTTAGTTCAGACATAGAGCTGACTAATGCTCCTAATTGTTTTTATGGTCGTTTTGACTCCTTTGATTTTAGCACAGAAGCCCAAGGTTTGAAACAGAAACTCAAAGACAATCAGCACTTTAATATTGAGGTGCAGGATGTTAAAAGGGCGTTCTGTGCTGTAAAAGTGAACAAAAGTCAGGGCCCTGATAATATATGTGGGTGCTTGGTAAAGTCCTGTGCACATGAGCTGAGTCCTGTATTTCACTACATTTTCAATAAGTCCTTACAGACACAACATGTGCCTAAGATCTGGAAAGATGCTGTGGTTGTCCCTGTTCCAAAATCCAGCTGCCCTAAAATGGTAAATGATTTTAGACCAGTTGCTTTGACTTCAATTTTAATGAAATTTTTTTGAAAAACTGGTCAGATTTGAGGTCCTTAAGCAGACTGATCATGTATTGGATCCTTTGCAGTTTGCCTATAGGCCTCACAGAGGAGTAGAGGATGCCACTGTCACTCTGTTTAACATGCTTTTAAAACATCTGGATTTTAATGGGACATACGCCAGGCTTTTATTTGTGGACTTTTCTTCCACCTTTAATACAATCCAACCTCATATTTTAGTTGAAAGGCTCCTGCAGCAATTTGATTTGAGTAATAATCTGGTGGGTTGGATTCTGGATTTTTTAACCAACAGGACACAGAGAGTAAGGGTCAATGGTACATTGTCTGACCTAAAGTGTTCTTCTACTAGCTCTCTGCAGGGGTGTGTGTTGTCACCACTACTCTTCATCCCAAACACAAACATGTGTCGGAGCAGGCATGACAACAGACACATTATAAAGTATGCTGATGATTCAGTTGTTGTCAGTCTCCTCCAGGATGGTGAGAGTGGCCACGGCCCAGTATTTGATTTTGTTCACTGGTGTGAGGATTCCTACCTACAGCTGAATACGACAAAAACTAAAGATATGATTGTTGACTTTAGGAGGAAAACTCCCAGGCACGTAGTCACTGTACTTAAAGGCCAGACCACTGAATGTGTACAATCCTACAAATATCTTGGGACGATTGATAGTAATTTAAACTTTGAAGAGAACTGTGAAAGGGTGTGCAAAAACGGTCAGCAACATTTGCATTGTTTAAGGAAATTTGGACTCTTCCAAATTGACCGAACCATAATGATAATGTTTTATCGGGCTTTTATTGAATCTGTTTTATCCTTTTCATTAGTGTCATGGTTTGGTCAGATAAAACTGAAACAAAGGAAATCCTTGGATCAGGTAGTTAGATGGTCCAGTCGTTTGCTTGGTGAGTCACAGCTGAGCCTGACATCCCTGTACACCAGACAGGTACAGAGGATTGCTACCTCCATTTCAAATGATGACTCCCACCATTTGCACTGCCACTTTCAGCTTCTTCCTTCCAGACGGAAGTTTGCTGTCCCAAAAAGTAAAACCCAGCGCTACAAAAGCAGCTTTGTTCCTGTTGCTGTTCAAGAATTGAACAAGATGTAACAATATATTGCACATAATTTAGTTACCGATTTATTAATTTTATTTTATATTTACTTATTTTTTGTAGGTTTTTTATTTGGGTTCTAAATCTTTTATTTGGTTTTAGACTTTTGAGTTTTTAACCTCTTTGACTAGTCTTTAACTTTTTAATATGACCCTTCTCTCTTATCTATTTTTTCTCTTATCTCTTTGTCTTATGTCCTGATTGGTGGAGCCTTGAGTACTTTTATCGTGTTTATAGTCAGCTTCATGTGTGCCTGAGTTTGTGTTCATGTTGAATGTAACTGTGGTTTGTAAATATGGATGTCACCTGACTGCAAAACAGGTGCAAAACAGCTATCATCCTCCTTGTCCTGGAAGAAAGCTACCGTCTGTCCGGGCTCGTCCGAGATCCTCCTATACGCCTCGAAGAGGGAGTGTTCCGGGCCCGAGGAGAGGTGGCGAACAGGCACAGAGAAGAGGAGCGGATCCTTCGTATCTGTCATCCGGGGGAAACCTGCAGCACACAGCACAGCACAAACTTAGCCTCCCGTGAACACACCGGGGCATTTGACCACGTCCCTCGTGGTTTTTTGTGGGGGGTGCTTAGGGAGTATGGAGTATCGGGCTTGTTATGAGCTATTTGGTCTCTGTATGACCGTTGTGAGAGTTTGGCTCGTATTGCCAACACTCGGTCAGAGTCATTCCCAGTGAGAGTTGGACTCTGCCCTTTGTCACCGGTCCTGTTCATAATTTTTATGGACAGGATTTCTAGGTGCAGCCAGGGAATGGAGGGTGTCATGCTTGGTGACCACAGGATCTCATCTCTGTTGTTTGCAGATGATGTTGTCCTGTTGGCTTCATCCAGCAATGACCTACAGCTCTTGCTGGGACGGTTTGCTGCTGAGTGTGAAGCAGCTGGAATGAGAATCAGCACCTCCAAGTCCGAGTCCATGGTCCTCAGCCGGAAAAAGGTGGATTGTCCTCTCTGGGTTGGGGACAGGCTCCTGCCCCAAGTGGAGGAGTTTAAGTATCCTGGGGTCTTGTTCATGAGTGAGGGGAGAATAGAGCGAGAGATTGACAGACGGATTGGAGCAGCATCTGCAGTGATGCGGACATTGTACTGGTCTGTTGTGGTGAAGAGGGAGCTTAGTTCTAAGGCAAAGCTGTCGATTTACCAGTCAATCTACGTTCCTACTCTCACCTATGGTCACGAGCTTTGGGTAATGACCGAAAGAACAAGATCGCGGATACAAGCGGCTGAAATGAGCTTTCTCTGTAGAATTGCTGGACTCACCCTCAGAGATAGGGTGAGGAGTTCAGTCATCCGGGAGAGGCTCAGAGTAGAACCGTTGCTCCTCCACATTGAAAGGAGTCACTTGAGGTGGTATGGGCATCTGATTAGGATGCCTCCTGGACGCCTCCTACTTGAGGTGTTTCAGGCACGTTCCACTGAGAGGAGATCCTGGGGCAGACCCAGGACTCGTTGGAGAGACTATGTCTCCCAGCTGGTCTGGGAACGCCTTGGTATCCTCTCTGAAGAGCTGGAGCAGGTGGCTGGGGAGAGGGAAGTCTGGGCTTCTCTGCTTGAACTGCTGCCTCCGCGACCCGGACCTCCAGAAAAGCGGTAGAAGATGGATAGATGGATGGATGGATGAACACACTGGGGCTAATATACATCCACAACACAAACAATAAGCACGTTCCTTTATTTAGCTGTGTATTCGCCTTCCATCCAACACAACGGCACCTCCGTCGTCTGGTCACCCTCGGCGTCTTCGGTCCCGTGCTGCCGCTGTCAAATCACCACACCTGCGCTTCCTCAGTCCTTTCTCAGCTCCTGACCTCGTTTCCTCCATGTTCCTTGTTAATTCACTTCCGCATATCCTCAGGTCCTCCGTCAGCACGTCCTGTTGTCCACATGTCCTTCTGACCTCGTCTTCTTCACCTCGTCAGCGACAACTTTCCATTGATCTGATCCGTCTGACCTGATTGTTCAACCTGTCCTGAACTCCTCCCAGACTGCTCTTTGAAGACTTCTTCCTGGAAGACTTCCGAGACTTCTCCTAAACTTGTGTTTTAACACAGTCATGCACCATCCTTAAATAGGTCCTTCCTGGACAAGAGTTCACAACGGAGCTTGCTAATTGGCTCCTGCTGATTTAATCAGTCGGCGCAGGTGTACATCATAATCAACTCAAAACGACAAAAATACACTCACACAAATGTCAAATTATACAAAAGAAAGCACACTAATCCAAATACATTATACTAATAATATCATTCACTTTAACAGCCTTAAAGCTCTAACAAACCAAAAACAAAAACAATACACCCACACACATCCCTGAATTGCTCTACCCTGACAGTCCCACAGGCTATCCTGATTCATCACTCTGACTGCAGCGTCCTGAGCCTGTTGAACTGCCTCAGGAGAACAGGGCTCCAGCGCCCGTGAGAGAAGGTCCTCCAGCAGACAGAGCGAGCGCAGCTCCCTCTCTAGCAGCTCAGCCACAGTGCCTGGAAAGCAGGTGAGTGAAAAACGAGACAGTCCAAAAATGAAAAAATGATTTGTGTGGGCGTAACCCGCTAAATCCTATGGTTCGGCTGGATCATTCTGTCATGAGCTCCCCGTGGGCCTCTCTAATGTGCAAGGCGAGGGGAGAAAGGATGAGAGGATTTAAGTGCAGGGTTACACCAAACACATTTATTAACACAAAACTTAACATACAGACACAGAACAGCTTGGCTGTTCTGTGTCTGTATGCTAAGTCTGGATCACACACTGGAGGAAAACAGCGGCGGAACAGCGCACAGGCAGTTACTCACAGTGGGGGGGGGGGCAGACCGAGTCGTCACAACGACAATCCAAGACACACAGACAGTCCTTCGTTGACGTGACGGTGGACAAGAAAACAACCATCCAACGCGTACAATGATCCAGCGGTGTCTGTCCAGCAAAGAGCTCCTTTAGTACAGACGCCGCTGGCTTTAAGGAGAGTGCAAATAAAGGAAACCAGACTTGCACAGCAGATGACTTTATTCACTCTCACATCAGTCATACACAGAAAAAGCATATCTCAATACACCAGGGTCTCTCCTTTTATATCACCCGCCCATCTCACATCTACATGACATCTCACATCACAATACTTTCAACCCTTCTCCCCCCACTACTTCTTCCTGCTACCTCACCATAATCTCTCTCATCTCAATACCTATTGCCCTTCTCTGTTTACCCTCTGCATCCAGTCTGAGATGATTAACCCAGCTTCTATACCGCCTCCCCCCCAGAATCTCAGACCGACTTTCAGTCTCACGTCCTTTTGGCTTCAGTCTCCTCCCGTATCTGCTGTAACAGGGGTTTTCCGCCTCCGCGGCGCTGCTGTGCCAGTGGGGAGCTCCTGGGGGTGTGTGGCGAGGGGGGGGGACCTTCGACTTTCCCGTGTGGCTATTCTGATGAATCGTTTACCTGGAGAGTTCTCAGTGGGGGTCTTCCACGCCGAGGGGCCCGAGCCAACATCATTTGCTCGTCCGCCACCACAAAGGCAGGCTTAAGTCTGTCTATACATATTTTCTCCCTATGACCCCCCCCCCCCCAAGTCTAACAAAAAATGTTTGTTCCCTGTTTCCAGCACTCTGAACGGGCCATCGTAGGGTGGGCGCAATGGGGGGTGGTGGGCATCGTGCCTGACAAACACAAACGCCGCGTTCTTCAAAGTTTTTGGCACAAAAGCGCGTGGAAAACAATGGTGGGCCGGGCCTGGCAGCGTGCCTGTGTCTGCGCTATGCTGCAAACGCTGAGACGGACAGTTGTCCGGCGCAGGATTATCTGGCAAAAATTCCCCGGGGAGCCGCAGTGGCTGAGAAAAAACAAGCTCCGCCGGGGAAGCCTCCAAATCCTCTTTTGGTGCGGAACGCAACCCCAATAAAACCCACGGCAACCGGTCTAGCCAATTTGCATCCGTCAGCGAAGCCCTGAGCGCTGCTTTCAGTGACCTATGAAATGCTTGCATAACCCATTGGCCTGTGGGTTGTACATGGTTGTGCTATGAATTGCAACACCCAGGCTACAGGCCATCGCAGACCAGAGGTCGGAAACAAACTGTGGGCCCCGATCAGACGTGATGTCTGATGGGATGTCAAAACGTACCACCCATGTCGTCAAAAAAGCGCGCGCCATGTCCGCAGACGTGGTTGCTGCCAGCGGGACTGCTTCTGGCCAGCGTGTGGTGCGGTCCACCACTGTCAGAAGGTGTGTGCACCCCTGCGATGGCGGGAGGGGGCTCACGAGGTCCACGTGAACATGGTCGAACCTCTTAGCCGGTATACAAAACTGCTCCAAAGAAGCCTTCGTGTGTCTATGTACTTTGGTTCGTTGGCACGCTACGCAGGCTGCCGCCCACTCTTTTATGTGTTTGCGCAGGCCTGGCCATACGAACTTCGCTCCCACCATTTTGACTGACGCGCGCAATCCTGGGTGCGCCAGAGCGTGAACTGACTCATACACTCGGCGGCGCCAAGCAACTGGGACCACCGGGCGTGGGCGTTGCGTGGAGACATCACAGATTGGGGGGGGGGGGGGGCTGCCGTCTTGCAGTACTCTGCTCTCCAGCCTTAACCCTGTTGGTCCAGACTGGAGTGCGCACACGTCCACATCGCCAATCTGCTCTGCGGCCATAGCTGTATAATCTATCCCCACGCAGACCGGGGCCAATACTGCACGCGAGAGGCAGTCCGCCACCACATTCAGTTTACCCGACACATGCTGAATATCGGTTGTAAACTCCGAGATCGCGGCCAGCTGTCTCTGCTGCCGGCCCAACCATGGTTCTGAAACCTTGGCCATCGCGAACGTTAGCGGCTTGTGGTCCACGAACGCGGTGAAGCTGCGCCCTTCCAGCCAGAACTGGAAGTGGTGTATGGCCAGGTGGAGAGCCAGCAACTCTCTGTCGAACGTGCTGTATTTATGCTCACTGTCGCGCAAAGCCCTGCTGAAAAAAGCGAGTGGCTGCCAAGAACCAGCGACGCGTTGCTCCACGACAGCCCCTATGGCCACGTCCGAGGCATCGGTAGTGAGCGCTATCCGGGCCGCCAGGTCTGGGTGCGCCAAATGTGCGGCGTTTCCCAGGGCTGTTTTAACCTCAGAGAACACCTGTTCCTGCTCCGGAGTCCATTCGACTCTGTCTTCCGGTTTCTGTTTCTTGAGCGCGGCGTACAATGACTGCATGAGTTGAGCTGCGTGGGGGAGGAACCGGTTATAAAAGTTAACCATCCCCCAAAACTCTTGCAGTGCCCTGACCAACTGAGGCCGGGGAAAATTCGCCATGGCGTGCACCTTGTTGGGCAAGGGTATCGCTCCTTCTGGTGAGACGCGGTGCCCCAAAAAGTCAATCCCCGTCACGCCGAACTGGCATTTCGCCGGGTTGATTATTAACCCATGCTCCTCCGACCTCCGGAAAACTGTCCCGAGGTGGGTTACGTGTTCGTCCTCGGACGCACTGGCCACCAGGATATCATCCAGGTAGACAAACACAAACAGCAGATTTCACAACACAGCATCCATCATGCGTTGGAATGTCTGTGCCGTGCCTTTTAATCTGAAGGGCATGCGTAAAAACTCAAACAAGCCAAACGGAGTTATTACCGCTGTTTTGGGTATGTCCTCTGCGTGCACTGGGACCTGGTGGTAACCACGGACCAGGTCTATTTTAGAAAAAAATGCGTGCCCCAGCGAGGTGAACGGAAAAATCCTGAATATGCAGAATCGGGTAGTGGTCGTGCGCTGTGGCATTATTCAACCTGCGGAAATCTCCACACGGTGGCCATGATCCCTCGGCCTTAGGGACCATGTGTAGCGGGGATGCCCATGGGCTGTTTGAGCACCTGATGATGCCCAACCTCTCAAAGTTGGCAAACTCCTTGCGTGCTATGGCCAGTTTAGCTGCGTCCAGGCACCAAGGTCGTGCGAAAACGGGCGGCCCAGTGGTGGTGATAAAGTGTTCCACCCCATGTTTAGTGCTGGCCGCCGAAAACGTCGGGACCGTGAGTGCTGGGAACTGAGTGAGCAGTGTGTGGAACTTACCGCCTGGAGCTGTGACGTTCGCTTATGTTATTGGCCCTGCCCCTTGAGCTGTACAGGGGAGAGAATCAAAGGACAATGCATTAACCAGGCGTCTGTTAGCAACATCGACTAGCAACCCGTGTGCACACAGAAAATCAGCTCCCAGGATTGGGAAACTCAATGCCTTTATGACAAAAGTCCACTCGTACATATGGCCATATAGGGATAAAGTCAGTGTTCTCTCACCAAAAGTCTCAATGTCCGAGCCGTTTAGGGCTACCAGCTGGGGGCCGCTAGCTCCCGCTAGCCAGTCGGCGTAGAACGGCAGGATGAGGCTCTTTTGAGAGCCGGTGTCTATGAGGAACCGTCTCCCCGAGTGCGAGTCCGTCACATAGAGCAGCTTGTTTTCTTCACCGGCGGTCGCAGCTGCTACTGAATGCCGGCCTTGGCGTTTCCCGAACGCTTGAATTGGCACGGTGGCACACATCTGTGTGCGTTCTCTCCAAAGCGGCGGTGGTAGAAGCAGAGCGTGTCTCTCTGGCGCCTCCTGGCCCCCGCTGCCGCTACCGTCGCCGGCTCCTCGCAGGGGTTCCGACACCACCGCGTTCACTGTGAGGGCTCTGGTGGTGAGGATGATCCGATCTGCCTCCTGGGCTAGCGCCCGGTAGTCACGAGTGGCCAGCAACGGCGAATTGGCAAGAACCGCTCTTGCCTCTGTTGGGAGGTTCTGGAGGAAAAGGTGGGCAAACAGAAAATGCCCATCGTCCGTGCCCATCAACGCCAACATCTTCTCCATCAGTTTGACCGCCGACCCATCTCCTAATTTGGAGTGCCTCAGGAGCCTCTCTGCTCTCTCACAGTCCGAGACCGTGTAGCGCCGGGTCAGTGCGGCCTTGAGAGTCCCGTATTTGTCGTGGGCTGGAGGCTGTCGGAACAGGCTCGCTACTTGCTGAGACTTGCGAGCATCCAGCGCTGCGACCACATAGTAATATCTGGTGTCGTCTGCCGTTACTCCCCGGAGGGCGAACTGAGCCTCGGTGTGGAGGAACCAAGACCGCGGGTCGTACAGCCGAAAGTCCGGTATTTTTGACCGAAACAGTGCACGTGTTGCTGGTGGTTCCCGTCCGGGCCGTCTCCGGGATGCTTGCCGCGTTGCTGGGGCTTCCCGTCCGGGCCAACTCCGGGGTTCTTGCCTCGTGTTCCGTAATTCGTCAAGGGGTCACCAGTGTGGAGAGTGCAAATGAAGGAAACTAGACTTGCACAGCAGACGACTTTATTCACTCTCACATCAGTCATATACAGAAAAAGCATATATCAATACACCAGGGTCTCTCCTTTTATATCACCCACCCGTCTCACATCTACATGACATCTCGCATCACAATACAATCAACCCTTCTCCCCCCAGCTACTTCTTCCTGCTATCTCACCATAATCTCTCTCATCTCAATACCTATTGTCCTCCTATGTTTACCCTCTGCATCCAGTCTGAGATGATTAACCCAGCTTCTACAGCGTGACAAACAGGGAACACCTGGGCGAGCGCGGGAAAGATGATTACCAGGGCGAACAGCTGACTGTCAGAACGAGGGGGGTGTGGCCAGACAGGCCAGAGCGGCAGCTACAGGCAGGAACAGAAATGGTGCATAGACAAGAAAACAACAAGAAATCAAAACACAACTCCACATAATAAACCCACTGCCTGAGCCACCAGGATCGATCAGAACTGAGCCCACAAGAAACACGGGCTCGGTTCATGACACAAGGTGTGGGTCTGCATCTCAGTTGAGTGCCTTCTAGTTTATACTAATTTACATTTTTATCAGGTTCAAATTCATCTTAATATGGGATTTAATTTTATTTACTGTAAAACAACCAGACCTGCAAGAACAAAAAACAAAACTACACAATGACTCCTACACTGAATTTCATAGTAAAGATGGAGTCATAGGGCCATATTACAAGAACACAGTCAGTTGTCAATGACACAAAACACATTTATTGTCACGATCTAGCATGGGGGGGGGGGATTTCACCGTGCTTTGTCTCTTTGCCTTTTTGTTTTTCCTTATTTGTATAATATTGTATTTTGGAGTTCTTTGCCTGTGATGTTAATTCTAGTTTGTTTTCACAATTGTTTCTTTGTATGATTTAATTTTCCTGTTTACGTTCAGTGTAGTTTTGCTATTTACATATTTGGGTTTATTTGTCCTTATTTGCTTCCACTTTATTTTTGCCAGTGTCTTCTCTTTTTTCTCTTTCGGGGGTTGCAGTGATCAGGGGCACTTCTGGGTTTTTTCCCTGGTTGTGGGCAGCGGTCCTGTCAAACTGTTAGCCCTGTCTCCTCTCCTCATGACTCACAGCTCATTTTCAGCTCACAGTTCTCACAGTTCATTCTTTCTAGCCTTATTTAAGGGCTATTATTTTCAATTCTCTTTGCCGGAGTCTCAGTTATCTTCTCCAACAGATTCCTGGCCCTGTTCTAGTGTGCTGTAAGTTTGCTTTGTATTTCAGTTTAGATTTTCTGTTAATGCACTATTTGGGACTTTGTGTTCTTGTTAATAAATATCACAAACTGCAGTCCAGCGCGTGGACCTCTCCTCTCTGCCCTGAAGGGCGAACTCATGACAGAAGACTCTGGCCAGTTAGAGATCCAGCTGCTGCAGTTTGTGTTTTTTTTGTTCTCTCACCTGGGGTTTGGCGATTTCTGGTAATTGACGTGACCACAAACAAACCCAGCAAACTTAATTCACCAGCGGCAGTGAGGGTAGCCTTTCCCTTCTACTTTTCCCCCAGTTTTTGTTTTTTTTACCTGGGGCTTGGGTATGTCTGCTGCCTTGGATTTTTCAGCTCTGTAGCTGAGCGAAAAAGAGTGTGTGGCAGCCACGCTCATCGCCAGTTTTGACTCGGGGGCTGGAGCCTCCCGCTCCTCTGAGCAGGTTTGGAAGTTTGTGGAAGGCGCGGCCCAGGTGATCGAGGCTCAGCCCAATCTCTGGAGCTACCCGGGCCTCACAGTTTTCCTCGCATCAGTGGTCAACACACACCGCAAACTCTGTGCCCAGGCGAGGGACTTCCCTTCGGCGCCACCTGGGCTCAAGAAGAAGACCACCCGTGGGCAGAAGACCCGCTCATCCTGTCCGGAACCTTAATCCTCACCCATCTATCAGACGGTCCCCATAGGTCCCGAATGGACACCGTTTGGCCCCAAAACAGCAGCCCCACTTTCTACTCCTGAACTGTGGCCCACACCATTGGCCGAGGAACTGGTGGAGCGCAGGCGGGTCCAATTAACGGAGACAGAGCTCCTACTAGAATATCAACCATGGCTCCTCCTGGATCTCACCCAGGAGCTTAAGGAGGTCTCATCGGGTCCTCTTTCACCTCTCCAGGAGCCCATGTCTCCGCCTCCCGCTCCCCGCCGTTGCCCAGGGAAGTCCTGCCGGAGGAACACCTCCTCCTTTCAGGCAGCAGTTTCTCCCTTGGGAGGCAGAAGACTCCCCCAGCAGGGCACTCTTTGCATTGTTCCTCTCCGACTGTTCCGCCAGCTTCCTCTTTCTCCGCAGCTGCTGTCTCAAACTTCTCCTTGACGTTCCCTCCCACTGCTGAGGGGTCGGCCGTTTTCTCCCCAGCTCCACTCATCACCGTGTCTGCAGGGGCAGCTCCTCCACATTCCACTGACGGGCCCACAAACACTGAGGTCACGGAGAAGACTGATTCCCAACCAGCTGCAGCAGAAGGCGTCACATCCTGGGAACTCAGGAAAGTGATTTTTCACTCTCATTTATCTAAACATGAATTATCTTGCCTGATTCCTGGTGGTGAGGATCAGACTAGGCAGTCCTCTGAGTCCTTATCATCTGCTGCAGCTTTAGACTGTTCACCTGCTCTCTCCGTGTCTGCTCCTTTTTCCCCTGAGTGTCCGCTGGCCCCAGGATTGAGCCGCCAGACGATGGAGGAGCCTGCGGCTCTGGAGGACCTGGTCCCGGCCCCGCAGCCTTAGTCTGGATGGAAGGAGAGTGCTGCGACCAAGCTGAAGCCTGTGCCAACAATGGAGCATCTCCTGGCCTCAATAGAACAGGATCCAGCACCGGCAGGGAGCCGACCTCCTGTGTCCACGTCGGGCGAGCCACCTGCATGGGCCACTTTGCTGGGGGGGTCTCAGTCAACTGCATCGACCACCATGCCTGCTGCTGGGGCCGCCACGGCAGAGTCTGAGCTGGATCTCCAGAGGGCCGGGCCCAAGGAGTCATCATCTGGATTGATGGAGTCCTGGACGGTGGTGGAGCTTGAGCTCAGGCAAGTGTTCTCCTTTGTTTTCATGGTTTCTGTGATGGAGAGATCTTTTCTGGTTCTTGGTGGGGAGAGCCAAGTGTAGTCGTCAGCTGCACATGAGCTCACCTCACGGGGCTCCACTGCCGCCGGTGACCCTGACCCTGTTTCTCTGCCTCTCCTGTCTGAGCTTTTCCCCAGGGTCACTGAGGATTTCCCAGCTTTGCCAGAAGTTTCCTAGAGTCCAGGCTCACCACCCAAGATCACCATGGGTACAGTTCCTCCTGCTGAGGTGATCACAGGTGCTCTGTCCCAGCCCAGGACCTCTGTGGGTGCTGCTCCCCTTCCGGCTGAGGTCGTCGCAGGTGCTCCATCCCAGTCCAGGACTCCCATGGGTGCTGCTCCCCCTTCTGCTGAGGTTGTCATAGGTGCTCTGTTCCAGCCCAGGACCTCCGAGGGTGCAGCTCTGGACCAGTCTGGGTCCAGCGAGGGTACAGCTCTGGCACAGTTTGAGTCCACCAAGGGTGCAGCTCTTGCCCAGTCTGGGTCCACCGCAGGTGCAACCTTGCTCCAGACTGGAGCTACTGCGAGTGCTGCTTTGCTCCATCCCGGAGCCACCGCAGGTGCAGCTTTTCTCCAGCCTGGAGCCACCACAGGTGTTGTGCTTTCTCAGTCCTGGACCACCGAGGGTGCTACAGACCAGTCTGAGGGTGCCGTGGTTCCCCCTCCTTTGCCTAATGCCGTCGTGGTTTGCCCTCCTTTGCCTGATGCCTTCACTGGTTCCCCCTCCTCTGCCTGACACCACCATGGTTTCCCTCCTCTGCCAGACTCCATCGTGGTTCCCCGTCCTCTGCCAGATTCCACTGTGGTTCCCCCTCCTCTGACAGACGCCATCGTGGTTCCCCATCCTCTGTCCGACATCATTGTGGTTCCCTCTCCTCACCCCGACATCCTTGTGCTTCCTTCTCCTCTGCCCAACATCATCATGGTTCCCCCTACTCCCCGTTCCTTTCCTTCATTGGGCCACCCCTTCTATTAAGATGGCTAAAAAACTCTGGTCGATCGCCTGACAGACTGTGCCATTGGGTTGGGTGGCCCATATTCTCCGGCAGGCCACCTGACTCTTTCCACCTCGTCGTTTGCCAGGCCTGGGACTTCAGCCAGCCACCAGAACTGTCTAGCTCCTTGGTCCAGGGGGCCTAGGTCCCTGGTTTTGTCTGGTGTGGATCCTGAGCAGGGTTTTTTGTTTTTTATTTTCTCCTAGCCTGGGTTTTGCTGGGGTGTGAGTCATGGGAGTTCTTATTATTTTCTTGTTTGTTTCAGTCCCTCTGTGCATGGGTCCCTCTCCTCCCACCCGTGGTGGGGTTGTTTTCTTGCCTTTTTTTGGGGGGGGGGGGTTCTTAGTGTGGTTGGGCGCTTGTTCTTTTTTTTTAATGTTGTCCAGGGAGTCTGGTATCAACCCCTTGAGGAGGGGCTCTGTCATGATCTAGCATGGGGTGGGGGGGGGGATTTCATCATGCTTTGTCTCTTTGTGTTTTTTGTTTTTCCTTATTTATATAATGTTGTATTTTGGAGTTCTTTGCCTGTGATGTTATTTCTAGTTTGTTTTCACAATTGTTTCTTTGTATTAGTTATTTTCCTGTTTACGTTCAGTGTAGTTTTGCTATTTACCTATTTGGATTTATTTGTCCTTATTTGTTTCCACTTTATGTTTGCCATTGTCTTCTCCTTCTTTCTCTTTTAGGGGTTGCAGTGGTCAGGGGCACTTCTCGTTTTTTTTTTTTTCCATGGTTTTGGGCGGTGCTCCTGTCAAACTGTCAGCCCTTTCTCCTCTCCTCATGACTCACAGCTGATTGTCATTTTCTTCCCAGCTATTTACTATTACTATTTACTATTTGTGTTTGATTGTTTCTAGCCTTATTTAAGGGCTGTTATTTTCATTTCTCTTTGCCGGAGCCTCAGTTACCATCTTCACAAGAATCCTGGCCCTGTTTTGTTGTGCTGTAAGTTTGCTTTGTAT
This sequence comes from Pholidichthys leucotaenia, assembly GCA_020510985.1. Taxonomy (NCBI): domain Eukaryota; kingdom Metazoa; phylum Chordata; class Actinopteri; order Cichliformes; family Pholidichthyidae; genus Pholidichthys; species Pholidichthys leucotaenia. The sequence continues at coordinate 190,697,786 of CM035843.1, forward strand.
TTCAGTTTGGATTTTCTGTTGATGCACTGTTAGGGACTTTGTCTTCTTGTTAATAAATATCACAAACTGCAGTCCAGTGCATTGATGTCTTCTCTCTGCCCTGAAGGGCAATCTCATGACATTTACAGTATGGGCATTTCCAAGTTCATTTCCTTATCACAACAGTGCAGAAACAAATTTTCCGCTGGACACAGAGTTGAAAAGGGTTGTCCTGATGCTCTTAATGATTCAGAGGTGTGTTTGGGGTGCAATTTGAAATAAACCAATAGCTAACTTTCCTCTCATTCCCTTTCATAAACAGGGGTGCAAGATCAAAGACATAATGCTAACACAAAAAAGGTTTAATTAAAAAAAATTCAGTTGTACAGACGTCAGCAACAATTGTGAAAAGGTGTTTTAAAGAAGAGAAACGCTTTCCTGACCTCATGAAAAATCATCCTTAGTTTGCCCTCTAGAGCCCTATAACAAAATGAAGTTCCCTATTGGCTACCCTTTACATGGGAAAAATGAATGTGGGCCCTTTATAATGGCCATTTGCAAAATAAATCATATTGGTTGTGTCCTTTAGAGTTGTCAAGTATAATGATATGTTCTAATAAGTGTCCTTTTATAGGGTAGAAAACCCAGTGATGTGTGCTCAGGATTGGTAAAGATAGCATGTCAAGCCGTTTTATCATTCAACAACAGGACACAAATTAAGGTAGCTCCAAAGTCGCCTATGTCTGTCATGTCAGTGGTGAGCAGCACACACACAAACCACACTCTGCCTCTCATTGCCTCTAATTATTTTCAACTGCTCAGCAGCTCAGCTCCACCCTACTTAAGTAGTGAGCTGGTATTCCTTCTCTGTGGGATTGTCTTGACACCAGCATCAAGTTGCCTCTGAGATCACCTGATCCTTTGTGTTCAACAAGCTCCTGTGTGTGTGCTCAACGCTCGCTCACTGCCTGCCCTCCCAGCACCCTTCCTGGATCCCAAGTAAGCCTGACCCAAAGCTCTTACCTCTGTGAATCTGTGGACCTCTCTGCCTCCTTCTCCCCAGTTCTCTCTGTCAGAGCTCCTTCCCAGGACTCAGGACTTCTTCCTGAAGCACAGCCTTCACTCCCCATTTGGATCCCTGCAAACCAAGTAAGGCATAACTCATCCTGCTCACTTCAACTGTCCCCTTCTACTCTCAGAAGCAAGCCACAAGCCTGGTCATTTTGCCCACACCGACCTCAGCAGGTTCCTCTTGCTTCAGCTCCTCTCTAGCATCACTCCTGCACCAGCTCCTTCCACCAACCACCTCTCGCAGTCAACACTCTGCAACGAGAACCAGGAGTTTATCCACCATATCAAGTAAGCCAAAACTTCACCACATTATTTACCCTGTATTATTCCCTCAGTTATTTACCTTGTCCTCTCCCACAGGGTGACCAGTCTCAACCCAAATGAACAAACTCTACAACAAAACACTTACCTTGCATCTTACCTGCTGCTTCCTGTTGTGGTTTCTGCCGTTGGGTACCTGTATTGCAAAATCATGCCAATGTCAATCTGTTTTCTCTTTTATCATATTCACCCTCCTAACTGCTTTTTTGCAAACTCTAAGTAGGCTTTCACATGCTTCTGTCTAGCCACTCTTCATTAAAGCCCAGATGTGTGGAGGGCTGCAGTGATGGTTACCATCTGGATCATGGTCCCATCTACACACAGGATATCTGGAGCTCAGTCAGAGTGACCATGGGGTTCTTGGTCACCCCTCTGGAGGCCACTGTCGGGAACTGTTGAGAGAGTGACATATGGTGAAAACCTTATCGCCTTCTTTTACGATTAAGGTCCGGTTCTGCCTGGCAAACGCAACTACACAAATGCAAAAACAACTCAAGAGGACCACAACGCTAGCATGACAGCTAAGTACACAGCAACCACGGCAGCGAGCGAGTCTCATTAGCCGTTGGTATGTGACTTATTTCTCTGTTTTTTTTTAAAATAATGTACTGATTTCTTGTTCATATACGTTGAAGATAAGATGATGAGGTACCTCTGTACAAAAAAAGATTGTCAAAAGACCAAACCATTCTTTGTGTAAATATGTCCAAAGTCCAGTTTTGACTGAGTTATGGAATTTAAAGAGCTGCCACGACATTATGCAAATTAGACGTGTAAATTTTTCTTCCTATCTGAAACTTAGGACCATATTTTACATCTTTCTAATTGACAGTAAGCCATTAAATCTGACCACTTTCAAGTTATTGCCTTGGAAATCTGAACTATTTATACCTCAAGTATGTTTCTAAGTATTCTTGCAGAGCCAAGTAGTATTACTTTTTGTAGGCGCTCTCTCTTCATTTGGATCCCGATTGTAGGGGATATTTAATAAAATATTGTAATAAGGTACAGGACTTATTTATTTTATTTAAGAGTGGGTGTGAAAGGGGGCGGAGTTAAACCGTCATTTCTGCACCCGCTAAATAAAATAAATAAGTACTCGTAAAAGGGGCACCAGTCCTAACAGACACTTATATTAAACTTAGTTTTAATTAATTTTGTACCTTCAATTACTTAATGGATCAGTCTCAAAATTTAAGGGAGTTCTTCTCCTGCCGTGATCTAAGAAGCAGATATATGCGAAGGAAAACGCTTCAACTTCTCTCATTCACCCTTTTATTAAACTCATTCAGGTCACATGATATGGCATTCAAATGATGGATAAACAGATTCAAATGATAACAGGCGTCCGATATCACATCAACTGTTATTGTTTTCCTGAACATGAAATCTAGTGTGAAACCTTTGTAGAACCAAGGAGAAACCAGACTTATGTTTCAACTGTAAATGAAGGCTGAAATGTCTAACAAAACAGAACGCAATTTTATGGGGAAAATTCATAAGCTGATTATCTAAAAATGAACTTCTGAATTTATCTACAAAAATTAAGGGACGTTACTTAAAAATGACTAAGTCTTCCTTCAGTTTATAGCTTTATCCTGTGGCTGAGAGACTAATTGTACCATGAAATACTGGTTATATTCAATCGTAATTTAATTGTTCGGACATCTCGTTCTTAACCCAACAGATAGGAAAAGGAAGAGTCTCACTTACAAACAGCTGAAGGTCCACGTGTTTAGCGGGTCGGTACCGGCTGAGTTTAGAGTCAGGACATTGGGAGAAAGCGGCTGCTGCTTCCTCACAGCCGTCAGAAGTGTAGACCCAGCCGGGGGCTCGTACAGGACCGTGGCAGCGGTGAATAGTTGTCCCAGAGCGGCGTGACAAGTCCTTGGAAACGAGTCCAAATTTGAGGTCTCTGGTAGTGGGATAGACCAAAAAAACTGAAGTAGTCAGTCAGTCTTCTCAGTCAGGCGGGTATGAGGCAGGAAAGAGAGTCCAAAAACACAGTCTCTGTTCACTTTAAATTAGGAAAATTAAAGGTCCACTTTAACGGCGTGAAAAGTCAGAAAATCTGAGAAAAACATTTACTGGGATAAGAATGGCTTCTGAGGTGAGGAAAAATTAATTTTGAGAATTTGATTCTCTGAGAAAGCGAGCTCTAAAGAAAAAGGTGGTTTCTCCTCAGTAACCAGAAAAACTAAGGCAGGATTTGACAAACTTCACACAGAACAATTTAGATAAAATAAAACTACATGGAACCTTGAAACGGTGGAATAAAATTTTCTCTGAGATCTAGATCGCTATTCTGCTTTTTTAATCTTAATCTAGTTCCTAATCTTCCCAGACTTCTCTGGTCTCATTCTGTCTCTTTTGATCTGACATTTAATCTTCTTTTCTGTCTCTTTCTTGCCTTTCTGTCATGCAGGCAGGGCGGCTCCTCACTCCTTTTAACTGAGCGTGCCGTTGGGTCATAAAATGTGGGCCAGTCGCAAGACGGACCAATCAATTTTATAAAAAGCAGTTTGAAATGGCCGCCATCCAATGTGAAAACATTTCTTTGTTTGAGAGCAGCCAATCAAACGAAGACACCATCCCATGAAAATGCAGAAGAGAATTAATACTCATTCAGTTCTTATAAAATTAGGTGCTCAATATAAGATCTAACTAAATTAAATGACTTGGCTAATATTTGGTGATCATGCATTTATACCATTACTCTGATATTACATTTATTTGAATAACACTCATGAACATAACATTTCTTATACATAATTATAATACATGCACTCATATTTAGATCAAAGATTAATGAAGTACTGCAAACCATGGTCGGTGATCAAAAAGATGATTTTCAGTGTCCTTAGGATCCGGGGGAGATGATAAGCTGAAAGAAACTTAATGCTTAGAGAGAATTGACAGTCAATTTACACATAATGAAACACATTCCTTAGGTATTCACTAGGAGGTACTGTTGAGCTGTAGATAATTTCTTTAGGTCCATGATATCTGGACAGAGGATCTGGTAATTGTCGAAAGACATAAAACTGTCTGGTTAAGCCGTTTATGACCCTTTAAGTGCATTAGTTTCCTGTAGGGCGGATGCTATCCATGTGCAATGTTCACGTTGGGGGTCTGGTCTGGAGTTTTTATGGTCCCTTTAAGGCTTTAAAAGCAAATTCTGATCCTTACCATCTCTGCAAGAGGCAACTGTTTACACTGGGGTCCTGGGAAAAAACATCCTTGGTCAGGCCTTGAGTGAGTGGAGTTAATATGAAAGCAAGTGATATTCCTGTAGAATGAAGAAAAGTGATTTTCCTGTAGAAGGAAGAAAGTGAAATTCCTGTAGAATGGAGGGAAGTGATCTTCTGTCTTGGTTTGAGGAGACGATGATGCTACAGTTTCCCCCCTTTGTAGCAATGGTGAGCATCGGTCAGCGTTGGTACACACCCATGGCAGCTTTGTCTCCTTGGCAACACTTGACCTAAATACTGGGCTAAAGGTTTTTGTGATGTCCATACACACTAGCAAGCAAACAGTATCTATTACTAAGTAGAGATTTTTGACTTTGGTTTACTGGAAGGACTTCCATGAATTTCCAAAAATAATTTGAATATGGACAAATGTAGATTATAAAATTTATAACATTGACTAAGAGTAGTAAGCTAAGGTATATGTCTTGAAATGACTCAAAAATTCTGGTTACAAAAGTAAGAAGATACAAAGTGCGTAGTTTTACATACCTGAGGTAGGTGTTTTTGGTTTGCGATGAAACAGCTATTATAATTGTTCAAAAATAGTTTGAATTGGGCACAAAAATCAAAATGGAGTGCAAGGACTATATATAGATATATGTTTGTATATAAGCATGCATATAACTTCAAAAATTCTAAAAGTAAAGATCAAAACGAAGAATGCAAAACAAAAAAAAATATTGCTTATTTGAGGTAGATGTTTAGGTTAAGCAATATTGAGGTAACTCAGTGAGGTTCGAATTGAATTGGTTTAGCTGGACTAAACCATGGTTCCACAAGGTCTGACTCAGAGGGTGTTTGAGACCTTTGTTCTGGAAGACTGAGCGAACATGGAAGGTCATCATTGTTCTTTGAGTGGCAATGAGGAATAACTTTGTAACATCTGAAACAGGGGCAAGAAGAGGTGAAGGCAGGCTCATTGTTAAAGTGTTAGCTGAGAATCTAATATTTCTAGCTACCTTTTGAAGGAACACAGGCATTAGGTGTGGGTGAACATGGTCAACCTCTAACATGAATAGTGACAAGTCCAAGACCTTGTTGAATTTGAATGAGGCTTTGGAGCAAACATTCAAAACCAACACAGTATCTTGCAAAGTTTTGGCAACGGTTGGTGGTTCAACTACCTGGCGTTTCAGTGTAGCGGTGTTGACTGATTTAACAGTAGACATGCTAAGGCTAGCAAGGAGCCCTAATGATGAGGCTGTGGTTGAGAATCTACCTAAGGATTGTTGACTTTTTGTCTGGGCTCTGTCCAGTTCTAACTGGGCAAAAGTAGGTGAGAGTGCTAGGTAGAGGGCTAAACTGAAAAACAGGAGGACCATTGTCCTGACAAACGAATGGAAGTGAGTCATTTTAATCTTGAGCTTCCTGTCGGTTTTCCTTTTCTTGAGGTACCTGAGTGGTTGTCATGCGGTGGCCCTCGTGAGCCACCATAAGACGCCAAAAGTCACCGGTGAGGTTTGCATAGATGTTTAATTCACAAACACAAGATAACACAAAAAGTAATGAGTCATGGTGGGCTAAAACACACAACACTAGACACAAGAGATCGTAAGGCTAACACCAAGCTTACTTACAATCCAGATCATGAACCAGAAATAATCGTAGACAAGGAATAGTTGACGTCTGAGGCGAGAACCGCTTGCTCAACGTCTGGCAAGGAATTATTGACGAGACTGCTGCATAATACTGCTCCCATCGCCTGCTTAAATGCCGGGCTGCTGATGAGCCGTAAATGCAGCACAGCTGTTAGGCTTTGACAGAGTTTGGGGAGCCAGAAGGTAACCACTGCTGTCAAACCTGGTGGAGATGATGCATGGCCCGAGCGCGGACGAGATCGGCGCACGGACCATGATAGTACCTCCCCCCCCCCGAGGGCGGGCTCCGAATGCCCGTTGACACCCAAGCACCCCCCCCCCCCCCCAGGGCGGGCGGATGGGGGAACAGGCCCGGAGGGAGAGGATCAACCACAGACCAAAAACCATGATAATAACAGAGGTATATAGAAAACCAGAAAAAATGCAATACAAATGAAACAATCACAGGGTACAATAACAGAAAATACAATACTCTCAAATGCACAAATCAAAAATAACGACAGAGCGCAAATGAGACAGTTACAGGGCACGATAACAGAAAATACAATACTCTCAAATGCATAAATCAAAATAACGACAGAGCGCAAATGAGACAATTACAGGGCACGGTCAACAGAAAATACAAGACTCCCAAAGTACACGAATCACAATTAACACAGGACATAAATAAAGCAATTACAGAGCATGATACACGGAAGATACCATACCCCATAATGCACATTAACACACTGAGCCAGAGAGGAAAAAGAAAACAACCAGAAACACTCACGTCCCTCAAACAGGAGAGGGGAAAAAAGAAAAAAAAACACACAGAGCCAGATTATCACCCCGAATGACCTTTAACCCAGACAGTTCAAGAGGATGACGACCGGCAGAATCCAAAAGCCCTGGAGACAGTTCCGGTGGTCTCCCTGCGTCCCAAGGCCAACAAGTGAATACGGGGGACAGTACATGATCAGGCGGCCTACCCCAGTCCAAGGCCTGGAAAGTCCAATCCTCCAGCGGCCAAACCAGGTCGCCCAGCAGCAAACACAGCGTGTCGGGTGGCTGACCCAGGGCGCCGAACTGGCGAAACAGTTCCTTGGGTGGCCGACCCGCATCCCTCAGCCACCAGAACAGTGGGAAGACAGCCTGTGGCGGCCTCCCTGGCAGGGGAAAGATGTGTGAGAGCCGGGCCGAGCGTAGAGGCCCCCCAACGGCCCCCGGCGATGATGAGCAGGGTTGGTGACTCAGACGAGGGGAATGATGGAGATGATGAGCCCGCACCATATCAGGCGGCGAAGGGTCTACAGCTCCTCCACCGACCTTGACCCATACCGATGCTGCAGTCGTGGCTGCACCCACATTGGGTCGGCGCGTCGGACCCCGATTGGGTCGGCGCAGCACCGGTGACGACCTCCGACCCCGAACCTGGAACCTCCAGCACAGCGATCTCGACTGGCTCTGCACCAGTGACTCTGCAAGAAGGCTCGGAAGACAAGAAAGAACCGGGATCAGAATCACCGGTAGCAACAGAGCCCAGCGAGACGAGCTCGGGTGCAGCAGGCGGCTGCCCCTGACTCGGCTCCCCGAGAGGCAGGCAGAAATGCTCCAAGACAGAAAAGAGAAACACAAGGTAGAGCACTTGCCTGCATTCAGGTTCTGTTGCCATCCAGGACTTCGTCGATCCAGACTCAGGGTGGAGAAGTTCATCCTCAGGCTCCCACTAGGCTACGGCGGGTTACGCAGCTGGCATGATAGTCACTGCAGTCTGAGGATCCTCTGGTGCTGACGTCCATGCCGATAACCCTCACGGCGTGGTGACAGGGGACCCTCGACCCGCTGGCTCGAACTGTTCCAGCGTGGAGACCCGGGGACGCTTTATCATCGGCGCAGGCTCCAGGCTGCAGTCCGCTCCTCTCCTCTGCCCACTACGTGGCTGCGGGGCCGGAACCAGGCTTTCCAGAACCGCAGGCCCCCTCCTCGTCCGGCGACGTAGGCCTGGCATCATGGACCACTCAGCGGAGGGAGACACAGAGGCAGCAGGTTTAGTAATTAGAGCTACAGCAGGTGGTGGGAGCTCAGGGGACTGTGAACCCCGAACTCCGCCCCCAGGAGTCAGACAAGACATATCACAATTATGATGGAAGGAATGAACTTGCACTTGCTTGTTTCCTGGGGGGAGGATGGTGCCTGCTGTAGGGGACGTTGTTCCTCCCTTCTCCCGCTGGATGGTGACAGAGGGCCCCCTGGAAGGACGAGGAGGAGCTGCTCGCGAGGGTCCACTTACAGGCTTCGCCGGAAGCGGATTCAGACGGGGATTCTGCTGAAGTTTACCTTGGCCGTGGCACCGACGTCTTGGACGGCCCACGGATGGCGTGAACTCCTGGACTGGATTGGGAACAGGGACGGGATCCCAACGTGGGGAGCGAGGATGCCTCCTCCTCTTCTTCCTTTCCTAGTCTTCCTCCAGCCCACGGAGTATCTCGCTCTGAGAAGTGATCTCTTCCCTCCTCGTCATGACCTCTGGGTGGTCGAAGTAGCGAGGAAGGTTATTCAGAAGAACCTCAGCATAGTCCAGGTGCCAGCGCATATCGTTGGGGGTGTCGTCGAATGTAGCGGTGAGGAGCGTTCCATCAACGTACTCCAGGGCGTCCGCTAACTCATAGCCCAGGCGCCGAACGCGGCTCCTAAAAGACGGCATTCTCCCAGCACGCAGTTACCCAAACAGGGAAAAACAATTGTCCAATTAAGCAAACTCACCGGGAACGGCGTCTCGGTTTGGCGTCTCTGTTTAGGCACCCTGGCAGCAGTCTACTGTCATGCGGTGGCCCTCACGAGCCACCATAAGACGCCAAAAGTCACCGGTGAGGTTTGCATAGATGTTTAATTCACAAACACAAGATAACACACAAAGTAATGAGCCACGGTGGGCTAAAACACACAACACTAGACACAAGAGATCGTAAGGCTAACACCAAGCTTACTTACAATCCAGATCATGAACCAGGAATAATCGTAGACAAGGAATAGTTGACGTCTGAGGCGAAAACTGCTCGCTCAACATCTGGCAAGGAATTATTGACGAGACTGCTGCATAATACTGCTTCCAGCGCCCGCTTAAATGCCGGGCTGCTGATGAGCCGTAAATGCAGCACAGCTGTTAGGCTTTGACAGCAGGAAGCCCCTCCGAGCGCTGTCACAATAAGTGCTCGGGGAGCCAGAAGGTAGCCACTGCTGTCAAACCTGGTGGAGATGATGCATGGCCCGAGCATGGACGAGATCGGTGCATGGACCATGACAGTGGTAGGTGAAATTTATTCTTAGAGGTGGAACAACTTTGTTAGAGACTGAGCTCTAGGCTTTTAGTGTTTTATCACCTTTAGTGGGTTTTGTGATTATTGACTTAAGCTAGTGATATTGGAGGTTTTGTGTGTACTATTTTGAAATATTAACTTGATGACACTGAATGAAATTTTGCGGGGTCTTTTGAAGTTAGATTTTAAGGAGGTCAGTTAGTTTGGGTTAACTTTCCTTTTGAAGGTTTAATGCAGTTACCTGATTGAGGGACAGAAATGCGACCGAGTATACCTGGGACTGATAGTTAGCTAACAGTTATCTATCGGGCGCAAACAAGATTTTAGGTTTGTTTACTGACTTAATGGAACAGTGTTGTCCCCGACGAGTCCCATGGGGTTTTTGTAAGCTTTGATTTGATTACGATGGACCCATTTGGAAATGGGGTCCTGGCAACCTTTGCTTATTTTGATTTGGTAAATGACCGGAGAGAGTTTATCTGTGATCGTGTGTGGACCCGTCCACCTGGGGAGGAACTTCCGAGCGAGTTTTCCTGCTCGTGCGTTAGTCTGTCCTGTCTGAGGAATGAAAGAGTAGTAGAAAACCTTGTCTCCCACTTGGAGTTCTTCATGTGAGGCTTTTTGGTCGTAGTAGGCTTTGCGTCCTTCAGCTGATCGGTCCAAATGTTTTTGGGCAAAGGCAAAAGTCTGTTGGAGATGTTTGGTCAGGTCAGTCATATACTGGTGAGTAGTGTAAGCTGTGGCAACACTGATATCTCCAGGTTGGTAGAGTACATGTAGGGGCAAAGTCATTTGCCGGCCTGTCATCATTTCAAAAGGTGACACCCCAGTAGCTTTATGGGGTGTGGCTTGGATGGCCATTAAGACCAGCGGGAGTTTTACATCCCAGTCTTTTTGGTGTGGTGAAACATACTTCTTCAGTATGTTGATCACGGTTCGGTGGGTTCTTTCAACCTGTCCGGAGGATTGTGGGTGGTGGCTAATATGGAAGTTAGATTTAACTCCCAAGGTCTCCCACAGTTGTCGCATAACTTTGGTGGTGAAATGAGTGCCGCGGTCAGAGTTAATTCGGCTTGGCAGACCGAATCTAGAGAATACATGGTTCATCAACAAGTAGGCCGTGGGTTCTGCCGTGTCATTAGGAGCAGGCAAGCACTCGACCCATTTGGTGAAAGCACATGTGACTGTGAGGAAGTATTTGTTTCCTCTGGCTGACCGTGGAAGGGGATCTACCCAGTCAATTTGGAGGTCAGACCATGGGAATGAAATGCTTCTTTTCTGTAGGGGTGCTCGATGAATCGGGTTGGTTGGCTGAAACTGGCAACATACGAGACATCCCTTGATGTAGTCCGCTACATCCTTTCTCATTTATGGCCAATATGCCACTTGTTTGAGCGCGCTGTACGTCACTTTGACGCCTTTGTGTCCTGCAGTTGGGAGATTGTGGGCATGAACAATCATCACCCCCCTCTGGTTACGAGGGACCACAAGCGCAGGCGCAGGGAGTTCATCGGAAACATGAACCAGAATGCCATTGAGCAGCTGCAAGGACGATCGCGCGGCACAAAGTGGTTTTAAGTCTGGAGTGTCAGCGAGATCCGAGTCGGACGGTGCAATGAGTGCAGGATCCGAGAGATATTGTATCATCTTATGGGTCGCAGGGTCAAGGGTTTGAAGAGAGATAAGGTCAGCGTCAGTGAAAACAGGGTCAACTGTGAGGGGACCTGTGGTTTGTGTCGGATCTTGGGCCCTGTTTGTCTGGGCCCTAGTGACTGCGCAGACTGTAGGGGTGGGTGGGTGGGACTGTGAAGTCGACACCTGAGCAGAATTCAAAGGACCAGGGCGTGCCTTGTATGGCTCCTTGTTTTGCAAGTGAATCCACAAGGTCATTCCATTCTTTGTCCTGACCTGGTGTGCTCGAGTGACCTCTGACCTTTTTCCAGTACACCTGGAGGTTGTTGGAGGTGACCAGGTGATCACATGCCTTGAAAAGGATCTTGATGTTTAACTGGTTTGCGGTTGGAGGTTACAAAACCTTTGGCCTTCCAGAGTGCTAAATGACAAGTGAAACTGAGGCGTGCGTAGTTGGAGTCAGTGCAGATGACCAATGTGCGAATGCCATGGTCTACGGCAAGTTGCAGTGTAATGAGGACACCTGCAATTTCCACATACTGGGATGATTGGGAACCCAGTTGAAAGCTGTGGGGTTCACAAGGCTGATTGTTCAGCCATGCCACACCCACACCAGCACGAATGTGAGTTTCATGGTGAAAAGAACAACCATCGACATAGGCGGTGACCATATCTTGACAGATGTTAGATAAGATAAGCCTTTATTAGTCCCACAATGGGGAAATTCCAGGATTGCAACAGCACAGGGATAGCAACACTCGGAGCAACAATCAGAAGGCAAGAGAAAAAAACGAGCAGCGAGTATACATATGTACATATAAATATAAATACACACACACACACACACACACACACACACACACACATATATATATACTGTATATATAGAGAGAGAGAGAGAGAGAGAGAGAGCGAGACAGAGAGATTTGATTTTGATTTTTCAACACACCTTTATTGTCACAAGTTCAACAGAAAAACACAACAACTAAAACAACTAAAAGAAGAAATGGAAAAGTAAAATGACTCACTGACAAGAAATCAAAGACACAAGTAACCAAACCAGGAAAACTACAACAAAAAACTTGCTTCTTACATCAGGACCATACCATAGGTAATTTTTCCCTCCTTAACACAACACAGGATGTGCTTAAAGCACCACATAGCCTCAAAAGTTTCAACATTTTGCATCAGATGATAGTAATTGTAATCAATCATTATTCGAGCCTTGATCATGTCAACCAGCATGTCTTTTATATTACAATCCAGCATTTGTTCAATTTTTCTTTTCCTACTAACATAAATAGCCATTTTAGCCTGACCCAGGATGAAATTTAAAAGTTCACTCTTTTTCTTACTTCTCTGTCTATATGGGAAACCCGAGATAAAAATCTGCAGGGAAAAGACTTCTCCAAACAGATAAAACAGCTTCCCCAAAAAAACAAACAACAACTGCAGTCTGTTACAGTCCAAAAAGCAATGGAACACAGTCTCTTTCTGAGGACAAAATGGACAAACCTCAATAACATTTGGGTTTAAAATAGAGATAAAAGCATTTACAGCCACAGCACCATGTAAAACTCGCCATTGTAGGTCTCCAACCTTCTTAGTTAATGGTGGTTTATAGAGTGCTCTCCAGGCAGGCCTCACCTCTGAACCCAAACCCAAGTGTTTCCTCCATGGTGTATCAGTTCAACCTTTTAACTTATTCACATTTAGAATTTTCACCAAAAGTCCATACATTATTTTACCAGGAGAGTCACAAATGTTAATGTGTTCAGAGTTTAAAAACACACCAGTGCCATCTTTAAAATCAGGAGATAAAACACTAAAAGGAAAAGGCTCATCAGCAGTTCGCACAGAGTTTTTGCAGTGTAAAACAATAGCAGAGTGTTCTTCTGCGGACAGGCAGTCTCTCCAATATTTCAGCAAGTTCATTATAATTCTGACTGAAGAAACGCCAAGAGCCGAGCACAGGGCAACAGCATTGCCCAAGTTAGGACCACATAAATTCACCAAATGTCCCAGCGTTGTAACCTTTGCAGAAATGAACTTTTTTAAAAGAGAAGGTCCTAAAGCATTGCCCACATCCAAACAGGTCCCGAACACAAGTGGTTCCTTTAAAAGCCAGAAAGGCGACAAGGAAGCCTGGGGAAAGTTCTTTTTAAAAAGTCCCCAGATTTTAAAAGCACTTTGGTAAAACTGGGGAAGTTCTGGGAGTTTTTGGCCCCTTAAATCCATTAAAAACAGCGACTCCTCTAGTCCAAGCCCTCCACAGCGAGCCAGGACAGCCCTGGCAATAGGTCTCCACACAAGGTTGAGGGGGCCACTCAGCAGTCGCTGAATGAACTGCAGGCGAAAGACAGCCCCCCTGCTGGCCAGATGGATGAGCCCTTGACCACCTTCTTCCCTCGGTAAAAACAGGATGCTCTGTGGAACCCAGTGAAGACGGTCCCAGAAAAAGTCCACGACTATAGATTGCACTCTGGCCAGCAAATTGGGTTGAGGGTCCAGACCAGACAGTCGATGCCACAGCATTGAAGCAATCAAGTTGTTGATGATTAAAACACGACCTCTGAAGGACAAGTTTGGCAGAATCCATTTCCATTTTTTTAGTCTTCCTTCAACTTTTTCTAAAAAACACTCCCAATTTTTCCCAGTAAAAGTCTGATTTCCTAAAAACACACCAAGATATTTAAAACCACCTTGTGTCCACGAAAGGCCACCAGGTAGGGCAATTTTTTGTGGTCCCCCCCCCACCACAACAGCTTCACTCTTACCCCAATTCACTCTCGCTGAGGAGCACTCACCAAAAAGATTAACAGTTCTTAAAAGGTAGTCTACATCATTTTGATTTCTTGTAAAAACAACAACATCATCAGCATAAGCAGACACTTTAAAAACAGAGTCAGAGTTGGGGACTTTAAAACCAGTGAGGCCTTGCCTTAGTTTACAAAGGAGGGGCTCGATGGCAAGAGAGTACAGCATACCTGAGAGGGGGCAGCCCTGTCGGACACCCCTCTCAACTTTGAAAGGAGCACTCAAACCACCATTAATCTTAAGAATACTCTCAATGTCTCTATACAAAGCCTGGATCTTGGCGATGAACCCTGAGCTGAAACCAAAGGCCTCTAGTGTCTGCCAAAGGTATGGATGTTCAACTCGGTCAAACGCCTTTTCTTGGTCTATTGAAATAAGACCAAGTTATTTGACCAATGAGCTGGAGAGGTCCAAAACATCACCAATTAAAAAAATGTTGTCTGTAACCAACCTACCAGGTACACAGTAGGTCTGGTCTACATGTATGACCTGCTCCATCACCTTCCTCAGTCTGGTAGCCAACACTCTGGAGAGAATTTTGTAGTCAGTACAGAGGAGGGCCACCGGACGCCAGTTTTTAATGTCTTTCAAGTCGCCTTTCTTGGGAAGGAGGGTGAGGACTGCTCTCCTACAAGTTAGGGGCAGGTGACCCTTCCGCAGACTGTCAGACAGTACTTCCAGCAAGTCCTCACAGATCTCAGACCAGAACGCCTTGTAGAACTCCAATGGTAGACCATCTATCCCTGGGGCTTTTCCACACTGAAGAGACTGGACAGCCACTGCTAGTTCTTGCAGAGTGATCCCGCTCTCCAGCTCTGCATTCATGCTAGCCATCACCTTTGGCAAGTCCGTCAAAAAATGACTCAGCGCATGTGGATTCTCAACAAATTCTTTCTTAAAGAGATCTTTGTAGAAAGCAGCTGCAAAGCGACGGCTCTCCGCAGACTCATGGATCGGCCGCCCGTCCTCAGAGCTGAGAGAGTGGATCATCCTCCTCTGACCATTCTTCCTCTCCAAACCAAAGAAAAAATGAGATGGAGCGTCCATTAGTGCGATGTTCTGGAACCTACTGCGTACTACAGCGCCCCTGGCGGCCACACCCAGTAGGTCAGTTAAAACAGACTTTTTGCCATTGAGGGCCTCAAAATGTCCTCTTTCTCCTCTGGAGCCTGCCAAAGACTGCAGCTCCACTACTTCTCTCTCCAGGTCCCTGACAGACCTGGCCAAGTCTCCAGAGACATTGCGAGTATACTGTAGGCACAGATTCTTTATTTGGCTCTTCCCTAAATCCCACCACTGCTGCAAAGAACTAAAATTTGATTTTGTTAATTTAAAATTACTCCAAAAAAACATAAATGCAGTTTTAAAACTGTTATCCGATAAAAGTGATGTGTTAAAATGCCAGTATGCACTACTGCACTTTATATTCTTGATAAAAACACAACACTGAACCAGAGAGTGATCTGTAAAGCCAACAGGGACTATAAAAGCACTTTTAAAATGCTAAAATGGTGCTTAAAACTGTAAACCCTATCCAGTCTAGCTAAGGACAGAATATCGTCCTTTCTATGGCTCCACGTGTACTGTCTAGCCTTGCCATGAAAATTCCTCCACACATCACACAGATCATGAGCTTCTATGAGACCTTTTAAACTTCTCTTGGGTGCAGCATGTGGCTCTGGGTGATTCCTATCCATAAGAGGATTTTCTGTGCAATTAAAATCACCTCCCACAAATAAAAAGTCATCATTACTGCAATTTTTGATCGTGTCATCTAAAATATTTAAAAACTAACTACTAACTAACTAACCTGTACTTATATAGCGCTTTTCTAATCACAAAGACCACTCAAAGCGCTTTGAGTGGTCTTTGTGATCTTTCTGTACCTACGGTTGGAGCATACACATTTATAAAAACAACTTTCACATTCTCAAAAACAGCTCGAACTTTTAAAATGTGGCCTGCAATTACCTCATCAATGTCATAAGAAAGTGGAATAAAATCTCGAGAAAATAAAATACCCACTCCACCACTGCTGCTGTTTTTATGACTGAGAATAATTTCCCCTCGAAATTCCCTCCTCCAGTCAGCAGCATTGTCCTCAGAACTATGAGTCTCCTGAACAAACAAAACATTAATTTTCTTGCATTCTGCAAGAGTAAAAACACACGCTCGCTTGGACATTTCTCTTGCTCCATTGATGTTGAGTGTGCCAAAATTAAAACTGCACATGCATATAAGAGGGCAAAGCCAATACAAAAACAGAAAAGAAAGAATGAGCAATAAAAGACTAATCATCCTGGGCAATTTGGTTCTTAACTTTTAGTACAAGCTTTTTTAGTCTGTAGACCTCCTGATCAGAAAAACTTTCCTGCTCAAGCTCTCCCCTATTTTTCATGTAGACCCGAGCAGAGTCAACAAAACGTTTTAAATCGGGGAAGAAGTTTTCAACTCTAACCATTCTGGATCCCTTAGTGTCCTGCAAAAACTTCTGTATTTTTGTGAAGGGGTAACCGCCTCCACTGGCCACATCATCACTGCTTTCACCATCACTCTCTATCTCAGACCCAGCATAAGAATCTGGTTGAGATAGAGAAACCTCAGAACTTTCTTTGACAACCCTTTTTACTTTGCTCCTCTGCTGTTTGGTTTCCAAGTTCTTCCGCTTGATTGAGATTTTAGATAACTCTTCATCTATTTCAATGTCATCCTCATCCTCCAACACTGACTCAGCCACCCTGGTAGCTGTCTCTTCTTGCTTCTCGCTCACCCTGTGCTGTGGTTTTATATTCATCTTTCTAGTCCCACCATCTACCTGTGCCTCATTTGGCCCATCTGTCTGATCCTCAGTGTGATCCCTCTCGGTAATCTCACCCTTGTCCACAATGTTGGTCTGTGCAGCAGCCCTGCGATGTGCTTTAACTTTTGTTGCTGTTCCATTTATGATCGACAGGCTGGCTGCGGAGGGCGGCGAGGCCGCCCCGCCGCCAGACGGCCTTGCAGCCTCGGCCGAAGCGCCGCCGCCAGACGGCCCCGGGGCCTCGGTCGAAGCGCCTGATGGCGCGGCAGCGCCAGCAGCCTCGGAGAACGGCGAAGCCGCCTGGACGGCCCCGCGGCCGTGGCGCCCGACTGCGAGGCCGTACTAGCGGCCTCCCCCGAGTGATCACCCCCCACTCCCTGAGGGCATGATCGAATCAAGTGTCCCTCCATTCCGCAGCCGAAACACTTCATATTATCAGAGGTGATGTGGATGGTGTAATCAAAGCCGTCAATCCGGTATTTAAATACGAGGTTGAGGCTTTCCTTGCTATTCTTTAAAATCATGAACACCTGTCGCCTAAAAGACATGACATGTTTTAATTGCGGGGACTTACAACCGAGAGGGATGTGCTTAATAGGGGACAAAAGCTGCCCGTGTCTCGACAGCTCCTTCTCCAACAGCTCATTCTTTAAAAATGGTGGGACATTTGATATTGTGATTCTCTTCACGGGATTTACCAGAGACAGAACAGGAACCAGTGTGTCCTTAATCACAACCCCGCTCTCCACTACCTGGTTAACTTTTTCAACATTATCTAGGAAGATTACCACGGCATTATTCATTCTAGAAGCTGACCTAACACTTTCATAACCGACCAGCTCCCCCACAGCTAGACTACATTCCTCCACTGAGCAGCTGACAGCTGGAGCCAGTTTGACAGCATGCCGGCGTGTCAGCTTCTCGAACCCGGAGCCTCGCTCCAAAACCATGCTGACCAGCAGAGCTGGCAGCAGAAACCCCCCTCCCAGAACGCCTACCCCACCCCAGCTACAGAAAACAACAAAAATTAAGATTATTTAGCAGAAAAAACACCTTAAACACAAAAAGATAGAGAAAAGTTTGAGATAATTCACTCACGCTGTCACACGCTCCTAGCTCACACTCAAGACCACGCCCACTCAGAGAGAGAGAGAGAGAGAGAGAGAGAGAGAGAGAGAGAGAGAGAGAGAGAGAGAGAGACAGTGCGGAGCATTGTAGCTAGATGGGATAGGTATATAAATATAAAAACACAGTGCGGAGCATTGTATCTGGATGGAATAAATATATGAGTATATAAACACACAGTGCAGAGTATTGTAGCTAGATGGAATGAATATGTGAATATATAAACACACAGTGCGGAGCACTGTAGCTAGATGGAATAAATATGTAAATATATAAACACACACAGTGCGGAGCATTGTAGCTAGATGGAATAATATGTAGATATATAAACACACACCGTGCGGAGCATTGTAGCTAGATGGAATAAATATATGAATATATAAACAGTGCGGAGCATTGTAGCCAGATGGAATAAATATGTAGATATATAAACATACACAGTGCGGAGCATTGTAGCTAGATGGAATAAATATGTAAATATATAAACACAGACAGTGTGGAGCATTGTTGCTAGATGGAATAAATATATAAATATATATATAAACACACAGTGCGGAGCATTGTAGCTAGATGGAATAAATATGTAAATATATAAACACACAGTGCGGAGCATTGTAGCTAGATGGAATAAATATGTGAATATATAAACACACACAGCGTGGAGCATTGTTGCTAGATGGAATAAATATATAAATATATAAATGCTAGATGGAATGAAACAGCACAACCGTCTGCTTAGTTATCCGACATGGTATGATTATGTACCCATACATATTCTCACCCTCCATAGCGACCGGTATTTTCCTAGTTGTATACCGGAGGGGACCATTGTGTAAGTCTATTGTGTCTTTTGCATTCAATACTATTAGGTTGTCACGTCTTTTTGCTATCTCTGCGAGCAGCCCTGCTTAGGTTGTACAGTCTGACAGCCGTAGGTAGGAAGGACCTGCGAAACCTCTCGGTTGTGCACCTAGGATGATGTAGTCTGCTGCTAAATGAGCTCCTCAGTGCATTCAGTATGTCCTGCATAGGGTGGAACTTGGACTCCAGCAGAGATGAGAGTTTAGCCACCATCCTTCTCTCTCCCATCTCCTCCACTGGGTCAAGGCGCTGCACCAGGACTGAGCTAGCTTTCTTGATCAGTTTGTTCAGTCTCTTCCTATCGGCTGCTGTAATGCCACTGCCCCAGCAGACCACTCCAAAAGTGATGGCTGATGCCACCACCGTGTCATAGAATGTCTTCAGCAGCGCCCCTTGTACACCAAAAGAC
This sequence comes from Pholidichthys leucotaenia, assembly GCA_020510985.1. Classification (NCBI taxonomy): domain Eukaryota; kingdom Metazoa; phylum Chordata; class Actinopteri; order Cichliformes; family Pholidichthyidae; genus Pholidichthys; species Pholidichthys leucotaenia. The sequence goes on from CM035843.1 coordinate 190,716,946, forward strand.
CTGAGTCTCCTCAGTAGGAACAACCTGCGCTGTCCCTTCTTGTAGAGTGCATCAGTATTGTGTGACCAGTCTAGTTTATTGTTCAGATGAACACCCAGGTACTTATAGGATGTGACCATCTCAATGTCTGTTCCCTGTATATTTACTGGTGCTGTGAGGGGTTGTCCTTGCCTGCGGCAGTCCACCACCAGCTCCTTAGTTTTCCTCGCGTTGATCTGGAGGCAGTTCCGATGGCACCAGTCCACGAAGTCCTGGATAAGCCCTCTGTACTCAGTTTCATCTCCGTTGGAGATGAGGCCAACGATCACAGAGTCGTCAGAGAACTTCTGTAGATGGCAGTGTGTTGTGTTGTGTGAGAAGTCCACAGTGTAAAGGGTGAACAGGAAGGGAGCCAAAACCGTTCCCTGGGGGGCCCCCGTGCTACCGATGATCGTGTCGGACACACAGTCTCGGGTTCTCACAAACTGAGGCCGGTTTGTGAAGTAGTCCAGGATCCATGATGACAGGTGCTGGTCCACCCTTGCGCACAGCAGCTTGTCCTTCAGGATCATCGGTTGGATGGTGTTGAAAGCACTGGAGAAGTCAAAGAACATGATCCTCACCGCATTCCCGGGCTTCTCCATGTGGGACAGAGAACGGTGAAGGAGGAAGATCACCGCATCCTCCACCCCAATGCCATGCTGGTAGGCGAACTGGAGTGGATCCATTGCTGGTCCCACCAGGGGGCGGAGGTGAGCAAGGAGCAGTCTCTCCAGGGTCTTCATCATGTTGGACGTCAAGGCCACCGGTCTGTAGCTGTTCAGATCTTTGGGGTGGGAAGTCTTTGGTACAGGTAACACGCAAGATGTTTTCCACAGCTTTGGTACCCTCTCCAGCTTCAGGCTCATGTTGAAGATGTACTCCACAATCCCACACAGCTGGTCTGCACAGGACTTGAGGAGCTTTGCGCTGATGCCGTCCGGTCCCGACGCCTTCCTCGCCTTGATCTTCCTCAGCTCCGTCCTCACCTGGGTCTTAGTCAGGGTCAGGTTGGGGGGCTGTGTGTTGGGAGTGGGGGGGTGTTGGTGGAGTGGGGAGTCGGCAGCAGGACTTGATGTCTTTAGAGGCAGCAGTGGTTGTTGTGCAGTCAGGGGGGAGGGCGGTTGGTCAAACCTATTGAAAAACAGATTCAGATTGTTCGCCCACTCCCTGCCCCCCGTGGCCTGGGGTGAGGTATTCTGGAGCCCAGAGATGGTTTTAAGGTTTCTCCCGACCCCGCTGATGTCGCTCTGTTGCTGCTTGTCCTCCATCTTCTTCCTGAAGCTGTCCTTGCCTTCTCTGATCTTTCTCCTCAGCTCCCTCTGTACGGACTTCAGCATCTCCCTGTTCCCCGACCTGAAGATCCTCTTCTTCTCTCTCAGAAGTGTTTTATCTCAGGGTTGATCCAGGGTTTGTTGTTTGAGCAACACCGTATGGTCTTGGTGGGAACGGTGTTGTCCACACAGAAGCTGAGGTAGTCCGTGATGGTGTGAGTTAGGCCATCGATGTCCTCACCATGTCGATCGCAGAGCTGCTCCCAGGCGATGGTTTCAAAACAGCCCTTTAGCGTGTCCATTGCCTCCTCAGACCATAACTTCACTGTGCGCATGGCCGGAGGTTGTTTGTGCACTAGGGGTTTGTACACAGGCCGGAGATGAACCAAGTTGTGATCCGATCTCCCGAGTGGAGGGAGTTGTGATGAGGTATACGCCTCCTTAGTGTTTGAGTAGAATAAGTCCAGTGTTTTATTGTCTCTAGTGTGGCATGTGACATACTGGGTAAACGTGGGTAGAATGGGAGACAGTGAAACATCGTTGAAATCGCCTAAGATGAGGAGAAGAGCATCTGGGTGTTCTGTCTGCAGTCTGCCAGTTACTGAATGGATGACGTCACGCGCTGTCCCAGCGTTCGCCGTCGGATTTGCATAAATAACAATGCAGATCACGTGTGAGTATTCCCTCGGGAGATATGTAGGCCGCATGCTAACAGCTAGCAACTCGATGTCTTTGCTGCAGTGTTGTTGTTTAACAGTGATATGTCCCGGTCTGCACCAGTTGTTGTTAACATACATTATCACTCCACCGCCCCTTGCTTTGCCACTGTCTGATGTTCGGTCTGCCCGTATCGCGTGGAAACCCTCCAGTTCAATGTTAGCATCTGCTGCTAATTCAGTTAGCCAAGTCTCTGTGAATAGGAACAGGCTACACTCCCAGTATATGCTATTGTAGTGGGAGATAGCCGCTAGCTCATCTACCTTTCCCAGTAACGATCGTACATTCCCCATAACAACGGATGGGAGGGTGGGTCTGTACCTTATATTTCTTGACCTCCGCCTTTTTCCAGAACAACACCCGCGTTGTTTTCGCCTCAGTTCTCCCGGTATGTCGAGTTTTTCCGTTAGCACCAGGTGGCGGTTGAGTGCTAGCAGCTCTTCCCTGCTGTACCGGCTCCTGCTGTAAACAGTGGCTCCGTCCACCGGCTCGGGAGACATTTGGGGCGATCTGTGTGTCCGTGATATATATGGAGTGAAAGGTGTTGCAAAAGGCAGCCGATTCGTGTGTCGCCGAAAGTCACTTTTTTTTTGTTTGTTTTTCTGGTCAAAGGTCTGGTCAATGTTCTGGTCAAAGTAGTGATGGTTTGGGTCTTCAGTGACTGTAGGTGGCTCTGCATGAATGGATGGTCCTGGAGTGTCCTCAGAGCACCGTTGGCAGGCAGCCAAGTCTGTGCCGAGAGGGCTTCTCAACTTTTGTGTGTAGCGGACCTACATGTCAAAGCTTTGTAGAGCCATCAACCAGGAGGCTATTCTGGCATTTGTTACAACACCTTCTCTGATGCGTTGACTGTTAAGGAAGACCACTGGTTGGTGGTGAGTCTCAACTGTGATTTTCTGGCCTCCCACATAGTTGGAGAAATGTTTGACTGCCCATACAGTGGCCAGAAGGGCTTTTTCACAGTCTGAGTATTTCAGTTCCGGACCGGAGAGGGTTTTGCTGGCATAGGCCACGACTCGTTTGTCGTGGTCGTAAACTTGGTATAATCCAGCACTTAAGCAGTTGGCAGAGAACTCCACTTGTAGGAAGAATGGCTGGTCACAGTTAGGATAGGCCAGACATGGTGCTGTGCATAACTTTTGCTTCAACGCTAGCATAGCCTGTTCTTGAGCCTCAGACCAAATGAAAGGGGTGTCCTTTCGTAGGGGGTCTGTAAGGGGTTTTGCCAAGTCTGCATAATCCTCAATGAACTGACGTGAGTAGTTGCATACCCCTAGGTAACTCCGGAGTTCGGAGATGTTGGTAGGGGCTTTGATGTTTAGCACACCTTGAATTTGTGCCGTTTGTGGTAGGACCCCTTTGGATCCTACCAAGAGACCAACATAGTGTTGTGACCCGAGCACTGTTATTTGTGCTCGGGCTATTCCTGTCAGGTCTTGACAGTGGCGTTGTTATCCTGGCTCTCCGAGCTCTTATTGTGACAGCAGTCGGGGAGGCTTCCGCTCAGCTGTCAAGTCCTGAACAGCTGTTCTGCATTTGCGGTCGTTAGCGACGGACTTCTTAAACCCACGCTGGCGGCCGCATCCTTGCAGCAGTGTCCGTCTCTTATCGTCGGAGCTACGTATGCTTTGGACTGTTTCTACCTTGCCTGTCTGTGGTATGACCGTCGCCTCCTGTGGATCTGTAAGTGAGCTGTTAGCCTTACACCTCCCGGTGTGTAGACTTGTGTGTGTCATTGCCTCAGCAGCTTGTACCATTATTACTTCACCATTAAATAAAAACTCTTGCACAACTCTCTGGTGACGGTGTGGCATCTTATGGTGGCTCGCGAGAGCCACCACGTGACAGTACACTGCTGATAAAAAACGGCGTTTACGGTGACGCCAACCTGAGACGCTTTTCACCAGTGAGTTGGTGTTTTTTGGACATTCGCTTTCCCTGTCTGGGTACGGTGTGTGTGTGAGGAATGCTGTCGTGGAGGGGCCGCGCTCGGAGTCCGAGCCACGAGCTGACGGGCGTCCTTGAATTCATGGATGAGATGCTCATCTCCGCTTCCCTCCTGGATTACGATCACGGCATACACTGGTACCTGGACTTCGCTGAGGACGCTCTTCGTCATCTCTCTCCTCGCTACGCCGATCACCCAGAAGTCGACGCGAGGAGGGTTGATATCGCCGCACAATGCGAGATATTCCTTATGCTGGAGGAGGAGGACGGCAAGAAGCAGAGGAGGCGCTCCTGCTCTTTGCCTCGGGATCCCGATCATGTCCTCGATCCATTCCTGGAGTTCGCACCATCTGGGGGCCGGCGTAGACGTCGGCGCCGCGGCTGAGCACATTTACAGCAAGCTTCTGTTCCGGATCCAGTTCCAGGCCGCCAGAATGACCCAGTCAACCAGTCAGCTGTCTCTTCGGCGTCACATCAGGAGGGAATTCCTGCAGCCCCTTTTCTCGGGCCACCAGCCCCTGCTGTACGGTCAGCATGTTGTGCCCGGCCCGCTTCGGCTGCCGCTCCCTCGACCTCGACGCTCTCTCCTGCTGCTGTGTGTGATCTGAGTCCTGCGCCGGCGAGCTCCATCCATGGGTCCTTTCCTACCACCCAGCGAGTGAGGGAAGGAGCAATGTCCTCTACAGCTGGCACCATCCTTCCTCCGGGAGACAGGCAAGTTCAAATTCACTCCCCTACTTATCATGGTGATCTGTCTTGTCTGACTCCTGGGGGTGAAGCTCGGGGTTTGCAGCCCCCCGAGTTTCCTCCTCCAGCTGTAGTTACCTGTACTGAACCTGCTGCCTCTGTGTTTCCTCCTGCTGAGCGGACCTCGGCGTTAGGTCCACGCCGTCGAACGAGGGGGAGGCCTGCGGCTCTCGGAATTATCCCGGCCCCGCAGCCTTGTTTTGGACAAAGGAGGAGAGCGGACTGCAGTGTGGAGCCTGAGCCGACGAGCAAGCATCCCCGGTCTCCACAGAGGAGCAGCCCAAGCCAGCGGGTCGAGGGTCCCCTGCCACCACGCCGTGCGGGTTATCGGTGTGGACATCAGTGTGAGAGGACCCAGCTGCAGAGACCATCAGGCCGGCTGTGGAACCCGACGCAACTGAGTGGGAGCCCAATGACTAGCTTCTACCTGAACCTGGATCGACGAAGTCCTGGACGGCTCCAGAGCCCAAGTGCAGGCAAGTGCTCTTCCTTGTTTTTCTTTGTGGTGTGTTAGATCATTTTTGCCTGCCTCGCAGGAAGATGAGCGAGGGGCAGCCGTCTGCTGCACCCGAGCTCGTCTCGCTGGGCTCTGGAGCTGCCGGTGATACTGATCCCGGTCCTCTTCTGTCCTCTGAGCCTCTCCACAGCGTAACCGGCTTGGAGTCTGTCGAGGTCGCGGGGTTGAAGGTCCCAAGTTCGGGGATGGAGGTCGTCGCCAGTGCAGTACTGACCCAGTCGGGGTCCATCCAGACCCAGTCGGGGTCCGACGCGTGGGCTGAGGTGACCCAATCGGGGTCCGATGCGGGTGCAGCGGTGACCCAATCGGGGCCTGCTGAGATCCAGTGGGGGTCAAACGCAGGTGCTGCTGTGATCCAATCAGGGTCCGACGCGGGTGCAGCGATGACCCAATCAGGGCCTGACGAGATCCAGCGGGGGTCCAGCGCAGGTTCGGCTGCGACCCAATCGGAGTCCGACGAGGTCCAATCGGGGTCTAACGTAGGTGCAGCTGCGACCCAATCGGGGTCCGACGAGGTCCAATCGGGGTCTGACGCAGGTGCGGCTGTGACCCAATCGAGGTCCGACGCGGTCCAGTGGGGGTCCAACGCAGGTGCAGCTGCGACCCAACTGGGGTCTGACAAGGTCCAATCGGGGTCTGACACAGGTGCGGCTGTGACCCAATCGTAGTCCGACGAGGTCCAGTGGGGGTCCAACGCAGGTGCAGCTGCGACCCAATTGGGGTCCGACAAGGTCTGGTGGGGGTCCAATGCAGGTGCAGCTGCGACCCAATCGGGGTTCGAGGAGGTCCAATCGGGGTCTGACGCTGGTGCGGCAGTGACCCAATCGGGGTCCGGCGAGGTCCAGTGGGGGTCCGACGTTGGTGCTGCTGTGACCCAATTGGGGTCCGACGCGGGTGCTGCTGTGATCCAATCGGGATCTGATACAGGCGGAACTCCGACGATCGCATCGGTCTGGACCGAGATCGGTGGAGGAGCCGCAGACCCTTCGTTGCCTGATGTGATGTGGACCCATTGTCTTGATTATTCCGCTCTCAGGAGCCACCAGCTGGGGTCGTTAGCGCTGGGGGCCGTTGGAGGTTTTTGTCTTGCAGGCTGGCGCTCTCATGTAGTTTCTCCATCTGGCAGGCCGCCGCACGCTATTCCTCCACGGTTCTGGTGGCTGGGGGATGCGGGTCAGCCACCCGAGGAACTGCTCCGCTGGTTTGGCGCCTTGGGTTGGTCACCCGATAAACTGTGTTTGCTACTGGGTGGCCTGGTACGGCCACCGGAGGACTTGTCTCTTGGGGCCTGGGACTGGAGCAGGCCGCCTGACCATGTACTGTTTTTTGTGACTATCCGTGGGCCATCGGATGCAGGGAGGTCGCCGGAGCTCTGCCTGGGGCATTTGATCTTCGCCGATCATCTTCTGTTTGGGACCATACGGTGTAAGGTTATTTGGAACAATTGAGATTGCCTCGTGTATGTTTGCAGCATGCTTTTGTTTTGTTTTTTTTGTTTTCCTCTCCTCTTCTACTTGAGGGGCTATAGCATGTATTTCTTGTTTTTTCATAGATACCGTAGTGTTTGAGGCTGTTGCTTTTGGGTTTAATTGTGGCTGGGTTTCATGTACTTGGGTGATTTGGGAGTATAATTGTGGCATTTCAAAGTTTGTGTGTGAACAGTGTGAAAAGATCTTTACTCTGATGAGTTCTAAACCACGTGGGGTTATGTACTCTAGAGTTAGACGGGTTGTCCGTGGTCACTGTGGGAAAGCTTTCGGTGTCAGGTAATTATGCTCTGTATGGTTTGTACCCCTTGTATTGTAATTCTTGCCTTGTTTTTTTTTTTCTTCATTGTTTCTGGGGGAATTTGATGGATATGTCAGGGGATGTGTTCTTCTTTTTCCTTTTTGTCTGGGGCCTTGTTGGGTTTTGTTTGGCTCCCTCCTTGCCTGTTCCTCCATTCACTCGCCCTGTGGCTGGAGGGGGGGGGGGGGCTGGGTGTTACAAGACGTTCGGAGCCCGCCTTTTGAGGGAGGGCTACTGTTGTGACCCGAGCACTGTTATTTGTGCTCGGGCTATTCCTGTCAGGGCTTGACAGCGGCGTTGTTATCCTGGCTCTCCAAGCTCTTATTGTGACAGTGCTCGGGGAGGCTTCCGCTCAGCTGTCAAGTCCTGAACAGCTGTTCTGCATTTGCAGTCATTAGCGACGGACTTCTTAAACCCACGCTGGCGGCCGCATCCTTGCAGCAGTGTCCGTCTCTTATCGTCGGAGCTACGTATGCTTTGGACTGTTTCTACCTTGGCTGTCTGTGGTATGACCGTCGCCTCCTGTGGATCTGTAAGTGAGCTGTTAGCCTTACGCCTCCCGGTGTGTAGACTTGTGTGTGTCATTGCCTCAGCAGCTTGTACCATTATTACTTCACCATTAAATAAAAACTCTTGCACAACTCTCTGGTGACGGTGTGGCGCCTTATGGTGGCTCGGGAGAGCCACCGCATGACACATAGTTGACTGGTTTTGCACCATTGGCACTTGGAGAGAGAAATTTTGGCTCCTGCTTGCATGAGCTGGCCAAGGACATGGTCGATTTCAGTGAGGTGGGTGTCCAGAGTTGGACTCCAAATGAGAATGTTGTCAACATAGATGAGGTTACCTCTGTCTCGGGCATCTGGACATGCTTTGTTCAAGAAAATGTTGAACTTTGCAGGAGAGTTGGCATAACCAAAAGGGCATTGGGTGAATGTGTATTGGCGATTCGCGAACGTGAAGGCCAGTTTGTGTTGGTCTTCAGCTTGGACAGGAATAGTACAGAAACCAGAAGCAATGTCCAGTGTTTAGAAGTATTTGGCATCTTTGACTCTAGGGAGTTCTTGCTCCAGTTGAGTCATAGGCCACCTAGAGAGAGGAACTTGAGTGTTCAATTTCCTGTAATCAATGGTGAGTCGCCACTTACCATTGGGCTTTAGGACTGGCCATAAGGGGGCCGAGTAGGTATTGTTGCATGGCCTGATTATGCCACGGTCCAGTAGGTCATCAATTATTTCTTGTACTGGGACGTACGAGGCCAAGGGAATCTTGTACTGCCTGACGTAGGTGGGAGGAGCGTCAGGTGGTGTAGGAATGCATACTGAGTGGATTGTGGTTAGTCCACAGTCCAAGGAGTCTTTGGAGAAGGATTATTCATACTTAAGAAGAACCTGGTGAAGTTTTTCACATTCTTCATCAGAGGTTAGGACATCAGCATCAGCTACCACTAGTGCAATCTCTTCAGCGATAGTGAGGACCGATTTCGGTGGAGCATCACTGGGATTGTCATTGGTCTGCTGATTAGATGCTGATGGAAGGAGTTCAATGGCTTGGACAAGCATTTGGCCACTGTTGGTCAAGTCAATTCGTCCCACTGACTCTTTGTCAGGGGTTGGCATTGACACGAGAGCGATGGCCTTAGAAGGCTTAGTGTAAATGACTGTAGGTTCAAGAGAGTCGGCCCAAAGAGAATCAGGAAGGCCGCCTAGCACAGGAACAGTCAGTTCGAAATTGTGGAAATCTGTGGTGATGAGCCAGCCGAGAGGCGTGGCCTTGGGCAGGACAATGGTCTCTGCCATGGGATTGTTTACTGGCAACGTGGTGGTTCTGTATTCTAGGCTTAGAAGGGGTGTGGCCTCCAGAGTTAAGCCTAGATCGTCAAGCAAAGGAGTCGGTTGGAAAAATGCTTGTGGATGCATGAGTTTTTGCCCGGTCTGAATGCATAGTTGGACCGGGTAGCACGTGACATTAGCAGGTATGAGACAATGTTGAGTGTTCAGTACCTGGCAGGCCTCAGGGATGGTCTGGCCTGCCTTTAGAGTGTCAAGATCTGGTTTAGAGTGAGTGTCTCAAACTGAGGTGAGAGACCATAAAACATTGTTTATGGTATCAACCTGAGTTCCGAGTCTCACAAGAAGATCACTGCCAATGTAGACTGCATGTGGCAGGTCGGGAACGACCAAGAAGGGATGCATTAGCAGTCTGTGGTTCCACTGAAGGTGGAGGGTGCATATACTTGTGGCGATCAATGTTTTGTTTGATTTGGTCCCAGCAGGGAAACAAAAAGACTTGTTAGTGACCATAAGGTCAGGGTATTTCTTGTGCAGAGAGTCGAAAAGTGTCTGGCTGATCGCGGATTTATCAGACCAGAGAGCCAGTACCACGTCTTCTACGTGGGAGCTCTGGATAAGTAGTCCTTTGACCACTTGGGGGCAGTACTCTTCGTCGGCTGCCCCTGATTTTAGGGTGCAAAGGAATGAACTGTGTTCATTTAAGGTTGGGTTGTCGGATGTGGTGACATGGAAAGGGGTGCCTGTTTCAGCCCAGTCCCCGAGGTCACCTTCCGTCAAACTTTGTTGGGTCAGCAGTGCAAGTGGATTGACTCCTGGGACATCCAAGGTGTCAAGAGTGTAGCACTGTGATCCGGTTGCTTCAGGTAGAGCGGTTGGGAGAGATTGTCGAACTTGAGCCCATAGCTTGAGATTCTTGAAGTCTATCAGAGGCTCAAAGCGATTAAGTAGATCCTTGCCTATCAGCAATAGAATTGAGTTGAGATTAGACACATAGACGGGATGAATCAAGGTCATGGGCCCAATGGATATTTTTATCAATGACATGTGTGGCACAGTCGTGTTTGAGGGTGCATAAGGTTGAATAGCTAAGGAGCAAGGTCTTAGTTTCAAGTCTTTGTGCGCATGGTTAGCAGCGACACGTAGGTGTTCAAAAAGGTCCCGCGACATGAATGTGATGTCCGTTGCGGTATCTAGTAGGGCTTCATGCGTCATCACATCTTCCAGGGTCAATGAAAGGAAAAATTTTCGTGCAACCCCCCTTTCGGTCAAATCACACAGAAATTGTTGGACCAGTGGTTCAACGCAGATTAGGGAGTTGCCTGTTTCGGGTGAGTGAGGTTTTCCGGGTAGCTGGACTACCAAAATGGCACTGGGTGGTGTTGTATTTTGGAGCTCCTCCCGAGTTTCAGATGGAGGATGCTCGGTTGCGTCTTTGGTATCCTTCCCCTTTGTAGTAGGAGATTCCTCAGGGTTAAGTTGTGGCAACCCTAAAGGATCGTTTGGGGTGGTCACAATATTTATGGCTAGGACATCTGGCTTCTTGTCCTCTTTCACCTCTTTTTTCCTCTTCAGTTTGTCACGTATACGTTGGAGAGTTTCCAGGTCTTCTTGGCTGAAAATGGGCTTTTCTTTCTTCTCCCAGGGTTTGGAGCTAAACTTATCAGGGGGAGGTCTTGCTTCCCTCTCGAAGTTTTTCCGGCGGTACGAGGGAGGTGACCATCTCCCGCGGTTACGCGAGTCTCGAAATCGATATCTGTCATCCCGGGTATCTGTAGCGTATTCTCGTGACTTACCTGGTGGGCTTAGTCTCCGACGGTAGTCAGGTTTTAGTGATGTTGGCTTGGAACTTGGTGTCAAAAATTTTTCTGGGTCATGACTCGACTTTGCTTGACTAGAGGACTGTCGTGGTTTTATTTGTGACCGAGGTGCTGGAACAGGGGCTGGCCTTGGGGTGCCCTCTAGGTCCAGGGTGTCTGATGCAGTGTTGACAGCTAACACCGCGGTAGGCTCAGTATGCTTCTGATTGCTTTGTCGCTGTTTCTGGAATGCATAATGTGCAAACTCTCTTAGCCGGTTTATTGAGTTTGACCTTGGGTTAGCCATGACTCCAAGGTGGTGTCCAATCATGGGATGGAGATTCTGAATGAAAAGAGCCTTGAAATTGTGGTCTTCTTCCATCTCAGGTGTGTTTTGAGATTCGAAATATGCGCGCAGGAGTCGCTGGTAGTATGCCTGTGGGGGCTCTAAGCGACCCTGTTTCACAGCTAGGACTGTCGCTAGCCCTGACTGTAAGCAGTCATCGGAGAACTTCCTTTTCAATGGCTTCGTAGAGTTTCCGGTGGTCCATCTTGATGTCAAATGGTTGCCGATCTATAAATTTTGATACCGACCTGTTGGATGTCAACTTGATCAAATAAATGCGATCGTCAACCGTGGCATCAGGGTATTTACGCAAGTAGTAGTCAATATCTTGCAAATAAGCCCTGGTATCAGGTGACCCATTGGTTGAGGGGTCAAATTTCGTGACGTGGCGAGCGATTTTATTGAGATCTCCATCGGATGGAATTTGCAAATGTCTTTCGCGTTGCCGTTCGGGTCTGTTGAATGGGTCAGGTAAGTGTGCGCCGGAGGAGTCCCCATCCCATGAGGGGATGCCCCCCTATGTCAAGGGAACAGGCCTGTTCATGGCTTCTGGTCTCGGATCCCTTCATTTGCGGTAGTCTTCCAGCTCTTCTTCGATGTCCTGAAGATCTTGTTGTGCTTCTCGTAGGAGCTGTTTACATTTCCCATAGTCGGAGTTTGTTTCGTTCAATTGACCTTCAACTTCCTTGAGTTGGTTCTCTTTGTAAAGCAGGGCAGTTCTCAATTCCTTTTTTTCTTGCTGAAGTGAGGTATTGTTGTCTTCTAGTCGTTGCTTTTCTTCCTTTTCTTGTTTCAGATTTAGCAACATCTGATCAAGCATAGCTTGGGTATCTTCTTGCTCTATGCGAGCTTGTTCCTGCTTTTTCACAAGAGATTTGTTCTCTTCCTGAACAGAAAGGATGGTTGTTTGTTGTTTCACCAGCTCCTTTTCAGCGTAGCGTACTTGGGTTTCAGCTCGTTTTAGCCTTGCAACTAATGCTAGTGCAAACTTTCCCAACACACCGGGGATTTCCTTTGCTTTCAGTGGGTTAACTTCGTATTCATCTAAAAGTTTTTTCGTGATTTGCTTCAAATCTTTGGGTGGAGTATCCTGAACTTGTTTGGAGAAACCGGGTATAAGGTCGGAAGCCAACTCTTCCAATGCTACTTGAAGGTCATTCAGTTCATCAAGTGGACTCGACATGTTTGACCGTTTGTGTAATGCTTAGCTTGAAATCAATTCATTGATTATAGCTAAAGTTGTGAGTCAAGAGTTAACCCTGAGTGTCGTATTGTAGTGAGGATAATTACAAGCTTCTTTTTGGAGTTTGTTTCAACTTTCAGGCTTGTAAGAAGGAAAGAAAATATTTTGGGAATTATTTAGAAATGTGGAATATGTGTTAATTTATTTGTTGACACCGTATTTTGATTTGTATTTAAGATAAGATAAGATAAGATAAGCCTTTATTAGTCCCACAATGGGGAAATTCCAGGATTGCAACAGCACAGGGATAGCAACACTCAGAGCAATAATTAAGAAGATACGGAAGATATAAATAAGAGCAGTGGATATACATGCATACATACACATCAATATATAAATATATATACAAAGTGTGGAGCATTGCAGCAAGATGGAATAAACAGCATAACCGTCTACTTAGTTATCCTACATAGTATGAATATGTACCCATACATATTGTCACCCTCCGTAGCGACTGATACTGTCCTAGTTGTATATACTGGAGGGGACCATTGTGTAAGTCTATTGCGTCTTTTGCATTCAGTACTATTAGGTCGTCACGTTTTTTTTTTTTGCTATCTCTGCAAACAGCCCTGCTTAGGTTATACAGTCTGACTGCCGTAGGTAGGAAGGACCTGCGAAACCTCTCGGTTGCGCACCTAGGATGATGTAGGATGATTTCACACAACAAACAAAAATTGTGTGGATTGACTTCTTTCAGTTCAGTTATCAAGGTGTAGTTTTGGGATAGTCCTCAACAAGGTTGTGAATTTTTGTTGAATCTTACTTGAAAGTAATGATTTTATTTACAAAAGAAAGCAACAAAAATAGAAAAGGTTAAATGCTTTAAGGCTTTAGAGTTATAAGTCTTCACTTTGTTTTAAAGTTAGAATTGGCTTTGTTTTATTTGTTAAAGCCTATCTTCATTTAAAGCCTTTAAATGTTTTTAATATTTACAAATTAGGAAACAAATGAATTGTCTTTGTGTATTGTCACTAAGGCTTCCTTAGGATTAAAGTTAATGATTAAAGAAAAAATGTTTTACAGACTAATCGAAGTTTTCACCTTTTGACTTATTTCAAATCCTGGTGAGAAATAGTGAGTTGGTTAAATGTTTTCCTTCTCCTGGGGAGGAAACATGAATCAAAAGCAACACTGGCTGTAAATAAGCTAAAGCTTCCAAGTGTTAATTGCTGAATGTGGTTTCCTAATTTTGGAAAATTTTGGTTAAATATTTAGTAAATCACTAAATCCTTTACCAACATGCACAGGATTAACATTACCTTGAGTCTAAATGAACATTGTCATTTTTTTGAATCCCTAAGTTGAATGGGTTCCAAGGTTGTCATAGCCAGGAGTGGCACTGGGGTTAAGCTCCCAGTGCTCATAAAATGCTCCTTACGGCGTGCATCTCGAAAAGCCTCTGACAACTAAGTCCAACTCCTAGCCTGCCCATGTGGTTTAGTCTCTAAGCCCGGCAGAACTGCTTTTACTAATAGGAGAAGGGGTGAGGGCGAATCTCTGGAGCCTTAAAACCAGATACTTCGGGTAGATGGTGGCTCGTCAACCTGGGAAGGTAGCCCATCTAGGGGAAGGTAGATAGAAAGGTAAACACTGATTTCAAACCTCCGCTGACTTGCGGCACACCCGGTCACGGGAAAGGCTTCGGGAGTCAACCCTGAGGAAAAATCCGGAGTCGGAGTCCCTAAGGAAGTCCTCTGTTGTGCTCAACATCATTCTGGCAGCTCCTGCGATGGCGATGGTGCCAAACTGTAGCAACCCTGCTGTTCCTTTGGATTCATCAGTGACGTGGAGAGGGGGGACATGCTGCATGGGCAACATCTTGTCCTCCATATCTTCCTGCCCAGGCTTGAATCCTACCAACGCCCAACGCTGGAAGGTAGAACACCGGATCACTGGAGAGGACACTCCAGCTTCGCCTTTGGCGTGACAAAACATGGGGAATGACAGTTACCGGTTATAAGCCACTGCTCAATTGGCGTAGAGCGCGGCGCCAGGGGTTGTTCCCAATGGTGGGAGGGATCATCGGATCTCACTGGACAGCTACCACCTGCCTCAAGCTGGGCAGCCCCCAGCCAATAAGGTGTTGTCCCGCCACAGCTTGCTTTCCTCATTGGGTGCATGGGGATGAGGAGAAGTCCGAACAGCAGGCTGAGAACCTTCGCACCAGGCAAGACAAAAAAACAAAAGAGACCAACTCTAAAACTGGGAATTTGGAACGTCCGCACTATGATGACAGGACTCGCTGCTAACCTCAAGGACATCAACGACACCAGGAAGACTGCCATCATCAATAATGAGCTGAAGAGACTGGGAGTGGATATTGCCACTCTCCAGGAAACACGGTTGGCTGACGCAGGCACACTGAGAGAGAAGGACTACACGTTCTACTGGCAGGGAAAGGGCAGTGGCGAACACAGGGAACACGGAGTGGGCTTTGCAGTGAAGAACACCTTGCTGAAGATGGTGGAACCGGGCAGCAATGGCTCTGCACGACTCCTCACCCTCCGCCTCAACACCACTCAAGGCCCAGTCACCCTCGTCAGTGTGTATGCCCCAACACTGACAGCCACACCAGTGGCAAAAGACGAGTTCTACGAGAATCTCGCAACAACTGTCAGGATCATCCCCAACTCTGAACAACTCATTCTCCTTGGAGACTTCAATGCCAGAGTGGGTGCTGACCATGACTCCTGGCCCTCCTGTCTTGGACCATTTGGCGTGGGCAGAATGAATGACAACGGACAGCGGCTGCTCGAGTTCTGCACATTTCATGATCTGTGCATCACAAACTCGTTCTTCAAGACCAAGCCCCAACACAAGGTTTCCTGGCGACATCCACGCTCAAAGCACTGGCACCAGGTGGACTTGATCCTGACCAGGCGCACCTCACTGAAGAACGTGCTAATCACCTGTTCGTTCCAGAGTGCAGATTGCGACAGACCATTCATTGGTGTGTTGCAAGGTCAAACTGCAGCTGAAGAAATTCCATCGTGCTAGACAGCCTGGAAAGGCACAGATTGACACCAGCAAGATGGCCCAACCAGAACTTGTTGAGCAGTTTGCCTCCACCTTTGAGAAGGAACTTGGTGTACCACAAGAAGGAGAATCTGCAAAGCAGAAGTGGGAAGAGCTGCGAAACACCATCCACCACACAGCCTTGGCTACCTTTGGGAGGAAGACCTCGAAGTCACAGGACTGGTTTGATACCAAGTTGACCGAGATGACCCCCGTCATTGAAGCCAAGCGCTCAGCACTCGCTGAGTACAAGAAGTACCCAAACGAGAAGAATCTCCAGATTCTCAGGGCTGCGAGAAGCAAAGTTCAGCAGACTGCTCAGCGCTGTGCCAACGAGTACTGGACTCAGCTCAGCCAAGGCATTCAATCCGCTGCCATAACAGGGAACATCCGTGGTATGTATAATGGCATCAAGAAAGCACTTGGTCCGGCTCAGAGCAAGACGGCCCCCCTCAAATCCTCCACTGGGGAGATGATCACAGAAAAGAACAAGCAGATGGAGAGATGGGTGGAACACTACTCCGACCTCTACTCCAGACAGAACACCGTGACACCGTCAGCCCTTGATGCCATCGACTGCCTGCCATCCATGGACGAACTTGATGCCGAGCCAACCATCGACAAACTCAGCAAGGCAATTGATAGCTTGGCCGCTGGCAAGGCACCCGGCAACGACGGCATACCCCCCCGACCTGATCAAGCACTGCAAGACCGCCCTACTGCTGCCATTGCATGACGTCCTCTGCCAGTGCTGGAAGGAAGGTGTCGTACCACAGGACATGAGGGACGCCAAGATCATCACCCTCTACAAAAACAAAGGGGAGAGAAGCGACTGCAACAACTACAGGGGCATCTCCCTCCTCAGCGTTGTTGGCAAAGTCTACGCATGAGTTGTTCTCATTTGTCTACAGAAGCTTGCCGAACGTGTCTACCCCGAGTCTCAGTGTTGCTTCCGCGCTGAGCGATCAACGGTAGACATGATATTCTCCATCCGCCAACTCCAGGAGAAATGCAGAGAACAGAACATGCCTCTGTACGTCGCCTTCATCGACCTCACCAAAGCGTTCCATCTGCTCAGCAGAGAGGGCTTTTTCAAGATCCTGCTAAAGATAGGATCCCCACCAAAGTTGCAAAGCCTCATCGAATCGTTTCACACCAACATGCAGGGGATAGTGCAGCACGACGGCAACATCTCAGAGCCATTCAACATACGCAGCGGAGTGAAACAGGGCTGTGTATTTACGCCAACCCTCTTTGGGATTTTCTTTGCTATGCTCCTGAGGCATGCCTTCAGCACAGCAACAGAGGGAATCTACCTGCACACAAGATCTGATGGCAGGCTTTTCAACCTCGCCCGCCTGAAAGCCAGAACCAAAGTATGCAAGGCTCTAATCAGAGACATGCTGTTCGCAGACGACGCTGCAGTTGCAACCCACACACAGCAGGAGCTTCAGACCCTGATGGACCGCTTCTCCCAGGCATGCAAGGACTTCGGGCTTACCATCAGCTAGAAGAAGACTAACGTCTTGGCGCAAGGCACGGAAGCACCACCAACCATCACCATCGACGACTACGAGCTGGAGGTCATGAATCAGTTCACGTACCTGGGGTCCACGATCAGCAACAACCTCTCCCTTGATACAGAGATCGACAAGAGGATTGGAAAATCAGCCTTCACACTCGCTTGCCTCACCACACGAGTGTGGGAGAATCCCAAACTCTCTGTCAAGATGAAGATGGCAGTGTACAACGCCTGCATCATCAGCACACTGCTCTATGGGAGTGAGACGTGGACAACACACGCCCGGCAGGAAAAGAGACTGAACTCCTTCCACTTGCGCTGCATTCGCCACATCCTGGACATATCCTGGCAGGACAAAGTGCCCAACGCAGAAGTTCTGTCCCGCACAGGCCTTCCCTCCGTGTTCACTCTACTCAGGCAGTGCAGGCTCTGCTGGCTAGGCCACGTTCACCGTATGGAGGATGGCAGAATCCCCAAAGACGTCCTCTACGGAGAACTGGCGACTGGCAGGAGAGAAGTTGGCCGCCCACAGCTGCGCTTTAGAACATCTGCAAGAGAGACATGAAGGCCCTGGAGATCAACACAGAGCGCTGGGAGGACCTTGCAACGGACCGCTCCAAATGGAGAGGCACCCTGACCAGACAGCTCAAGGCGGGTGAAGAGAGACTGACTGCTGCAGGAGATGAAAAAAGGACCCGCAGGAAGAACCGCCACAGACCCAGCAGCATGGAGACCACCCACAAGTGCGACCTGTGTGACAGGGACTGCCATTTGCGCATCAGCCTGTTCAGCCACAGGTGGTGCTGTTCCAGCAGAGTAGACATTTAGGATTCTCTTCCATGGTCATCATAGACCGACGGAGGCCGACGGTATGTTGAATGGCTTCCTGTGAAAGAAATCGCACTAAGTGATATTTAAATACAAAACACATATATATAGCTTCAAAAGTTTGCAAATTTTAGCATAAGATGTGTAAATATATGCTTCTAACTAAAAAGATTAAAATATGTGGTGTGGGTGACCCCCACAGCCTACGGGTCAAGCAGAGCGCTCAGCTGGAGTAATTAGCAGAACAGTGAGATGTATGGACTGATATCAATAGGCAGCCTCTCTTTGTCTAATCCCAGCGCCAGTAATCCTGCTATTGATATGTGTGACTCTAATGCAAATGTCCATGCTTTCCTGCTGTTTACTGTGATGCTAATGTGCCATGCATGCATTGTCTAGCTGGGTATATAAGTCAACTGTATATCGCTTGCTCTCTCTCTTATTCTCCCTTTTTGACCACTCTGATGACTTGCTGCTACTAGAGACGGAGGGATCGCTCCAGCGCGCTGCCACAGCTCTGGGGTGAACTCTCCTGATGGAGGATGAATAAAACACCCTTTTAAACTTCAGTTCGCCGTGTCCTGCCTGCACTTATTTCGTGCCTCCACACTTGGTGCCCTTATTCCGGTCCCCTACACTGGTGACCCCGAATACAAGAACACGCTGACGACGAACAAACGCAGCCCCCAGCGGTGACTCCGACGATGAATGAACGCAGCAGCCTGATGCGAATTGACTGCCCTCCCTTCTGCCATGCGGGAGACCTCGACGCAGAGCCAACACCAGGCGAACTCCCCCGGAGATCATCCACGTCTGGGAAGCTGCAGAAGGCGTCATTGTGCAACCCTCGCCTGAGATCTGGACATCCACGCTGTGGCCGGCCGAGGGATAAAGAACGTCTACTTCCTCTCACTGCTCCTCCGCATCCACACGAGCGCGCACGCACCTCGTCCTCTCTCCACGACGGCGACCTCCAGGGCCGGACGGAGAACGCAGCGCGTGGACCAGAACGCACCATGACCCGGCACGAGCGAACGACAGCAACAGCCTGAACAGGGAGGACCATCGGCGCCAACGACGCTGATTTCCATCAAGCTCCCTGACCCTGACCCACCTCTCAACAGCGGACCACCCACGCACCGAACCCCCACACGCACACCGGGGGGTTACGAGGACAGTGCACCACGCACGGGACAATACCGGCTCCACAGACTGCCATCGTCCTCCGCTGCTGCACACGCCCGAGAAACACGGCCGATCGCCATCCTTGGAACCTTCAGGGCTGCTCACACACCTGAAGCAGACACGCAGCACACAGGACTTTGTATGGGTCTCAGCCACGGCGCACAATGGGAATTCAGCCGTCAGCTGTCTCCGAGGGCTTTAGGGCTGCGCGCGCACCTAAAGCCAACATGCCAAGTCCCTCACACAGCTTCAGCTCCTGTTTTTCTTCATGGCCGCTACGCATCCTCGCAGGACTTAACCGCGAGAGGAGTCAGAGACAAATGTTTCTTCTCACAGCCGCTGTGGATCTCCGCCACATTCAACAGGAAAGCACCTCACCATCGCGGATCCACAAGCAATTTTTGTGCAGCCCGGACAACTTTGCCGTCCCGGTCCGGCACTTGCTACCCCCACCCCCTCCCTCCCCCTCCTCCGGCACAGAGCTTTTCCCGCAGCTCGCTTCCAAAGCCGGACGATCGATGCCTCAGCCAACTGCTGAGCCCTCTGGGGGGGAGTGGCGTGGGTGACCCCCACAGCCTACGGGTCATGCAGAGCGCTCAGCTGGAACAATTAGCAGAACAGTGAGATGTATGGACTGATATCAATAGGCAGCCTTTCTCTGTCTAATCCCGGCGCCAGTAATCCTGCTATTGATATGTGTGACTCTAATGCAACTGTCCATGCTTTCCTGCTGTTTACTGTGATGCTAATGTGCCATGCATGCATTGTCTAGCTGGGTATATAAGTCAACTGTATATCGCTTGCTCTCTCTCTTATTCTCCCTTTTTGACCACTCTGATGACTTGCTGCCACTAGAGACGGAGGGATCGCTCCAGCACGCTGCCACAGCGCTGGGGTGAACTCTCGTGATGGAGGATGAATAAAACACCCTTTTAAACTTCAGTTCACCGTGTCCTGCCTGCACTTATTCCGTGCCTCCACACTTGGTGCCCTTATTACATACGTGAGTAAATACAAAGTCTATGCTTTTATGTTCTTTCACTGTGTATATATGCAGTCAAAAGCTCTTCCACCAATGAGAACAAACTTCAAACCCACAAGTTGCTTTTTCCGTTTTGTTCTTGGGATAAAACTTTGAATTGGGTTTAAATTTAGGTTGTTCCGGATAATTCGGATTGATTTGAAGTTAATTTGGAAGCTCTGTTTGATTATAAATCAGCTTAATAGATTTGCTCTGCTTTAATCTGAGTGTGCATTCATGCAAGAAATGCAACTCCTATAGTTGACCACAAGATGGAGGCAGTTATCTCTGCCCTCCCAAGAGGAGGAGACACTGGTGACGTCACTCTGGGCGGGTCTACCGGTCTCACTCAAAATGGCGGCTAGGATGACTCCCTCTTAGCGCCTTCAAAATGGCATCTGCACGCTTACTCTGCTCATGCACAGTTTTCGTGCACGCCTTTCAGTCACGCTCGTGACTGTGCATGTTCACGTGACATGTGGATGCGGGCGCGAGTCTTATCGACAATGCCACGCCTTGCTTTTTTGAGAATGGGAGTTTTAATCTCCAACTTGCACGGATAATGTTACCCCTTTAATTCCGGGTATGGCTTAGCGTTACTTCCCCAACGGTTTATTCGGTGACCAGATCAAACTGACTTAATCCAGCTTAATCTGACGTCACCACGCTTGGGTAATTACAGAACTGGCCAGTTTAATTACTCCTTTCGGGATAATCGGCAGCAGGTTAAACTGGCGAGGGACAGGACGGTTTTCTTCGCGTTTCTGTCACTCTA
The DNA here is from genome assembly GCA_020510985.1 of Pholidichthys leucotaenia. Lineage (NCBI taxonomy): Eukaryota > Metazoa > Chordata > Actinopteri > Cichliformes > Pholidichthyidae > Pholidichthys > Pholidichthys leucotaenia. The sequence continues at coordinate 190,737,481 of CM035843.1, forward strand.
GGCCTTTATTTTTCTTTATCCAGCATATAATGCTGCTTAAAACTTTTGCATGTATCAACACAGCTGTTCACCTTAGACAGTGGGCGACTCAGTCCACCCCCCTTTGCAGCTATCAGCAACCAGGCACCTCAGCAGGAGGCTGAGTAATGAGAGAGTAGGCATCTCTCTCCCAAACAACACACAGTTTCACCAAATAAAGTGGATCAATATTTTCCGGAAAAAAAACAGCTTATGTCCCAATGATTTTTTCTTTTGCATACATGCTTCCGAGTTACGCAGGCCCCTCACGGCGGCACCATAAAATACTGTAGGGGATATTTAATAAAATATTGTAATAAGGTAAGATAAGATAAGATAAGCCTTTATTAGTCCCACAACGGGGAAATTCCAGGATTGCAACAGCACAGGGATAGCAACACTCAGAGCAACAATCAGAAGGCAAGAAAAAAAACAAGCAAGCAAGAGCAGCTAATATACATATGTACATATTACTATAAAATATATATATATACACACACAGACACACAGTGCAGAGCATTGTAGCTGGATGGAATAAATATATGAATATATGAACACACAGTGCAGAGCATTGTAGCTAGATGGAATAAATATGTAAATATATAAACACCCACAGTACGGAGCATTGCAGCTAGGTGGAATAAATATGCAAGTATATAAACACACACAGTGCGGAGCAATGTAGCTAGATGGAATAATATGTAGATATAATGTATAAAAAGGTAGCGGTAGAGGAATTATTTATTTTATTTAAGAGTGGGAGTGAAAGGGGGCGGAGTTAAACCGTCACTTCTGCACCCGCCAAATAAAACAAATAAGCACTTGTAAAAGGGGCACCAGTCCTAACGGACATTTATATTAAACTTAGTTTTAATTAATTTTGTACTGTGGCACATATGTTGGTTACATATTCTCCACGAATGTATCGCTGTATGTTTATTGTGTGCTACACGTCTCATGGAACAAAAGGGACTGAGCCTCTGAGAGACAACGGAAGAGTGTGAGATTCGGCCTTTGTTTCAGGGAGACGACCTGGGGAGATTTCCGGACCACCAGAGACTAAAGAACAATGGTGTGAGATCAAAGGGGTTACTTTGTGATTGGGATTAAGTACCGTGTGACTGTATGTTTGATTAAACACCATGTGACTGCTGTTTCGTGACCGGGGTACAAAAACCCAGATGTGAGATGATACTTCCTCTTTTCTGGCTTTGAGATTGTTGGAGTATGTGATCTGTGAATAAAGGTGAATCTGAGGAATAAACTCAGTCTCATCCTTGAGCACATTCTCCACACTGGTGACCTTACGACGAAAAATGAGCAGAAATAATTCTCCCGAGTGGGGCTCGGCAGAAGCCAGCCTGATGGCTGCCTCCACACTCCGGCTCCCCGACTTCTGGCAGCATAGTCCACGCTCCTGGTTTAGCGCGGTCGAGGCGCAGTTCAACCTCCGGAGAATCTCGAAAGACGACACGAAATTCTACCATGTGGTAGAATTGGCGAAGCTGGACAGCCACACAGTCCAGAGAGTGGAAGACCTGGTCAATCACCCACCAGACAGCGACAAATACAGCGCATTGAAAGCTGCGCTTATCAGCCATTTCACCCCCTCAGTGCAACAGCGAGCAGAGGGGCTCCTGGTGTTGACGGAGTCGGAGAACGACAGACCCGTAGACCTCATGGTGAAAATGCAGAGGCTGAAAGACTCCGAGGACTGCAAATTTATCTTCGCCCACCTTTTCCTCTGGACCCTGCTGCCAGCGGTGAGAGTCACCCTGGCAGATTCACCCCGGTTGGCCAAGCGAGACTACCATGGGCTGAGCAAGGAGGCGCAGTGACTCGTCGACGACCACAAGCGGAGCGCAGTTTCGGCTGCAGCAGTGGAGCTAGGAGCGACGCCCAGAGACGGCATGGGGCCAGTGGTTGCAGCGCCGGACGCGCCGACGACGGCAGCAGTCAGGACAAGCGACACGGAGCGGGTGACGTCCTTTGCTTCTATCATCGCCGCTTTGCAGAGAGGGCACACAAGTGCCTCCCACCGTGCCACTTCAAACGTTTGGGAAACGTCAAGACCGAGGGTCGGTAGCGGCTGCGACCCTCGGGGATGAGAACAAGCTGCTCTACCTGACTGATGCATGTTCGGGGAGACACTTCCTCATGGACACAGGCTCCCAGCTGAGCTTCATCACGCCTTCCTACGTGGACCGGCTGATGCCATCCAAGGTTCCCCGGGTGTCAGTGTCAGCAGCGAATGGCTCAGCTATTAAGACCTTCGGTGAGAGGACTCTGCTTTTGTCTTTGCAGGGCCGTTCATTTGAGTGGACTTTTGTTGTAGCTGCAGTCAGTTTCAACATGTTAGGGGCTGATTTCTTGTGCTCACATGGTTTATTGGTTGATCTTGCTAACAGACGTCTGGTTATTGCACTGTCTTTTCACTCTATTCCCTGCACAGCATGAGTGGCACTGCCAACTGCACAAGCCAACGTCACAGCTGCGGGTGGTAAGTTCCACGCACTCCTCACTCAGTTCCCAGCACTAACAGTCCCAACGTTTTTGGCGACAGTGGCCAAACATGGAGTGGAGCATTATATCACTACCACCGGCCCGCCCGTTTTTGCAAAAGCTCGGCGCCTGGACTCAGCTAAACTGACCATAGCGCGCGAGGAGTTTGCCAACCTGGAAAAACTGGGCATCATCAGACGTTCGAAAAGCCCCCGGGCTTCACCATTGCACATGGTCCCAAAGTCTGATGGCTTGTGGCGACCTTGCTGTGATTTCCGCAGGTTGAATAACGCCACTGCACACGACCGCTACCCGATCCCACACATCCAAGATTTTTTGGTTCATTTGGCGAGGGCGCGCATTTTTTCTAAAATAGATTTAGTGCGCGGCTACCATCAGGTTCCAGTGCGCGCCCAGGACATACCCAAAACAGCGGTAATAACTCCTTTCGGGCTTTTTGAGTTTTTGCGCATGCCTTTTGGACTCAAGGGGGCCGCGCAGACTTTCCAGCGCATGATGGACGCGGTGCTGCGTGACCTCCCTTTCGTGTTCGTCTACTTGGATGACATTTTAGTAGCCAGCACGTCCGAAGACGAACATGAAAGCCACCTCACGGCAGTTTTCCGGAGGCTGGCAGAGCACGGGTTAATAATTAACCCAGCGAAGTGTCAGTTTGGGGTAGCGCAGACTGATTTTTTGGGACATCGCGTTTCGCCAGAAGGAGCGGTCCCTCTGCCCGATAAAGTGCGCGCAATAACAAATTTTCCCCAACCTCAAACGGTCAAAGCGTTACAGGAGTTTTTGGGAATGGTTAATTTTTATAATCGTTTCCTCCCAAACGCAGCGCAGCTCATGCACCCATTGTACGCTGCACTAAACAAGCAAAAACCCACGAATAAAATCGAATGGTCTCCTGAGCGGGAGCGCGCATTCTCTCAAGTCAAAACAGCCTTGGCAAACGTGGCTTTGTTGGCACATCCAGTTCCAACGGCCCACATGGCGCTCACCACTGACGCGTCTGATTTAGCGGTAGGGGCGGTCGTTGAACAGTTGGTAGCGGGGACCTGGCAGCCGCTCGCGTTTTTCAGCAAAACCTTGCGCGATAGCGAGCGAAAATACAACACGTTCGACAGACAGTTGTTGGCCCTACACTTGGCCATCCGCCATTTCCAGTTCTGGCTGGAAGGGCGCCGTTTCACCGCGTTCGTGGACAACAAACCGCTGACTTTTGCGATGGCCAAGATTTCGGAACCTTGGTCGGGCCGGCAACAAAGACAGCTGGCCACGATATCAGAGTTCACCACCGATATCCAGCATGTCGTAGGTAAGCATAATGCAGTGGCAGACTGCTTCTCGCGTGCTGTGCCAGTGCCAGGCCCTGTGGGGGCAGACTCTGCAGCCATGGCTGCGAACCAGGGTAGCGACGCGGAAGTGCGCGCGGCCCCGGTCCGCGTAGGGTTAGATTATGCAGCCATGGCCGCGGGGATGTGCGCGCGCTCCAGTCTGGACCAACAGGGTTAAGGCTGGAGGACAGAGTGCTGCAAATGGGTATGCCTCCCCTAGTCTGCGATGTCTTCATGGGACGGCCGCGTCTCGTGGTACCAGCTGCGTGGCGCAGCCGCGTTTTTGACTCGATCCATTCTCTGGCGCACCCGGGGGGTGTGCGCATCGGTCAAAATGGTGGGAGAGAAATTTGTATGGCCGGGGTTGCGCAAACAGGTCAAGGAATGGGCGACAGCCTGCGTAGCGTGTCAACGAGCCAAAATACACAAACACACTAGAGCTCCTTTGGAGCCTTTTCACATTCCGGCTAAGCGCTTTGATCATGTGCATGTCGACTTGGTAGGCCCCCTTCCGTCGTCACAGGGGTACACACACCTTTTGACGATGGTGGACCGCACCACGCATTGGCCGGAAGCGGTCCCTCTGGCATCAACCACAGCGGAAGAAGTGACGCGCACGTTTTTAACAGCTTGGGTAGCGCGTTTTGGAGTTCCGTCGGACATAACGTCTGACAGAGGTCCTCAATTTGTTTCCGAACTCTGGTCATCGATGGCCCGCAGCCTAAGGGTAAAGATCCACCGCACCACCGCGTACAACCCCCAGGCTAACGGTTTATGCAAGCGTTTTCATAGGTCATTGAAAGCGGCCCTCAGAGCGTCACTTACGGATACAAATTGGGTTGACAAACTACCATGGGTCTTATTGGGGTTGCGTTCTGCACCTAAGGAGGATTTGCAAGCCTCCCCAGCTGAGTTAGTTTTTGCACAGCCTCTCTGTCTGCCCGGGGGAATTTCTCCCCGATACTCCTGCGCCAAATTGCCCCCCCCCGCTCAGCTGTTGCAGAGCGACACAGGATCAAACACGCTTCCTGGCCCGGTTCATCACAGTTTCTCCCGTGTTTTTGTGCCGAAGGCTTTAAAAAATGCAGAGTTTGTTTTTGTTAGGCATGATGCTCATCGCCCCAACTTGCGCCCGCCTTACGATGGGCCGTTCAAGGTGCTGGAAACAGGAGAGAAGCATTTTTTGCTAGATTTGGGAGACAGAAAAGAGTTGATTTGTATAAACAGACTCAAACCCGCTTTTGTTTTGGCGGATGAAGCAGTGCAGTTGGCGAGAGCCCCTCGTCGCGGCAGACCCCCTAGAGGGCATTCTACAGAACACCCACAGAGATTGACTAACAATTCTAATCCACAGGAGCAGGAGGACGCTGCAGAAACAGCAAAGCCGGCTTTCAGCAGATACGGCAGGAGACTTAGAGCTAGGCAACGGGTGGATTGATATGTAGTAATGTTATTATGTCATGTATCTCTGGTTATGTTTGTCCCATTTTAGACGTTTGGGGGGGGGTCATGTGGCACATATGTTGGTTACATATTCTCCACGAATCTATCGCTGTATGTTTATTGTGTGCTACACGTCTCATGGAACAAAAGGGACTGAGCCTCTGAGAGACAACGGAAGAGTGTGAGATTCGGCCTTTGTTTCAGGGAGACGACCTGGGGAGATTTCCGGACCACCAGAGACTAAAGGACAATGGTGTGAGATCAAAGGGGTTACTTTGTGATTGGGATTAAGTACCGTGTGACTGTATGTTTGATTAAACACCATGTGACTGCTGTTTCGTGTCCGGGGTACAAAACCCAGATGTGAGATGATACTTCCTCTTTTCTGGCTTTGAGATAGTTGGAGTATGTGATCTGTGAATAAAGCTGAATCTGAGGAATAAACTCAGTCTCATCCTTGAGCACATTCTCCACAGTACCTTCAATTACTTAATGGATCAGTCCCAAAATTTAAGGGAGTTCTTCTCCTGCCGTGATCTAAGAAACATATACTGTATATGCGAAAGGAAAATGCTTCATCTTCTCTCATTCACCCTTTTATTAAACTTATTCAGGTTACATGATATGGCATTCAAATGATGGATCAACAGATTCAAATGATAACAGGTGTCTGTTATCACATCAACTGTTATTGTTTTCCTGAACATGAAATCTAGTGTGAAACCTTTGTAGAACCAGGGAGAAACCAGACTTATGTTTCAACGGTAAATGAAGGCTGAAATGTCTAACAAAACAAAACAATTTTATGGGGAAAATTCATAAGCTGATTATCTAAAAATGAACTTCTGAATTTATCTACAACTAGAAAAGCACTCGGAGAGCGCAGACCTCCGCCAAGCGGCACAGTTCCCCCCATACAGTGTTTGTGTGTACGTTTTCAGATTCCCTGAGCATGAAGAGATATGACTAGCAATTGGATTCACAATGATTATTTGTTTATTTGACATGGACAGTGCAATAAACAGACAATTAATGAATGACAATCAATGTGATAGTGATAGGATTAGTGGTTCAGTAGTGTAAAACGGGGCTATAAGGGACGGCGGGTTAATAAGGGACACTTTTCTGGGAAATGTTTTAAATGTAATTCTGCTTTTTTTATTTTGAGCAGGACGCTGAGTTGTGTTGTTATTGTCAAATATCCATGAATCCTTCATCAAATCTAGGCGGAAGCAAAATTAAAAAAGCAGAATTACATTTAGAAAAGTGTCCCATATTACCCCGCCGTCCCTTATAGCCCCATTTTACGGTTGTAAAAGCATTGCCTCCTTGGCAGAGGTAATAAACTGAAGTGTTGGTGTGTCCATCTCCTCCACCGACGGATGCAGATTGGTTAGACAGGTTGCCGTGGGTTTTATATTATATTGGGGTTGCGCTTCGCGGCAAAACAGAATTTAGAATCTTCCCCGGCAGAGAGGTCGTTTTTACGCAGCGCCTATAGCTGGGCGGGGAATTTGTGGCAAATAATCGGGCGGCGGACAGGTGGCCGTGTCAGGTTTTGCAGCGTGGCGCAAAAACAGGCACGCTGGCGGGCCCAGGCCAGCAGTGTTTTCCACGTGCTTTTGTGCCTAAAACGTTGAAAAACGCGGAGTTTGTGTTGGTCATACACGACGACCAGCGCAATGTGCGCAGCGCCTATGGCTGGCACAGGCACGCTGGCGGGCCCAGGCCACCAGTGTTTTCCACATGCTTTTGTGGCTAAAACGTTGAAGAAGGCGGAGTTTGTGTTGGTCAGACACGACGCCCAGCGCCCTCCATTGCGCCTGCGCACATGTTGAAAATGGCCGTATGTCACAGTGTGGAAAAATGCTTTAAAAAATTCCTGTATGCAGACGGTGATGCGGATCATCCCCAAAATTTAATCAGTTCTTCCTTGTACCATTTCCAACAACGCCTGAAAGTTTCATTGAAATCCGTCCAAAAGTTTTTGAGTTATCTTGCTAACCAACAGACAAACAGACAGACAGACAGACAGACAGACAGACAGACAGACAGACAAACACACAGACAAACACACAGACAAACCCCGGCAAAAACATTACCTCCTCCTGGCCTTTCGGCCTGGCGGAGGTAAAAATTAAGGGAAGTTACTTAAAAATGACTAAGATTCTTCCTTCAGTTTATAGCTTTATCCTGTGGCTGAGAGACTAATTGTACCATGAAATACTGGTTATATTCAATTGTAATTTAATTGTTCGAACATCACATTCTTAACCCAGCAGATAGGAAAAGGAAGAGTCTCACTTACAAACAGCTGAAGGTCCATGTGTTCAGCTGGTTGGTACCGGCTGAGTTTAGAGTCGGGACATCGAGAGAAAGCGGCTGCTGCTTCCTCACAGCCGTCAGAAGTGTAGAATCAGCCGGGGGCTCGTACAGGACCGTGACAGCGGTGAATAATTGTCCCAGAGCGGTGTTACAAGTCCTTGGAAACGAGTCCAAATTTGAGGTCTCTGGTAGTGGGATAGACCAAAAAAACTGAAGGAGAAACTTTTCAGTCAGGTGGGTATGAGGCAGGAGAGAGAGTCCAAAAACACAGTCTCTGTTCACTTTAAATTAGGAAAATTAAAGGTCCACTTTAACGGCGTGAAAAGTCAGAAAATCTGAGAAAAACATTTACTAGGATAAGAATGGCTTCTGAGGTGAGGAAAAACTAATTTTGAAAATTTGATTCTCTGAGAAAGTGAGCTCTAAAGAAAAAGGTGGTTTCTCCTCAGTAACCAGAAAAAACTGTAGGGTTCACCCCTACAGTTGATAGTGCTATGAGATGACTGTTGTTGTGAAATGGCGCTATATAAATAAAGTTGAATTGAATTGAATTGAAAAACTAAGGCAGGATTTGACAAACTTCACACAGAACAATTTAGATAAAATAAAACTACACGGAACCTTGAAACGGTGGAATAAAATTTTCTCTGAGATCTAGATTGCTATTCTGCTTCTTTAATCTTAATCTAGTTCCTAATCTTCCCAGACTTCTCTGATCTCATTCTGTCTCTTTTGATCTAACATTTAATCTTCTTTTCTGTCTCTTTCTTGCCTTTCTGTCATGCAGGCAGGGCGGCTTCTCACTCCTTTTAACTGAGCATGCCGTTGGGTCATAAAATGTGGGCCGGTCGTAAGACGGACCAATCAATTTTATACAAAGCAGTTTGAAATGGCCACCATCCAATGTGAAAACATTTCTTTGTTTGAGAGCAGCCAATCAAACGAAGACACCATCCCATGAAAATGCAGAGGAGAACTAGAAAAGCACTCGGAGAGCGCAGACCTCCGCCAAGCGCCACAGTTCCCCCCATACAGTGTTTGTGTGTACGTTGTCAGATTCCTTGACCATGAAAACATCTGAGTAGCAATTGGATTCACAATGATAGGATTAGTGGTTCAGTAGTAAAAGCATTACCTCCTTGGCGGAGGTAATAAACTGAAGTGTTGCTGTTGTGTCCATGTCCTGCATCTGCAAACTCCCAGGCTGGGGGTGTTGCAATTGAATGAATAAATTAATTAATCTTTATTTTGAATAGATTAAGAGTACAGGTTAAAAGAAAGTGAATAATATAACAAAGGGGGTAATAAAATGCAACAAGGTCAAATTAGACAATAGCTCCTCTGATTATACAGTTCAACATAAGTTATCCGAAATATGTGATGGCTGAATCCGCAGCTTATATTGGCCACCCATGTTCCATCCAAGAATTCAAAAGAAAAAACAAAAGAAGTCATGACACAACTGCGTACAACCCACAGGCCAATGGGTTATGTGAGCGTTTTAGATCAATGAAAGCAGCACTGAGGGCTTCACTGACGGATGCCAATTAGGTAGACGGGTTGGCGTGAGTTTTATTCAAAATTGAAACGTTTATTTCAAACTCAGGGTTCATATTAAATGCAGAACTAAAAGGAGTAGAAAATAAATAAATAAATAAATAAATAAATAAATAAAAGTATATACAGATCAGCAGACAGTCGGCGGTCTTGTAACAACAATAACATACAATATTGGACTCAGTATAAAATGGAACGCCACCACTTCCAAATGCTGGAGTGAAGTGTGAGTGACGAGTTGACAATTGCTGATATAAGATGATTGTTACATGGCAGCAACCTTCTCATCAAACTGTAAACATTGTTACGTATCAACTCGCCAAAAGACGGAATGTTCACAGACACAAACATCTTGCTTGCACTGGACCTTCGTGGTACATCTAATCTTTATCTTTATTGGGGTTACGCTCTGCAGCCAAAGATGATTTGGAAACTTCCCCGGCAGAGAGCTTCTTTTTGCGGAGCTACTATGGCTGACCGGGGAATTTCTGTCAAATAATCCAGCGGCGGACAGCTGGCCGTCTGAGCTTTTGCAGCGTTGCGCAAACACAGGCACACAGCACGCTGCCGAGCAGCTCGTTTTTGCGCAGCGCCTATGGCTGACCGGGGAATTTCTGCCAAATAATCCGGCGGCGGACAGCTGCCCGTCTCAGCTTTTGCAGCGTCGCGCAAACACAGGCACGGTGGCGGGCCCAGCCCACCAGTGTTTTCCGCGTGCTTTTGTGCCTAAAACGTTGAAGAACGCGGAGTTTATGTTGGTCAGACACGATGACCAGCGCCCTCCATTGCGCCTGCGCACATGTTGAAAATAGCCGTATGTCACAGTGTTAAAGAATGCTTTAAAAAATTCCTGTATCCAGACGGTGATCTGGATCATCCCCAAAATTTAATCAGTTCTTCCTTGTACCATTTCCAACAACGCCTGAAAGTTTCATGGAAATCCGTCCAAGACTTTTTGAGTTATCTTGCTAACCAACAGACAAACAGACAGACAGACAGACAGACAGACAGACAGACAGACAGACAAACACACAGACAAACCCCGGCAAAAACATTACCTCCTCCTGGCCTTTTCGGCCAGGCGGAGGTAATTAATACCCATTCAGTTCTTATAAAATTAGGTGCTCAATATAAGATCTAACTAAATTAAATGACTTGGCTAATATTTGGTGATCATGCATTTATACCATTACTCTGATATTACATTTGTTTGAATAACACTCATGAACATAACATTTCTTATACATAATTATAATACATGCACTCATATTTAGATCAAAAATTAATGAAGTACTGCAAACCATGGTTGGTGATCAAAAAGATGATTTTCAGTGTCCTTAGGATCCGGGGGAGATGATAAGCTGAAAGAAACTTAATGCTTAGAGAGAATTGACAGTCAATTTACACATAATGAAACACATTCCGTGGGTATCCACTAGGAGGTACTGTTGAGCTGTAGATAATTTCTTTAGGTCCATGATATCTGGACAGAGGATCTGGTAATCGTCGAAAGTCATAAAACTGTCTGGTTAAGCCGTTTATGACCGTTTAAGTGCATTAGTTTCCTGTAGGGCGGATGCTATCTATGTGCAATGTTCACCTTGGGGGTCTGGTCTGGAGTTTTTATGGTTCCTTTAAGCCTTTAAAAGCAAATTCTGATCCTTACCATCTCTGCAAGAGGCAACTGTTTACATTGGGGTCCTGGGAAAAACATCCTTGGTCAGGCCTTGAGTGAGTGTAGTTAATATGAAAGCAAGTGATATTCCTGTAGAATGAAGAAAAGTGATTTTCCTGTAGAAGGAAGAAAGTGAAATTCCTGTAGAATGGAGGGAAGTGATCTTCTGTCTTGGTTTGAGGAGACGATGATGCTACATGATCTTTGTTAGGTATTTGGCAAGGTTCTTCGTGCCCATGCCCAGGGATCCAACCACCACTAGAACAATGCATGTTTTGATGTTCCATAAACGTGCAACCTCTCTTCTGAGATCCTGGTACTTTTGGATCTTTGCTTGTTCTTTATCCATGATATTAGCATCACCAGGCAGAGCAATATCAATTATCAAGCACTCATTAGCCTGCCTGTTTATTATCACAGTGTCTGGTCTGTGGGCCTGGATTTCTTGATCCGTCTGGATAGAAAAATTCCACAACAGTTTAATGTCTTCATCTTCAATCACTGGTTCTGGTTTATGCTCATACCACCTTTATCTGACATCAAGACCAAACTGTTTCATTCAAGATTCAGGATTCAAAGATTTTATTGTCAGTACTACTATACGTGCAGGACATACAGGAGAACTGAAATGGCGTTTCTCTCTCTCTTCATTGGTGTGCATAATATGAAAGGAAAAGGAATAAGGCTGGAAAAAAGAAAACAACAACAACAGCAGTCTATATACAGTAATGCAACCCGTAGTGCAAATGGCGACAAGAAAGACCCAGACCTCCCATAGTGCAAATAGAGATAAATGATTAATGATGATAAAACCCAGCAATCCTATATACATACAACTAGAGATAAATGGAGTCAGTTTGTCTTGACCTGTCCTTGACACTGATAATACCTCTATCTGCCAAAAATGTGCCGCTAGTCCAGCAAAAGCTAGCGGTACTCAAATACTTTGCAAGCAGTTTCATGAAATGGTCAGTCAGAAAGCAACTCATACCGCCTCAGACGTCGCCCAGGTTAATAAGGTCAGGAGTTCCTGGCAGCGGAGGGCGAAGGACAGAGCTGCGTGGAGGAATCTGATCAGACCTAAATTAAACAGTTATTGTCACCCCCGACAGACTGCTATGATGATGATGATGATGAGAGATGAATACCCTTGGTTGCAGTTCAGTGCGGTAGTGTAGGTGCAGATAGTAACAGATAGGACTGCACGAGATCAGTATTGCTGTGACAGACAGCAGCAGATATGGCATTTGTGCAAATGATTGTGGTTAATAAGATAAGATAAGATAAGATAAGCCTTTATTAGTCCCACAACGGGGAAATTCCAGGATTGCAACAGCACAGGGATAGCAACACTCTATCTGTCTGTCTTTGCACTAATGTGCAAAGACATACAACAGCAAAAGTATTACTGTTGGTGTGCCAGTCTTACTTTGCCAACAGCTGAGGTAGTTATTGTGTGGGGATTGTGTTACCGTCTGGGGGGAGGAAGTGCTCAGGGTTCAGGGTCCTAACGGCCTGATGAACGAAGCTGTTAAGCAGCCTTGTGGAGTGAGCCCGGAGGCTTCAGTACCTTTTCCCTGAGGGCAGGGGGCTGAAGAGGGAGTGTGAGGGGTGGGAGGTGTCGCCTGTGATGCTGATGGCATCCTGATTGAACAGTATACAATCCTGGCCACATTGTCATGTCAGTGTTTATACTTATTCCGTGCCAGCTTACTGCAATCACACAGCAAGTGACCCACCGTATCATCTTTCACCCCAGAATCAGAATCAGAATCAGAATCAGAATCAGAATAAACTTTATTGCCAAGCATGTAAAAAAAAAAACACGAGGAACTTGACTTGACATTGGTGCGCATGCGCGCGACACAACGACACGGCAGCCATAAAGGCGCCTCATCAAACAGAGATAGATAAGAAAGGGAGGGGAAGGGAGGGAACGACACAAGGGGGGAGGAGAAAAAAAACTTCGTTATCAAAATACAGCTTATTTTTAAGCAGATTGTGATTACAATGAAAAAAAATCTCTCAATAGCACAGAGCAACAACTCAGAATTCACGAGACACAAGAGAGCAGTGTACAGTATATCTTTAATCAGTTCATGAATCAATGTGTGTGCGGTGTTGAGCAGTGTTGATGATAATAAGAGAGACCCAAGGACCCTTGGCAGAAGATGTTTTGTCTGTCTGGCGCCCAGTCTTATCTGGCGCTGCAGCTGGCTGTCCAAGGCCTTGTGCTCATGATTGAAAAAAAAAAACACAGTCTGCAGACAGCCAGGAGGAATTTTCATGGGGAATAATAATGCCAAATAGGACTGATCACAGAGAAGACTTGTATTTCTTCTGTAGATTCAGTACATTAATCCTTCATTGCGCAGCTTTGAACTCGTCGTGGAAAGACCTGAGCGAACCCATGATGTAATCCACCTTACGAGACAGTTCTCCAGTAGTCGCTATCAGGGTCTTCTCCAGTTTCTCAATTTGTTGGATGCACCTCGCCTGGCCAGCATTTTGATAGGTTGAATCCATCTTCAGCAATTTGTGGTAAACCAAGACAATTCCCGTCCCAATCAGAATTATCCCAATCACCAAGATTACGAAGATAAACAAATCTTCAATATCTTCGATAGAGAGATTAGAGAGACACAGCATTTTCCAAATACCTGTGTCACATAGATAGCCCACTGGAGCCGTTCCAGCGGGGCAAACAGCTTCCCCCGGAGCACTTTTCCTTGTTGAAAAAATAGTGTCAATTGTGTTCAAAGCCCAGCTTATTAACTCCATAATTTCTTTTCGGCGGTCGCAGTCAGACGCAGACAGACAACAGCAAGCTGGGATCCAGTAGGAGGGGAGGAAAAAATCAGCAGGAGAGAAGAAAAAAGCGTCTGCTCTCTTGGGAAGGCGGAAGTGTCCGCCTACATAAAGGAAAATGCTCTTGCTCATCTATTTTTGCTTTCAAGGCATTTGTTCTTAAGGCCTGAGCTTGGGCTGCTATGATTAGCCCCTCTTTTTCCTTCTTCAGGTCTCCCCTCTTTAACCAGTCCCATAAGGCTTCATGTCTGATGTCATCCGTAAAATTCTCAGCAGCATTTCCAAGTGAGGGATCCTTAACACAAAGAACTGTCCTTCCGAAGTTCATCCATTCTGGAATGGAACTCACCTCCAATATTTCATTAAGATGATCTGCTATGCTATTATGAAGAGTTGTGAAATATTTCAGCCAGTATCCATGCACACCTGGGCGGAATGATGTGACAGCTCTTCCTTCACATCGTTCGGCCATTCTGCCTCCCTATTATGTTCAACTGGGGTACCCCAAATACCATTCCAGAAGTCACAGCTCTCACTGGGGTCAGGTGTTGGATCATTGGTGAAGTTAATACCATCCAGTTCCTGATACAACTTTTTTCTGATCTTGTTGAAACAGCCGGTTTTGTCTGTACTGGTTGACATGTTGCTCGTACCTCTTAATTTGGCAGCTTTTTCCATTACTTGTTGCTTCAGTTCTTTGATAACAACTTTAAATCCCTTCTTCTTAACATAATATTTCTTCTCAATCTGCAGCACACCTTTACCACGTTTACTTTGATTTTTTTTTTCTTTTCCTCTCCAGTTTACTTGTCTCCCTTCTTAGTTAGTCAATTTTGGACTTAATTCATCTCTTCCACATGGGTTCTTTTCTTGCTTGAATGGTCCTTTTCCTAATACCCAGCTTCTGCATCACTACAATGACTGCAGCTTGAATTAGCTGATTGGTCTTGATTATATTAGATGTATAGATGTGGGTGAATACTTCATTCACTTCTGGACCATTGACCAAAGGGTCTTCCTCTCTAGATGTTTCAACAATATCAATTTCTCTTTCTCTGTTTCCTCTAGTGCTAGTTCAATGGCATTTAAGATATATTTCTGAATAGTATAATAGTAGAAAGTTTCAAATACCTTGGCGTTAGATTAGACAATAAACTCACATTTGATCAGCACACCATGGATATCCAGAAAAGAAGATACCAAAGACTGTCAGTTTTTCGCAAACTCAAAGGGCTTAATGTTGCTTTTTATCTACTCCTATAACTTTATCAAAGCATAATTCAGCCAAATTTATTGTATTGTTCCACCTATTTTTTTCAGCATGCTGTCTGTAAAAAATAGGACCAAACTCATGAAGATGACCAATACAGCAGCAAAAATAATTGGCCTTCCCACATCCAACCTCACTGAACTCAAAAGTAGAGCCATTGCACCCATGACCATTTCAGTATAACTGGACTCGACACACCCACTCAGAGAGTATCTAGTCCCACTGTCCTCAGAGTGTAGATACAGGGCTCTGAAGTGCAGGAGGGCCTGCTTTGGAAGAAGCCTGATTCCCTCAGCCATCATTTCGTCCGGGTTGGAAACAACATCTCCAACTCTGTCACGCTGAGTACCGGAACCCCTCAAGGCTGTGTACTCAGTCCACTGTTGTTTACACTTCTAACACATGACTGTGTATCCAAACACGAGGGTAACCAGATTATTAAGTTTGCAGATGACACCACGGTGGTGGGACTTATTCAGAGGGATGAGGAATCAATGTACAGGGAAGAAGTGAGAGACCTGGAGGGCTGGTGCAGGAAGAACAATCTGGTGCTCAACGTGGACAAAACAAAGGAGATGATTATCGACTTCCGGCAGTCACAGCCTGAGCACGTCCCCCTCAGCATCGGCGGCCGTTTAGTGGAGAGAGTAGAGAACATCAAGTTCCTCGGAGTGCAGATCTCGCAGGACCTGACCTGGAGCAAGAATTCCTTGGAGATCAGGAAGCGAGCTCAGCAGAGACTACACTTCTTGAGGAAACTCAAACAGGCCTCTCTCCCCATCTGCATCCTCAGGACCTTCTACAGAGGTGTGGTGAAGAGTGTTCTGACGTACTGCATTGCTGCATGGTACTCCAGCTGCAGTATGTCAGACAAAAAAGCCCTGCAGAGGATAGTCAAGGGGGCGGAGAGGGTAATTGGAGTCTCCCTCCCCTCTGTCCAAGAACTTTTTCAGAACCGTTGTAGGAGCAGGGCACTGAACATTGTCAAGGACCGTTCTCACCCTCTGCATAAACACTTTGAACTTCTTCCATCTGGTAAATGATTCCGGAGCATCAGAGGCAGAACCACCAGACTGATCAACAGCTTCCTCCCACAAGCTGTCAGGATGCTGAACAGCTGACCCGGAATCTCACATACACACTACTGCACCTATGGACATTTTGTATATTATAGTTAGTTATTCTTTTTCCCCAAGTATGTCTCAGGGTTGTGTGAATGGATGGGGGGGTGGGAGCTATGTGGGAGTGTGTCTTAATCATGCTGCTTCTTATATGGATGCCGAGAGAAACTCAATTTCATCTTGCCTGCACTACAGTTGTATGTACAGCAATATGACAATAAAGTTTGATTTGATTTGATTTGATATACCTTAACAGTAGACCCTGCTGATGTTGTCTAGACTATTCCTGTGTTGAAGTACTTTGTCTATTGTTGTTGTTATATTGGTTGCATTTGTTTTCAAATGAGTGCACTGCTGTGAAAAAGAATTTCCCCTTGGAGACAATAAAAAAGTAAAAAGTCAAAGGGCATCTTTGTGACATTGTAGAAAATCCAGCCTGTTTTCATACTGAAGGTATACAAAGAAGTCATTTGTACAGAGCTGTGCTAAAAAAAAATGATCTTCAGCATTTGACTTTGATGCCCTTGGCTGTGACATTAATGTGACAGAGGTGTCACATGATAAGGTATTCTGGCTAGGTAGAGGTATATGCATCTATATGCATACATATACAGTGCATCTGGAAAGCATTCACAGCGCTTCACTTTTCCCACATTTTGTTATGATACAGCCTTATTCCAAAAGGGATGAAATTCATTTTTTTCCTCAAAATTCTACACACAATACCCTTCAATGACCACATGAAAAAAGTTTTGAGATTTTTGCAAATTTATTAAAAATGAAAAACCAAGAAATAACATGTACATAAGCATTCACAGCCTTTGCCATGGAGCTCAGAATTGAGCTCAGGTGCATCCTGTTTCCACTGATCATCCTTGAGATGTTTCTACAGCTTAATTTGAGTCCATCTGTGGTAAATTCAGTTGATTGGACATGATTTGGAAAGGCACACACCTGTCTAGATAAGGTCACACAGTTGACAGTGCATGTCAGAGCACAAACCAAGCATGACGTCAAAGGAACTGTCTGTAGACCTCCGAGACAGGATTGTCTCAAGGTACAAATCTGGGGAAGAGTACAAAAAATTTCTGCTGCTTTGAAGGTCCCAATGAGCACAGTGGCCTCCATCATCAATAAATAGAAGAAGTTCGGAACCATCAGGACTCTTCCTAGAGCTGGCCGGCCATTTAAACTGAGCGACCGGGGGAGACGGGCCTTAGTCAGGGACGTGACCAAGAACCTGATGGTCACTCTGTCAGAGCTCCAGCATTCCTCTGTGGGGAGAGGTGAATCTTCTAGAAGGGCAACCTTCTCTGCAGCAATCTACCAATCAGGCCAGTATGGTAGAGTGGCCAGACGGAAGCCACTCCTTAGTAAAAGGCACATGGCAGCCTGCGTGGAGTTTGCCAAAAAGCACCTGAAGGACTCTCAAATCATGAGAAACAAAATTCTCTAGTCTGATGAAACAAACACTGAAGGCATCACATTTGGAGGAAACCAGGCACCACTCATAACTACACCAGTGGTGGTGGCAGCATCATGCTGTGGGGATGTTTTTCAGTGGCAGGAAGTGGGAGACTAGTCAGGATAGAGGGAAAGATGAATGCAGCAAAGTACAGAGACATTCTGGGTGAAAACCTGCCCAAGAGCGCTCTTGACCTCAGACTGGGACGACAGTTAATCTTTCAGCAGAACAATTATGAATGAATGAATCTTTATTTTGGATAGATTAAAAGTACAGATTAAAAGAAACAGAATAATATAACAAAGGGGGAAGAAAATCCAACAAGGTCAAATTAGACAATAACTCCTCTGATTATACAGTTCAACATAAGTTATCTGAAATGGGTGATGGCTTAAGCCGCAGCTTTTATTGCCCACCCATATTCCATCCAAGGATTCAAAAGAAAAACAAAAAAAGAGCGATTACAATTCAGAACATAGCTAAGACAAAATGTGACAAAAAACTAAGCTACAACACAACGCAGACTGGATATGACAATCCTTATGTGATTTTACATGTCATCTTGTATATATGTATTGGAGTATTTCTTCCCTTAGTTTTTGTTTAAATTGTCCAAGCGTTGTACATGATTTTAATTCAGGTCCAAAAGTGTTCCATAATTTGACTCCTTGCACTGAAACACAGTGTTGCTTGGTGGTAGTTCTCACTGAAGGTTTTTGAAATATACATGTTCCTCTGAAATGATATTGTTTCTGTCACAACTCGCCGCTCCCAGGCATCCACCTCAGCTGTGCGCACACCTGCGCCTTGTCAGTGATGAGCTATTTAGCCCACTCGGCCCTGAGCATCAGTCTGGAGCCGTCTGTTCTACTACGCGCTCAAACCCTCAGCAGGATCGTCTCTTCCCATCTTGCCACTCTTCGCTTCAGCACGTAAGCTGTTTGCCACTTACCTGTCCTTCAGTCTTCCCCTGTGCACAGGTGGATTCCTTGGCGGTGGATTCTCCTGTCTTCGCCATCTCCTCCTCCCGCATCTCCACGTCTCGTCGTGTGCGCAGCTGGGCGCTGTCTCCCAGGCCGAAGATCCTAGCCAACGCCAGCCACCTTCCCATCTGTGAGTAAGCATTACTCTGTATTACTTCCCCGTTTGGTTAAGCCCAGCTCATTTTCCTGTCTCTGCTCTTCCCATAGGGTTGCCTGGCTGCATGGCGTGCTGCTCTGTTCCCGACTCTCTTCGTCCACCCACAATACATATACATATCTCATACACGCACCCAAACACCCCTTGCTGTTAAATAAAGCTATTAAATCTTACCTGAGCCTGTGTGCGTGTTTCCTGGGCCGATAAATATGTCAGTACGGCTCCAGCAAAGCGGCCCAGCGGACAGCGGGCTCGCACGCCGTCTTTCCACCCTCGAGGCTCGGGTGGATTTGATAGCTCATCAACAGCAGGTGATAATCAATTGACCACGATAACTCACCGGTTGGACCGTCTTGACCCCCAGCAGGAGTTCCCCTCGGCTCATCAGGGCGGACCGGCTTCGGCTGCCTCCGCAGCTGGCCAGCCTAGCTCAGGAGCGCCGACCCGGCTCACTCCGATCCCAACTCCCGCTCGCTTCAACGGGAAGCTCGGCGAGGCACAGGGATTCATCTTGCAATGTGAATCGGTGTTCCTGCGCGTTCCCGGGGATTTCCCCTCAGACCACAGCCGAATTGGCTACATGGCTAATCTCTTGGAGGGGCGAGCGTTAGCTTGTGCTTACGCCGTCATGTCAAAGCCCAGCTACGCGAACCTCTCCTATGACCAGTTCATGCGGGACTTCCTCGAGGTGTTTGACCACTCGCGTCGTGACAGCGTCCTCGCTGACCGGCTCCTTAGCCTTCAACAGGGTAGCCGGTCGGTGGCGGATTATGCTGTTGACTTCCAGGTGGCAGTGGAAGAGGTTGGCTGGGGTGAGGCATCTCTCTGCAGCATCTTCCTCCGTAGCCTCAGTTCTGGTCTGCAGGACGAGTTGGCCAGCCAGGACCTCCCAAAGCGACTGTCCGAGCTATTCTCTCTGACCATTAGCTTGGATAACAGGCTGCGGGAGCGGGCCGCCGAGCGGAAGTCTGTCAGCCGCCCGCGCGGACTCTCCGCCCGCGTTCCTCAGTCTTGCCCCCTGGCGTTACCCGCTCTGGAGTCCGCCGATGAGCCAGAGGCTATGTTGATCGGGTGAACCAGGTTCCCCCTTGCAGAGAGACAAAGTCGCCGGGAGCTGGGCCTCTGCATGTATTGTGGAGGCGACCAGCATACCATGGAGCAATGCCCGGTCAAGCCAAACGGGGGTGTCCGCGAGTCACTGTAGGGGGCCTCGCGGACTCTAACCGGCCAAATCCCCTCTCCAACTGCTCTCTGCCCATTAGATTTTGCAGAGCAAAGCTTTATTTCCAAGAGCCTGGCAACCCGTTTGGGTACACCCTGTCAACCGTTGTCAGCTCCACTCAACCTCGTCACCCTTTCTTGCTCGCCCCTGGGAGTAGTGACACACCGCACCAGGCCGGTGCCAATTATAGTTTCGGGCAACCACCGAGAGGACCTCAGCCTGTATGTCCTGTCTTCCTCAGCAGCCCCCGTCATCCTGGGTTACCCGTGGCTGCACCTGCACAACCCTGTCCTCGATTGGCAATCTGGAAGTGTCCTCTCATGGAGTTCCCTCTGCATGAGCACCTGTCTCCAGTCTGCGGCTTGCGCCCCATCCTCTCCTCCGCCCGCTCTGGTCTCCTCTCCTCCGGACCTCACCCTGGTGCCCCAGGAGTTCCATGACTTGGGAATCGTGTTCAGCAAGTCCAAGGCGATGTCTCTTCCTTCTCACTGCCCGTATGATTGTGCCATAAACCTCCGCCCGGGGGCGCCATTACATCCGGCCGCCTATACAGCCTTTCTGCTCCTTAACGTGAGGCTATGGACACGTACATCAGGGAGTCGCTCAGTGCCGGGATCATCCGCCCCTCCTCGTCCCCGCTCGGTGCTGGCTTCTTCTTCATCTCTAAAAAGGATGGGTCCCTGCGTCTGTGCATCGACTTCAGAGCCTTCAATGACATCACGGTGAAAGATAGGTACACCCTGCCTCTTATGGACACCGCCTTCCACTCCCTCCAGGGGACCACCTGGTTCACCAAGTTAGACCTCGGCAGCGCCTACCATCTTGTCCGGATCCGGGAGGGTGATGAGTGGAAGACGGCCTTTCGGACGCCCAGCGGCCACTTTGGGTACCTAGTAATGCCGTTCGGGCTCACCAACGCTCCCGCCATCTTCCAGCGGCTCATCAACGATGTCCTGCGAGACTTCCTGGGGGTCTTCATCTTCGTTTACTTAGACGACATTCTCATCTTCTCCAGGTCTCGGGAGGAGCACCAGGCTCACGTGAGGCAGGTTCTGCAGCGGCTGTTGGAGAACAGACTTTACATCAAGGCGGAGAAATGTGAGTTTTATGCCAAGACCACCTCTTTCCTGGGTTTCATTATTTCCCATAACCAGATCCTCCCCGACCCCGCCAAGGTGAAAGCGGTGGTTGAGTGGCCCACGCCTACTTCCAGGAAACAGGTGCAGCAATTCATCCGCTTTGCCAATTTCTACCGTCGCTTTGTTCCCAACTTTGGCGCCATCGTTACTCCCCTGACCCGCCTCACTTCTCCCAAGGTGCCCTTCCAGTGGACCGAGGAGGCAGCGACCGCGTTCGAGACCCTGAAGACGGAGTTCTCTTCCTCCCGGGTCCTAACCCAGGTTGACCCCGCGCTGCAGTGTCTGGTTGAGGTGGACGCATCTGACACGGGGGAGGGGGGCGGTGATCTCCCAGCGATCACCGGTGGATGGAGTCAAACGGCCCTGTGCCTTCTTCTCCCGGCGGCTGTCGGCGGCTGAGCGTAACTATGACATTGGCGACAGGGAGCTTCTGGCTGTCAAGCTCGCGCTGCAGGAGTGGCGTCACTGGCTGGAGGGGGCAGCCCAGCCTTTTGTGGTCTGGACGGACCACAAGAATCTAGAGTATTTGAGGTCAGCCAGGCGTCTAAATGCCCGCCAGGTGCGCTGGTCTCTGTTCTTTGCTCGGTTCCAGTTCACAATCACCTACCGTCCAGGCTCCAAGAATGGGTTGCCCAACGCCCTGTCTAGACAGTTCGCCCCTGAGGCCCCGGAGGAGCTGGATCACACCATCCTGCCCAGCTCGTGTGTTGTGGGGGCGGTTTCCTGGTCCATCAGGGACAAAATCCGCAGGGTGCAGGAGACCGAACCGGACCCTGGCGGCGGCCCGGATGGGAGGCTCTTCATTCCAATGGCGGTTCTGGGGGAGGTCATTCACTGGGCCCACACGTCCAAGCTCACCTGTCACCCTGGCGTCTCCCAACTGGTGGACCTCCTTCAATGCTCTTTTTGGTGGCCCGGTCTCCAGAAGGACGTCGCCAATTACATCCGGGCCTGCCCCCAGTGTGCTACTGGCAAGACCCCGAATTCCCCCCCACGGGTCTACTCCAGCCCCTGCCGGTCCCAAGCAGGCCCTGGTCACACATCGCCTTCGACTTCGTTACTGGTCTCCCTGTCTCCAACACCTATGACACTGTTCTGACGATCGTGGATTGGCTCTCCGAGGCAGTCCACTTTGTGCCGCTCCGGGGTCTCCCTTCGGCATGAGAGACGGCTGATCTCCTCGTCCAACACGTGGTCAGGCTGCACGGGATCCCAGTGGACTTCGTATCTGATCGGGGGCCCCAGTTCGTGTCCCAAGTGTGGAAATCTTTTTGCAACGCCTTGGGGGCCACGGTGAGTCTCTCCTCTGGTCACCACCCTCAATCCAACGGGCAGTGTGAGCGCGCCAATCAGGAGCTGGAGGCTGCCCTGCGCTGCGTCACCTCCTCCAACCCATCCTCCTGGAGCTCTTATCTGGCCTGGTTGGAGTATGCCCACAACGCGACACGGTCTTCAGCTACTGGGATGTCCCCCTTCCGGGTGTTGTTGGGCTACGATCCCCCTCTGTTTCCCGACCAGGAGAGTGAGTTGGCCATCCCCTCCATCCAGGCGCATGTGAGACGCTGCCGGAGCTTGTGGTCCAGGGCGCGCGAGGCGCTTTTACGCACGGCAGCGCGCAACAGTGCCATGGCTAATCGCCACAGGAAATCAGCCCCCAGCTACCAGGTAGGCCAACAGGTCTGGTTGTCTTCCCGGGACATTAATCTTAAGGCCAAGAAGAGGAAGCTGGCTCCACGTTTCATCGGTCCCTTCACCATCTCCAGAATTATCAACCCGTGGCTGTGCGTTTGGCCCTCTCCCCCTCCCTCCGTGTTTGCCCCACATTTCATGTGTCTAAAATCAAGCCCGTGATCTCCGACCCACTCTGTCCTCCTCCTAGGGCACCGCCCGCTCCCATGATGATCGACGGCCACCCGGTGTGGGGAGTTGCTTCCATCCTGGACTCCCGGCGTCAAGGTCGTGGGCTGCAGTACCTGGTGGATTGGGAAGGATATGGCCAGGAGTGGAGATCCTGGGTGCGCTCTTCTTTTGTGCTGGATAAGGATCTCATCACGGAGTTCCACCAGGCGCACCCGGATAAACCAGCGCCAGGAGGCGCTGCTAGGGGAGGGAGTACTGTCACAACTCGCCGCTCCCAGGCATCCACCTCAGCTGCGTGCACACCTGCGCACACTGCGCACGGCGTGCTGCTCTGTTCCCGACTCTCTTTGTCCACCCACAATACATATACATATCTCATACACGCACCCAAACACCCCTTGCTGTTAAATAAAGCTATTAAATCTTACCTGAGCCTGCGTGCGTGTTTCCTGGGCCGATAAATATGTCAGTTTCTCCCTTATTTGGAACAACTTTTGGATATTTGCGGGCAGCGATAGATTCTTCACTTTAAACATTATTACTGCAGTTTTAAAGTCAACCAGACCTTTCAACTTGAGAGCTTTTAATTTAAGAAAAAGTGGGTTTGTTGGTTCCCTGTAAGCAGCTTTGTTTATTATTCTAATAGCGCTCTTCTGAAGCATAAAGACTGGATATATGTTTGTTTTATATGTATTTCCCCATACTTCAGTACAATATGTCATGTATGGGAGTATTAATGAATGACACAAGGTATATAGTGTGGGTTGATTCAGCAAGTATTTCACTCTGTGTAGTATTGCAATTGATTTGGATATTTTGCCTTTAATATAATTAATATGTGACTTCCAACACAGTTTATTATCAATTATTACTCCAAGAAATTTAGTTTTGGATACCATTTCAATCTCTACACCATTTACACTGAGTTTAGATAGTAAGTTGTTGTGATGGTTGTTAAAAACTATAAATTTTGTCTTACGTAAATTGAGCGTTAATTTGTTTGAATCAAACCACAGTTTAAGCTTTCCTAATTCCTTTCCGAGTGTATCCAAAAGTTGTTCCAAATTGCTTCCCCTGCATAATAAATTAGTGTCATCGGCAAACAATATTAAATCCATTTTTTCTGAAACTTTACATATATCATTTTCATATAATAAGAAATAAGATGGCAGCAACACGCATGGACGCAGCGGCCCCTCTTGGCATCAGCGAGTGTGAGAGTTTTGAGTGTTTTGATCTTCCCAGACGTACATTCTATAAAACTTACAACCGTGAGACCTTATTAAACATCAAGGTACTACACGCTGCAAGAATCGCGGCGATCAGTTGTGATTGGGACATTCTACGCCAGCATGGAATTCTGGCAGAGTCCCCGCTGGAAGCTACCCGAGAGAGGAGGTGGCGTAAGCGGAGCAAACGCAAGCAAATGCGTGGAAAAAGGGCCGGGATCCATGCTAGGCTAAAGGCTAACCCCTCCAGACCAGCGGTACCATCGCTCATTCTCTCTAACGTCCGCTCCCTCGAAAACAAGCTGGACGAGTTGCGTCTGCTGAGGGAAACCCGGAGAGAGTGAGGAGACTGCTGTTGCTTGCGTTCACGGAGACATGGCTCCACGACAACATTCCTGATGATGCCATTCAACTGGAAGATACGGCGATGTTCCGTGCCGACAGGGAAACGGCGAGCTCTGATAAGAGCCGGGGGGGGGGGGGGCTATGCATCTATGTTAACAAGAACTGGTGTGTCAATGCCACGTTAGTGTCTAAACACTGCTCTCCATTGGCGGAGTTCCTTATTGTAAATTGTCGGCCATATTATTTGCCGAGGGAATTCAGCAACATGTTTGTAGCGGCTGTTTACGTAGCGCCGAGTGCTAACACTAACGCTAATGCTAAGAAGGCACTCGGGGAACTGCACAATGCGATTAGTGAAATCCAAACTTCACACCCGGACAGTTTTGTGGTGGTTGCGGGGGATTTTAACCACACCAGCTTAAAAGACTGTGCTCCCCAAGTTTAAACAATGTGTAGACTTTAAGACCAGAGGAGAGAATATGTTGGACTTAGTGTACACAAACACAGATGCATATAAGGCTATACCCCGCCCCCATCTCGGCCTTTCTGACCACATATCCGTGATGCTGCTGCCTGCCTACAAACGTTTATTGAAGCGCAACAGGTCAGCAGTGAAACAAATCAGAATTTGGCCAGAGAGTGCAACCTCTGCACTGAAAGACTGTTTTCTGCACACAGACTGGGAGGTCTTCAAAATAGCAGCCTCCCAGGAAGACAAGACAGATGTGGAGGAGTATGCTGAAACGGTCACCAGCTACATCGCGAAGTGCACAGAGGATGTCACTACAGTGAAGACCATCACTATGCGGGGTAACTATAAGCCCTGGATGACTGCAGAGGTGTGCTCGCTGCTTACAGCCAGGGATGCAGCCTTCAGAGCGAAGGACAGGATCGCTCTCTGCTCAGCCAGATCTGCGCTCTCAAAGGGAATTAAGGCGGCAAAGCGCGCCTATGCGGAGAAAATCCAGGGACACCTCTGTGACACTAGGAACACCAAGCAGATGTAGCAGGGAGTTTGGACACTGACGGGCTATAAGTCTAGGCAGGGGGTCGATGATGACGACGCTTCACTTCCAGACAGGCTTAACGACTTCTTTGCACGTTTTGAAGCCTCAAACTCGACAATCAGAGGGAGGGCTGGCCCACCCCCACCATCGGTCGGACCAGCTTTTACCATCAACACAGCGGACACACGGAGGACCCAAACCAGAGTCAACCCACGTAAAGCTGCAGATCCGGACAACATCTCGGGACGTGTGCTCCGAGACTGCGCAAACGAGTTTGTGGATGTCCTGACTGACATTTATAACATCTCCCTGAGTCAGGCCATCGTTTCCAGATGCTTCAAGACCTCTATCATTGTACCGGTGGCAAAGAAACCAGTTGTGTCCTGTTTGAATGACTATCGTCCTGTTGCACTGACACCAATTGTGATGAAGTGTTTTGAACGGCTTGTCAGACCACACATTACAGCCTGCCTCCCTGCATCACATGACCCGCTCCAGTTTGCATATCGTTCAAACCGCTCCACGGAGGATGCTATAGTCACCACCCTACACTCTGTCATCACCCACCTGGACCAGAAAGACACCTACGCCAGACTCCTGTACATTGATTTCAGTTCAGCATTCAACACCATTATTCCCCAGAGACTGATGGAGAAATTACTGTACTCCTTCTCTGTTAGGACACCGCCACATGTCTCTGGATCCTGGATTTCCTGACTGAGAGACCTCAGTCTGTCCGGGTTGGAAACAACATCTCCAACTCTGTCACGCTGAGCACCTGATCCCCTCAAGGCTGTGTACCCAGTCCACTGTTGTTTACACTTCTAACACTTGACTGTGTATCCAGACACGAGGGGAACCAGATTATTAAGTTTGCAGACGACACCACGGTGGTGGGACTTATTCAGAGGGATGAGGAATCAATGTACAGGGAAGAAGTGAGAGACCTGGAGGGCTGGTGCAGGGAGAACAATCTGGTGCTCAACGTGGACAAAACGAAGGAGATGATTATCAACTTCCGGCGGTCACAGCCTGAGCACGTCCCCCTCAGCATCGGCGGCTGTTTAGTGGAGAGAGTGGAGAACATTAAGTTCCTCGGAGTGCAGATCTCGCAGGACCTCACCTGGAGCAAGAATTCCTTGGGGATCAGGAAGTGGGCTCAGCAGAGACTGCACTTCTTGAGGAAACTCAAACAGGCCTCTCTCCCTATCTGCATCCTCAGGACCTTCTGCAGAGGTGTGGTGGAGAGTGTTGTGACGTATTGCATTGCTACACGGTACTCCAGCTGCAGTATGTCAGGCAAAAAAGCCCTGCAGAGGATAGTCAAGGGGGCTGAGAGGGTAATTGGAGTCTCCCTCCCCTCTGTCCAAGAACTTTTTCAGAACCGTTGTAGGAGCAGGGCACTGAACATTGTCAAGGACCGTTCTCACCCTCTGCATAAACACTTTGAACTTCTTCCATCTGGTAAACGATTCCAGAGCATCAGAGGCAGAACCACCAGACTGATCAACAGCTTCCTTCCACAAGCTGTCAGGATGCTGAACAGTTGACCCGGAATCTCTCATACACACTACTGCACCTATGGACATTTTGTATATTATTTGTATATTATAGTTAGTTAGTTTTTTTCCCCAAGTATGTCTCAGGGATGTGTGAATGGATGGGGGGGTGGGGGTGGGGGGTGAAGCTATGTGTGAGTGTGTCTTAAATCATGCTGCTTCTATTTATATGGATGCCGAGAGAAACACAATTTTATCTTGCCTGCACTACAGTTGTATGTACAGCAATATGACAATAAAGTTTGATTTGATTTGATCATTTATATACATATTGAATAACAAAGGCCCCAAAACTGAACCCTGTGGGACTCCACAAGTAACCTTCAGTAACTGTGAGTTTTTGTTACCAGCACATACATACTGATATCTATTCTTTAAGTAACTACATAACCAGGACAGTGCTACCCCCCTAATACCACAATTTTGTAGTGTCTTTAATAATAAATTATGATCCACTGTATCAAATGCTTTTTTAAGATCCAGGAACACCTCTGTGACACTAGGAACACCAAGCAGATGTGGCAGGGAGTTTGGACACTGACGGGCTATAAGTCTAGGCAGGGAGTCGATGATGACGACGCTTCGCTTCCAGACAGGCTTAACGACTTCTTTGCACGTTTTGAAGCATCAAACTCGACAGTCAGAGGGAGGGCCGGCCCACTCCCACCATCGGTCGGACCAGCTTTTACCATTAACACAGCGGACACACGGAGGACCCTATCCAGAATCAACCCACGCAAAGCTGCAGGTCCAGACAACATTCCGGGACGTGTGCTCCGAGACTGCGCGAGCGAGTTGGCGGATGTCCTGACTGACATTTATAACATCTCCCTGAGTCAGGCCATCGTTCCCAGATGCTTCAAGACCTCTATCATTGTACCGGTGGCAAAGAAACCAGTGGTGTCATGTTTGAATGACTATTGTCCTGTTGCACTGACACCAATTGTGATGAAGTGTTTTGAACGGCTTGTCAAACCACACATCACAGCCTGCCTCCCTGCATCACACGACCCGCTCCAGTTTGCATATTGTTCAAACCGCTCCATGGAGGACGCTATAGTCACCACCCTACACTCTGTCATCACCCACCTGGACCAGAAAGACACCTACGCCAGACTCCTGTACATTGATTTCAGTTCAGCATTCAACACCATTATTCCCCAGAGACTGATAGAGAAATTACTCCTTCTCGGTCTGAACACCGCCACATGTCTCTGGATCCTGGATTTCCTGACTGAGAGACCTCAGTCTGTCCGGGTTGGAAACAACATCTCCAACTCTGTCACGCTGAGTACCGGAATCCCTCAAGGCTGTGTACTCAGTCCACTGTTGTTTACACTTCTAACACATGACTGTGTATCCAAACACGAGGGGAACCAGATTATTAAGTTTGCAGATGACACCACGGTGGTGGGACTTATTCAGAGGGATGAGGAATCAATGTACAGGGAAGAAGTGAGAGACCTGGAGGGCTGGTGCAGGGAGAACAATCTAGTGCTCAACGTGGACAAAACAAAGGAGATGATTATCGACTTCCGGCGGTCACAGCCTGAGCACGTCCCCCTCAGCATCGGCAGCCGTTTAGTGGAGAGAGTAGAGAACATCAAGTTCCTCGGAGTGCAGATCTCGCAGGACCTGACCTGGAGCAAGAATTCCTTGGAGATCAGGAAGCGAGCTCAGCAGAGACTACACTTCTTGAGGAAACTCAAACAGGCCTCTCTCCCCATCTGCATCCTCAGGACCTTCTACAGAGGTGTGGTGGAGAGTGTTCTGACGTACTGCATTGCTACATGGTACTTCAGCTGCAGTATGTCAGACAAAAAAGCCCTGCAGAGGATAGTCAAGGGGGCGGAGAGGGTAATTGGAGTCTCCCTCCCCTCTGTCCAAGAACTTTTTCAGAACCGTTGTAGGAGCAGGGCACTGAACATTGTCAAGGACCGTTCTCACCCTCTGCATAAACACTTTGAACTTCTTCCATCTGGTAAACGATTCCGGAGCATCAGAGGCAGAACCACCAGACTGATCAACAGCTTCCTCCCACAAGCTGTCAGGATGCTGAACAGCTGACCCGGAATCTCACATACACACTACTGCACCTATGGACATTTTGTATATTATAGTTAGTTATTCTTTTTCCCCCAAGTATGTCTCAGGGATGTGTGAATGGATGGGGGGGTGGGAGCTATGTGGGAGTGTGTCTTAATCATGCTGCTTCTTATATGGATGCCGAGAGAAACGCAATTTCATCTTGCCTGCACTACAGTTGTATGTACAGCAATATGACAATAAAGTTTGATTTGATTTGATTTGATTATTTGATTTGATTTGATTTGAATACCCCAACTGAATACTCTTTATTTTCAACGGCAGTTGATATTTTTTCTATAAATTCCATTAGAGCAAATGCAGTTGTCCTCTTGTGTCTGAACCCATATTGCTGCTCACACAATAAATTATTCTTCAGTATGAAGTTATCAATTCTCTCATAGAATATTTTTTCAAGTATCTTGGAAAATTGTGGCAATAGTGAAATTGGTCTATAGTTTGAGAATTCCCCTCTGTCACCCGTCTTGTATATCGGAATTACTTTAGCTATTTTCATTGCATTGGGAAATATACCTGTTTGGAGAGACAGGTTACAGATATACGTCAGTGGCTTCACTAAGCATTCAATAATAGTTTTGACTAA
Organism: Pholidichthys leucotaenia; assembly: GCA_020510985.1. Classification (NCBI taxonomy): domain Eukaryota; kingdom Metazoa; phylum Chordata; class Actinopteri; order Cichliformes; family Pholidichthyidae; genus Pholidichthys; species Pholidichthys leucotaenia. The sequence continues at coordinate 190,767,198 of CM035843.1, forward strand.
GACCATGTCAATACCATCACAGTCCGTAGATGTTTTACTTTTTAACGATTTAACAATTTCAATGACCTCTCTCTCGTCTGCGTTCTTTATGAAAATGGAGTCTTTTATAGCAGTGTTTTTGCTTACTGTATCGCCTGTAGGTAATGGGTATTTCTCGAGCCAAATTAGGACCAATGTTAACAAAAAGTTATTAACTTCATCTGCAGGTGAAACTGCATTCACACTCTGAGTCGTTTTGTTATTTTTTGAAAAATCGGTTGGGTAGCTTGTATTTCTGTTTTTATTTCCAAGAATATTATCAAGTATTGTCCATGTATTTTTAATATTGTCTCTGTTTTTCTCCAGTTCTTTACTGTAATAGTCTCTTTTACTACATCTTATTATATATGTTAACTTATTTTTGTATGTTTTATACCGCTGCTCTGCTTCTTTTGTCCTTTTCTTTAGGAAAGCTTTATATAATAAATTTTTCTTTTTACACGCCTTTTGTAATCCTTTGGTTAACCATGGCTTATCGGCAAATTTATGTTTAGGCTTTTTCTTTACTACTGGACAATTTTTTTCATAAAGAGTGGTTACAATGTTTATAAATGTGTCATAGGCTTCATTTACATCTGATACATAGACTTTTGTCCAGTCTTGCTTCAGCAAGTCCTCTTTAAAAGAACTGATTGCATTTTGTGATTTGTATCTGAATGATTTTAATTTTTTTTCTGTATTGGCCCCGTGTGGCCATGGATAAGTGCAAAGGTTGGCAAATGGTCACTTATATCATTAATCAATAATCCACTTTCTATTTTCTTATCAATAATATTAGCAAACAGGTTGTCAATAAGTGTAGCAGTGTGAACTGTGATTCTACTGGGATGTGTTATTGTGGGATATAGACTCATGCTGTACATAGAATTCATGAACTCTGTAATTACATTTTGTTGATATGGATTTAGTAGATCAATATTGAAATCTCCACAAATTACTACCATTTTCTTACTAGTAATATTATTGTACAGCTCGGCTAATTTATCTCTGAATGTCTCAGTGCATGTTCCCGGCGTTCTATATATACAACTTATAATTAGATTTTTTGTTTTATCTTGGTCAATCTCAACAGTAACACATTCCAAAATCCCTGGTAGCGCAAAGGACATTCCATTTACAAGCTTACACCTATACAGGTCATCAATATACAGTGCAACACCACCACCCTTTTTTTGAGATCTGTTAATATGAAACATCTGATATCCCTCTATTGCCATCAGAGGAGCCTGCTCTTCATTAAGCCAAGTTTCAGAGACTGTGATAGCTGTAAATTTTCTGTCTAGCTGTTTTAAATAGTCCTGAATCTGTGGAAAGTTTTTGTTAAGACTTGTGCTGTTGAAGTGTATTATTGATAGTTTACCATCTAGTTGCACTTGACTTTTGAATTGCTTTTCAGTGTAATATTCACAATGATTATGAATATTATTGAAAAAGTGGTTATCAGGATCAATATCATTCTCCATCTCTTGTAGTTTATGTTCAGCATAATGGCATATTTTCAGAGTTTGAATTTCCTCACTCTGTGTCAAATGACTTCCTCCAGCTGGGGATAATTGATGTCTACTCAAGTCAGTCATAAGTTTTGTTTGTTTTTAGTTTTTTTTTTTTTAAAGTACATTGACATGGTGTCACAGAAGAACTATTCTTGCAGCGTGTGTGGATATGGATTATCATAGTCTCTTAATTTTCTTAATCAGTGTTCATCTATATTTATTTAAGTCAGTAATCTCTCTGATTATTATACTCTTAGCTTCCTCATGTGTTCCATTTAGTTTGATCCAAACTCTACAATTTCTTGTCCATGTTGCCTGTATCTTATTTTGTCTTTTCAGCATCCGTGCTTGCCATGCTATTTCAGCATTAGTTTTTGTTAGATGTTCATTTAGGTAAACTTCTGCTCCCCGTAGCTTTCTGGCCTGCCTCAGTATGTCATTCTTTACCCTTCTGTTCACAAAGCGCATCACAATTGATTTCTTTGTTTTATTATCCTTTCTGGGTAAAGCATGACAGGCTGAAATTGCATTTGCTTGGCCCTTTATATTTCTACTATCAAGGAACTGAAGCACCTGGTTTTCCAGCGAGACTGATTCACTTGCGGGAGCCTCCTCATCTCTCAATCCTGCTGTAGCATGAGCATATGATTGGTATTTAATGTCTAGTCCACTTATAATTAGATCATCCATACGAGAACATTGTTCAAGATCCTCGACGCGTGGCTCCAAGTCTGCAATTTTTTTGTCTTTTTCCTTAATTGTTAATTTTAATTCTCGGACTTCTTCCATTAGCCCTAATATTTTAGCCTGCTGACTCGCCACTTTGGTCAGTTCTTCTGACAAGAAGTTCAGAGATTTTTTGATCTCTTCCATTTCCTCCTTTGGTGGCATTTTTACTGACCTGTTGATAGTAAAACAATCTCTGCTGGTGTCGCCGGTATCCGATCCGACAGACCTCGAATCCAGTTGGGCGTCAGCTAGCCCCTTCCGCTGCTAGTCCCACTGCAATTGAGCTCCTGTCTAGCCAGGGTACCGGCTGCTCCTCCACCGAGTCCCGCTGCCCACCGCTGCTGTAGTTGAGCTCCGATCCTGCTCCTGTCCAGCTGGGGTCCCGGTAGTTCCTCCGCTGAGCCCCACCACCTACCACTGTCTTCCTCAGTAGATCCTCCGCTGAGCCCCGCCGCTGTAACTGGGCTCCAACTCGGGCTCTTGTCTGGCTGGGGCCCCGGTGGTCCTCCACTGGTCCCTGTCTCCCACCACCGCTGCACCCGAACTCCGATCCGGCTCCCGTCCAACTGTTGCCTTGGTTAGTTCCTCCGGCGAGCCCAAATCACCGGGGACAGAGTCGCTTCGTGTCGGTGTTAGGTGCTACGACTAGCTATGGCGTTAGCTATAGCGATAGTGTTAGCTTGCAAACGCTTCGGGTAAAGCATAGCGGCGAACCACGAAAAGAAACGCCAATCAGTTTACTCACAGAGCCCAGTGAAAGGTGAATAAAGGGGTATGTCAACCAAGGTGGAAATTCAGCCCGTGCGTGTGCGTCACAAATGCTGATCAGATATTCGCTGTTGGTTAGTTATTTTAGTGGCCAAATCAGCAACTTTGTCTCAGCACTGAAAAAGTGTGACCATCCCGGCCGCCATATTGAAAGCCATATTACTCTAAGCACACAGCCACGATATCAAAGTAGTGGCTTCAGGACAACTCTGTAAATGTCCTTGAGTGACCCAGCCAGAGCCCAGACTTGAATCCAATTGAACATCTCTGGAGAGATCTGAAAATGGTTCTGCACCGACGCCTTCCATCCAACCTGATGGAGCTTGAGAGGTGCTGCAAAGAGGAATGGGCCAAATTGCCCAAAGATAGGTGTGCTAAGCTTGTGGCATCATATTTAATAAGACCTGAGGCTGTAATTGCTGCCAAAGGTGCATCAATAAAGTATTGAGTAAAGGCTGTGAATACTTACGTACATGTGATTTCTTGGTTTTTTAATTTTAATAAATTTGGAAAAATCTAAAAAAACAAACCTTTTTTTCACATTGTCATTATGAGGTGTTGTGCGTAGAATTTTAATGAAAAAAAAAGAATTTAATCCATTTTGGAAAAAGGCTGTAATAACAAAATGTGGAAAAAGTGAAGCGCTGTGATTACTTTCCGGATGCACTGTATCTATATCATGTATCATTGTGTTCGATGTGTCACATTCCTTTTTTTTCATTAATGAAAGAATTCTCTTAACAAAATAACTAATTAAACTGAATAACAGGGATGTAATCATCTCCAGAGTGTCAAAAAAACCTTCTGGTGTTTCACAGTCCTTGGTTGCTGTCATGTTTTTCTTTAAGGAGGAGACCCGCATGCAGAACACAGGGCTGAAGGAGCAGAGATGGAGACAGATGAGTCTTTGTTTCGAACAATTTATTTAAACAATGATTAACATAATCAAATCATCATCAATGAACAGCTCTCTGTCACGGTGGCCCTCGCGAGCCACCATAAGACGCCAGCAGTCACCGGTGAGTTGCAGTGATGTTTTATTGAAGGGGTGAAGGAACAGAGGATAATACACACGACAGTGCGGGTAGGATAATAACAGGATAACTTACAGGGCAGATGTGACGTTCTGTCAGGAAGTATCACAGGTAGTATAACAGGAGGTATAACAGTCGGTAGCTTACTGGGAAGTATAACAGACCGAAGTATAACAGAGACTGCTGCATCGGGGTGCATTCAGCGTCCGCTTTTAACACCGGTTACTAATGACTCCGAATGCAGCACAGCTGTGGACTTTGACAGCAGGGAGCTCCACCGGGCGCTGTCAAAATAAGAGCCCGGGGAGCTAGAAGGAACCCACTGCTGTCAAAGCCTGGAAAAGATAATGTATGACCCGAGCGCAAACGAGACCAGCACTCGGGTCATGACAGTACCTCCCCCTCAAGGCCGTGCTCCTGAATGGCCAAGCCCCCCCCCCCCCACTCTCCTAGGGTGGGCGGATGGGGCGCCGGCAGGAGAGAGAGAGAGTCAAAAAGAGCAAAAATGATAACAGGGGACCAACAAAGAAATTACAGCGTCAGGTGGAGAGAACCCCCCCCCCCCCAATACTCACTTACTTGTGGGTAACAGGGACAGAACCCAACAGGCAATACATATATCGGTTTTAAACAGTAAATGGACATTAGACAGAGGAGGGAAAAAAACACCAATCACAGCTAAGGGAAAAAAAGGTGAGATACAAAATTACAGATATCAGGCCCCCCCGCATATCCCAAAAGTTTACAGACATGACCACAATGAAAAAAAAAAACCTGGGATGACGGCAGTCCTGGCTCTGAGGCATGGAGGCTGAAAGTTCGGGGGGGGGCGCCCAGCATCAAACGGCCACAATGCAGGCAGGGGGAAAAAGGACAGTTCGGGCGGCCTACCCAAGTCCCATGCCCGGAAACAATAAATTTCAGGCGGCCAGACCAGGTCGCCAAACAGGGAGTCCAATGGGTCGGGTGGCCAGCCCAGAGAGCCAAATGGGTGTGGTAGTCCTTCAGGTGGCCGACCCACATCGTTTGACCACCAGAACCGTAGGGGGGAAGTAGACGGCGGCCTCCCTGGAGAAGGGGAAGACGAGGGAGAACCGGGTGGAGCGTTCGGAACTCCAACGGTCCCAGGTGGAGATGGGTTGCGCTCCTCAGGAGGACCAGGAGGGTGACGATGGTGCTGAGAATGAAGATGGAGATGAGCCTGTCCAGTATACGGTGGCAGGGGATCTGCAGCTCCCTCACCGAACCTGGAACCTGCTGGTGCTGCACCCTCGTCAGACCCCGATTGGGTCGCGGTTGCTCCCGCGAAGGACCCCGATTGGGTCTCGGTGACACCCGTGTCGGACCCCGACTGGGTCGGCACTGCACCAGAACCGACCTCCAACCCCTAACCTGGAACCTCTGGCACAGCAGGCAAAAGCAGCTCCTCGCCGGCGACCCTGGGAGAAGGCTCAGGAGAGAGAGAAGAACCCGGATCAGGATCACCGGCAGCACCAGAACCCGGCGAGATAAGCTCGGACGCAGAGGGCGGCTGCACCGAGCTCGTCTCCCCAAGAGACAGGCTAAAATGCTCTAAGATATAAAGGAGAAAGACAAAACAGAGCACTTGCCTGATCTCGGGTTCTGACGCCGTCCAGGACTGCGGAGATCCGGGCTCAGACGGCAGGAGGTCATCATCAGGCTCCCACTCAGCTGCGTCGGGCTCCGCAGCTGGCATGATGGTGTGCGCAGCTTGAGAGTCCTCCGGCACCGATGCCCACGCCGATGGCCCACACGGCGTGGTGGCAGGAGAACCTCGACCCGCTGGACCGGACCGCTCCTCCGTGGAGACCCGGGGACGCTTCCTTGTCAGCGCAGGTTCCACACTGCAGTCCGCTGTCCTTCTCCGCCCACGGCGTAGCCGTGGAACCGGAACCAGGCTCTCCAGAACCGCAGGCCCCCTCCTCATCCAGCAACGTTGGCCTGCCGTCGAGGACCGCTCAGCAGAGGGAGACACAGAGGATGCGAGATTAATAATTAAAGCCACAGCAGGTGGTGGGAGCTCGGGGAGCTGCGAACCCTGAACTCCACCTCTAGGAGTCTGACAAAGCAAATCACAATAATGAGAGTGTGAATGAACTTGGACTTGCCTGTCTCCTGGAGGCTGAGTGGTGCCTGCTGTGGCGGACGTTGCTCCTCCCCTTCCCCGCCGGGCGGTGACCGAGGTCCCTCTGGAAGGACGACGAGGAGCCGCTCGAGAAGGTTCCGGGATGGGACTCGCCGGAACGTGACTCCCGAGACACACAGCAGCCGGGATAGGCGACGAGGAGGAGGGGGCGACAGCCGAGACGAGCCGGGCATGGGACGCTGACGGAACAGCAGGAGAAGATGGCCCAGGAGGAGAGGCTGCGGGAATTCCCCTCTGACGAGGCGCAGGAGTGGCAGCTGTGTGGGGGATTGAGCCCTTGCGGTGACCCGGAACTGGATCCGGACGGGATTCAAGCCGAGGTTGGCAGCCGGTGTGACGATGGTTTCTTTCAGGGGGCGAGGCGAAGGTGAGATCCGGGAATCGCCGTTCCTGTGCAGAAATGGAGGCGAGCAGGTCGGCAAACTCAGGGAACTCACGCAACTCTGGATTCCTCTACACCAGTCTAACTGCCGCCGTCACATGCTTAATAATAACAGAAGGGTGCACAGCAGAGCGAGCAGCAGCCACTCGGTCCCAGATCTTGATTGCAGTAAGCTGCAGCTCCTCTGGGGGAATCCCGAGTGACGTCATGCTTGATGGGGAAAGACCTCTAGATGGTGCGAACTCCCGGGCCGGAACGGAGGCAGGAGCGGGATCCGTCTCCGGGCGTCGTCTCCTCCTCTTCGGCTTCCTGCCAGGATTTCCCTCCAGCCTGGGGAGTATCTCGCGCTGTGCAGCGATGTCATATCTCCTCGCGCTTACCTCAGGATGGTCTGCGAAATGGGGGAGATGATTGAGGACATCCTCAGCTTGGTCCAGGTAGCGGTGCACGTCGCTGCTGAAGTCGAGGAGGGAGGCGGTGATGAGGATTTCGTCCACGCACTTGACGGTGTCTGCGAGGACATCGCTCTGACTCTGAGTGCGGGACCTCCACGACGGCATGCTTCAGCACGGTACCCAGACAGGTAGGAACAACAGTCCAATACTGCAAAAACCCACGGTGAATGGCGTCTCGGTGCGACGCCTCTCTCTAGACGTTCTGGCAGCAGTCTACTGTCACAGTGGCCCTCGCGAGCCACCATAAGACGCCAGCAGTCACCGGTGAGTTGCAGTGATGTTTTATTGAAGGGGTGAAGGAACAGAGGATAATACACATGACAGTGCAGGTCATAACAACAGAACTGCAACAGAACTACTGTAGCTGTTGTATAAAAGTATATATAAAAAAATATTAAAACTTGACAGTTCAAATCAGTGAGATCAAAAGTAACTCAATCAGTACGACAAAATTTATTGGACTGAAAATATTTTTTTCTTAAAAAATGTAGTCCAAAGTCATAAATATCCTATTACAAAACTACTCAGTGATGTATTTTTGTTTTTGGAAAGTTACTCCAACACATGTATACAGGACCAAGCTGTGTATTTCAGACTGTTAGTATCAAATATCATTACAGCATCAGGTTCAAATAAACTTCCTTTTTAATATAAAAATATATTATAAAACCATAACCCCAAGGGGACTGAACACTGAAACAGTTTTTTAGGGCCCGAGCCACTGACAACTTCAGTGGACAAGAGCTCCTGTTGTATCCGCTGCGTTTGTTATTGTTCTTCCGCCTAAACAATCGCATTTTTGACCCTGTAAAGTTAACCAAAATGCAATTTTTTTTTGCACACATCTCAGACCCGGTGAAAAATTTGATAAACTGGAAAAAATATGTGCCCTTCCACCCCAATTTTTGTGGGCGGGGACAAACGCACAAAGTCCATGGAGACCAGCGACCCTAAAGTTTGCTGTAAAGACACAAAATTCGGGTGAGGTGTGCATCACCTCAAGACATGCAAAAAACATATTTGTGGCCCTTACCCACGGCCAACAGGAAGTCCGCCATATCGTCTCAAAGCCACCCCACTTCCAATTTGGCCAAAAACTACCCCTCATATTTGAACAAACTCCTCCGCCTGCTCCGATTGAGCTCATTTTCGCATGGCGGCATCTATAGGCATGGACCATTAAAGCTTCCTCATTTCACAGTAAAAAGCTTCAAAGGTGTGGCCAGGGTGACTCTGCAAATTTTGACTCCGCCCCTTACAACATCAAACAGCTGTAACTCGAGCAAAACTTGTCCGATATCCACCAAAGTTTCCATGATGGACAATATTCCTGCCCCCAACGCGTCTATATAAAAATACCTGACAAGATATAGTGCCACCTAGTGGTTAAAGGAAGAATTGCTGAAAACTGTTTTATTTATTACTCAGGTTGGGAACAACCTGGAGTCATGAAATCTGGAACATAGGTTGAGGTGACTGTTATATGTAGTCCCATATGAGTGGGCAACACATAACTGACAGGGAAGTGTTCCTGTGGCGACATGGCGAAGGTTGACTCCTCGCCATGGAACATCGGAAAGTTGTAACCTGGACAAGCTGTCTGATTTTCACCAAATTTTCTACAATGGATATTAGTCCCACCCTGAACACTCCTATATAAAAATAATTAACAAAAGTTAGAGCGCCACCTTGTGGTTAGAACATTGGACACTTGTGACTTAGCTCAACTTTATCCAATATTCATCTAATTTTCTACGATGGATATTAGTCCCACCCTGCACGTTCTTCTATAAAAATACTTAACAAAAGTTATAGCACTACCTAGTAGTCAGACCAATGGACACTTGTAACCCGGACAAACATCCGATTTTTACCAAATTTTCTATGATGGAAATTAATCCTACCCTGCACAATCCTATGTACAACTAATTTACAAAGTTATAGTGCCACCTTGTGGTTAGAACAACAGACTCCCTTGTAACTTGGACAAACTTTGTACGATTGTCACCAAAATTTCTACAATCGATATAGATCCCACCCTGAAAACGTCTATATAAAATAATTAACAAAAGTTTTAGTGCCCCCTAGTGAATAAAGGAAGAAATGCTGAAAACTTGTTTTTTTTTTAATAATTTTTCTCTCACCAGGTGCAAAAATGGCATGAAGGAATGACTAGGACTCATTGGCAGTACATGTACATCATACAAAACCATTTCCATGGTGACCGGCATGCATCAATGGCTTCCTCGCCATGCAAAACATAAGTTATAGCTCAGACAATCTTTGTCTGATTTGGACCAAACTTTGCACAAATCATACTAATCCCATTCTGAACACATCTGTATGTCAATATTCACAAAGCACCATCTACTGCTGACATGAGGTACTGCACAAAATTGTTTTAACTTTTGCACAAAGACCAGTAGTCAGAATGACATGACATTTTCAGAGGTTTCTCAGAGTGCATTGGATTATCCTCAGTGGAAGTCACTTTTGTCCTGCAATCATCACAGTTGCCATGGAAACCCACTCCTCACCATTCAGTATGGTTTTTTTTTTTACTTTGGAAGGTTGGGAAAGTCCGAGTGTCACGAAATGGGGAACAGAAAGAAAGGTGACTCTCTTCTGTAGCCCTATATGGGTCTGCAACATGTACCTAACATGTAAGTGTTGCCACAGCCACATGCTGAAGTTTTCCTCCTGGCAATACATCGGACAGCTGTAACTTGGACAAACTTTGTCCAATTTACCCCATAATTGCTACGATACATCTTAGGCCCGTCTCGCATGGTCCTACATAAAAATGATTGACAAAAGTTATAGCACCACCTACTGCTCAAAAGAAAGTACTTCATCAAACGGTTTTCTTTATTATTAACGCAGCACTTGCTGCGACAACAAGAAATTTGCAATATTTCAAAATCAATAAATATCAATAGAGGATGTCGACAAGGCTGCCCACTTTCACCTTTACTGTTTACTATGGCAATTGAACCTTTAGCGATGGCAGTACGTTTACATCCACAAATATATGGAATTAAAGTAGGACCAACAGAACATAAAATCTCCCTGTATGCCGATGACATAATTTTGTTTATGTTGAATCTTAAAAAATCAATTCCGACCTTGTTGAATTTAATAAAGAATTTTGGGGAAATATCAGGATATAAAATAAATAAAACTAAATCTTCAATATTAATGCTAAATAAGACCCAGAGAAATCACCCAGCTACTGAGGTAAATCAATTCAATGTTGTAAATCAGTTTAAATATTTAGGAATCCAAATTGTGCCTAAGCTAGAATTAGTCGCCAGTACCAACTATGAAGCCTTAATGACAGATATTAATGAGTTACTTCAGAGATGGATGTCACTACCAATGTCGATGATCGGGAGAATCAATATACTTAAAAGTAATATTTTACCAAAAATACTTTATTTATTTCAATACATTCCTTTACCACCACCTTCAGATCTATTCTCAAGAATTAAAAAAAAGTTAGTGGAATTTTTATGGAACAATAGGAAGGCTAGATTACGTCTGTCCTTACTATATTTACCATTTGATCGTGGAGGTCTGAAATGTCCAAACTTTATGTTGTATTACTGGTCAGCACAACTGAGGTCTATGACATATTATTTTTCATCAAATGATCTCCCTCACTGGACTGAAATGGAATCATACAATTTACCTTTACCTCTTCCCATATTCATATACTCAGACTCGGCAAAAAAATTACAGAAACAAGTTAAAAATCCATTTGTAAAGCATATGATCAAAATATGGTGTGAAACCACAAAATATTTAAAAGAACCACACTTACTGTCACACTTTAGCCCAGTATGGGGTAATCAATATTTTAAACCAGGGAGAGCGGATGCTGTATTTAAAGTATGGAATTTAAAAGGGATTCTAAAGATTCAAGACTTATATCTGTCATGTTCAGATAACATAATGTCTTTTGAAGAACTGAGGATCAAATTTAATCTTAATAGAACACATTTTTTTAAATATCTTCAGCTTAGGAACTTTATTCGATCAAATCAAAATAATGCTCTCATCCGACCTACTTATTCATCCTTGGAAAAAATTTTGACGAAAGATAGTAAGAGAAAGGGTATTATTTCAGAGTTTTATAACTCATTGACACTATTCTCAAGTGAAAACTCACAGAAAAGATTGAATTATTGGAAAGAAGACCTGCAAACTGAAATTTCAGAGGAACAATGGGAATTGGCTTGTACAGAAGCTAAAACCAAATCAATAAATGGACGTCTTAAATTGATACATTTTAAATGGTTACCAGTCTCTGTCACCAGTGTGGAGACTGGTTACTATGGAGTCATTGGAAAAGATCTCACTGTTTCATGTTCTTTTCCTTCTGATGGAACAAGGAGGATGTTCTGCAAAGAAGACTGTGAAGGAAAAAACATTCTGACTGAAACACATTCTAACACATATACGTAGAAAAGGCAGATACATCTCCCTTTATGAATGTAAAGATGATGGCTATTATGAAAACTGTGATGAGTATCTTCTCTCTCTGAGCATCTCAAAGTTGACCAAGTCTGATGCCGGATGGTGCAAATGTATTTTGGGTGAAACAATGAAAGAGTTTGAAATCATTGTTGCAGATGGTGAGTCTCTGTTGAAATATATTTTGGGAAGTTACAGAAAAGTTTCAGTTTTCTTTTTTGATTTTTTTTTTTTGATTTTGTATACTTTATTGATCCCCAGAGGGGAAATTGAGGGCATCTACCTGGATGGATGAAGAAGCCACGGTACGGCGCTATCCCTTAACCATTCACACATACATTCACACCTAGGGCCACTTTAGAGTCTCCAGTTAACCTAACCTGCATGTTTTTGGTCTGTGGGAGGAAACCAGAGAAATTCCGGAGTAAACCCACGCAGATACGGGGAGAACATGCAAACTCCACACAGATCACTGTTGGTCAGGGGCTGGGATTGAACCAGGGATCCCATGGCCAAGGGTGAGTTGCTGTGCTGGTGCAGTGCTAACCACTGCACCACTCCACCACTACGTTTTCATCAGTAGCTTCAAATTCAGATTTTATGCTTCACCACCCACATTTTTTTTTCAGACGCATGATGAACTGAGGGGTTACAACCGATGTAAATCAATTCCTATTTTATTAAGACAACCATCTGTCCTCTAACACTTACCTGGGATCTGTGTAGCAGGGGCAGCAGTCTACGTAGAGTAGTCCAGACTGGCACCTAGTTAACACAGTACCATGATCCCCATGATCTATCCTGCAGGGGGTGAGCCCACTGGAGGGTGGCGTACATCCAGGGGCAGACTTAATCCATTTGGGGCCCAAGGCAAAGACAGAAATGGGGCCCTACTTTTTCAGAAATGGGGCCCTACTTTTTCTTTGTTCCACACTTTCCTTTCAGGCCTCATTGAAATCCTACCTGAATCCTATCTTGTCCTCAGAAATCTTCAAATGAATGAATGAATGAATGAATCTTTATTTCGGATAGATTAAAAGTAAAGATTAAAAGAAAGGAACAGAATAATATAACAAAGGGGGGGGCATCTTACAAGGTCAAATTAAACAATAACTCCTCTGATTATACAGTTCAACATACAGTGGGGAAAAAAAGTATTTAGTCAGCCACCAATTGTGCACGTTCTCCCACTTAGAAGATGAGAGAGGTCTCCAATTTTCATCATAGGTATACCTCAACTATGAGAGACAAAATGAGAAAAAAAAAATCCAGAAAGTCACATTGAAGGATTTTTAATGAATTAATTGGTAAATTCCTCGGTAGAGTAAGTATTTGGTCACCTACAAACAAGCAAGATTTCTGGCTCTCACAGACCTGTAACTTCTTCTTTAAGAGGCTCCTCTGTCCTCCACTTGTTACCTGTATTAATGGCACCTGTTTGAACTCTTTATCAGTATAAAATACACCTGTCCACAACCTCAAACAGTCAGACTCCAAACTCCACTATGGCCAAGACCAAAGAGCTGTCAAAGGACACCAGAAACAAAATTGTAGACCTGCACCAGGCTGGGAAGACTGAATCTGCAATAGGTAAGCAGCTTGGTGTGAAGAAATCAACTGTGGGAGCAATTATTAGAAAATGGAAGACATACAAGACCATTGATAATCTCCCTCGATCTGGGGCTCCACGCAAGATCTCACCCCGTGGGGTCAAAATTATCACGAGAACGGTGAGCAAAAATCCCAGAACCACACGGGGGGACCTAGTGAATGACCTGCAGAGAGCTGAGACCAAAGTAACAAAGGCTACCATCAGTAACACACTACGCCACCAGGGACTCAAATCCTGCAGTGCCTGACGTGTCCCCCTGCTTAAGCCAGTACATGTCCAGGCCCATCTGAAGTTTGCTAGAGAGCATTTGGATGATCCAGAAGAGGATTGGGAGAATGTCATATGGTCAGATGAAACCAAAATAGAATTTTATTGTAAAAACTCAATTTGTCGTGTTTGGAGGAGAAAGAACACCATACCTGCTGTGAAGCATGGGGGTGGAAACATCATACTTTGGGGCTGTTTTTCTGCAAAAGGACCAGGACGACTGATCCGTGTAAAGGAAAGAATAAATGGGGCCATGTATCGTGAGATTTTGAGTGAAAACCTCCTTCCATCAGCAAGGGCATTGAAGATGAAACGTGGCTGGGTCTTTCAGCTTGACAATGATCCCAAACACACCGCCTGGGCAACAAAGGAGTGGCTTCGTAAGAAGCATTTCAAGGTCCTGGAGTGGCCTAACCAGTCTCCAGATCTCAACCCCATAGAAAATCTTTGGAGGGAGTTGAAAGTCCGTGTTGCCCAGCGATAGCCCCAAAACATCATTGCTCTAGAGGAGATCTGCATGGAGGAATGGGCCAAAATACCAGCAACAGTGTGTGAAAACCTTGTGAAGACTTACAGAAAACGTTTGACCTCTGTCATTGCCAACAAAGGGTATATAACAAAGCATTGAGATGAACTTTTGTTATTGACCAAATACTTATTTTACTGAGGAATTTACCAATTAATTCATTAAAAATCCTTCAATGTGATTTTTTGGATTTTTTTTTCTCATTTTGTCTCTCATAGTTGAGGTATACCTATGATGAAAATTGGAGACCTCTCTCATCTTTTAAGTGGGAGAACTTGCACAATTGGTGGCTGACTAAATACTTTTTTGCCCCACTGTAAGTTATCCGAAATGGGTGATGGCTGAAGCCGCAGATTATATTGTCCACCCATATTCCATCCAAGAATTCAAAAGAAAAACAAGAGCGATTACAATTCCGAACAAAGCTAAGACTAAACGTGACAAAAATCTAAACCATCTAAACTATTTCATTCTGTGTAGTATTGCAATTGATTTAGATATTTTACCTTTAATATAATTAATATGTGACTTCCAACACAGTTTATTATTAATTATTACTCCAAGAAATTTTAATTTCGGATACCCTTTCAATCTCTACACCATTTACACTGAGTTTAGATACTAAGTTGTTGTGATGGTTGTTAAAAACTACAAAGTTTGTCTTACTTAAATTGAGCATTAATTTGTTTGAATCAAACCACGGTTTAAGCTTTCCTAATTCCTTTCTGAGTGTATCCAAAAGTTGTTCCAAATTGCTTCCACTGCATAATAAATTAGTGTCATCGGCAAACAATATTAAATCTATTTTTTCCAAAACTTTACATATATCATTTATATACATATTGAATAACAATGGCCCCAAAACTGAACCATGTGGGCCTCCACAAGTAACCTTCAGTAACTGTGAGTTTTTGTTACCAACACATACATACTGATATCTGTTCTTTAAGTAACTACATAACCAGGACAGTGCTACCTCCCCAATACCATAATTTTGTAGTTTCTTTAATAATAAATTATGATCCACTGTATCAAATGCTTTTTTAAGGTCCAGGAATACCCCAACTGAATACTCTTTATTTTCAACAGCAGTTGATATTTTTTCTATAAATTCCATTAGAGCAAATGCAGTTGTCCTCTTGTGTCTGAACCCATATTGCTGCTCACACAATAAATTGTTCTTCATTTTGAAGTTGTCAATTTTGTCACAAAATATTTTTTTCAAGTATTGTGGAAAATTGCGGCAATAGTGAAATTGGTCTATAGTTTGAAAATTCCCCTCTGTCACCTGTCTTGTATATTGGAATTACTTCAGCTATTTTCATTGCATTGGGAAATATACCTGTTTGGAGAGACAGGTTACAAATATACATCAGTGGCTTCACTAAGCATTCAATGATAGTTTTGACTAAAAGCATGTCAATACCATCACAATCCGGAGATGTTTTACTTTTAAACGATTTAACACTTTCAATGACCTCTCTCTTGTCTGTGTTCTTTATGAAAATGGAGCCTTTTATAGCAATGTTTTTACTTATTGTATCACCTGTAGGTTCCGTAATGGGTATTTCTCGATCCAAATTAGGAGCAATGTTAAATTTAATCCAAAGAGTAGTAACTTTTCTACAAAAAATCATGAACTAAAGAACTGTGCTAAAGTTTTGAAATGAACTCTGAGGTTTCTGTGGTTTGTGACTCAAATCTAAAGTTTTTGACTAAAACATTTTAACTACATCTACGTAGTTTTTTGTCTATTTCTAATTATTCTATAGATCTCCCAACATTTTATTGTTTTGTTTTTAGGTTTGATTTTTGTTATTACCCCTCGTGTGCCATTACGCAGTGCACAGAAGGAGGAATGGAAAACCCACATGCAGAAGTAGTTTTGTGCATTTTATTAAACAAAAACCCAATATAGTCAAGCAAACAGTCACACAATAAACAGAGAGTTGATACGATTGAACTTGAGGCCACCAGACATACAGGTATGCCATCTGGATGCTCAACAGCCGGAGGGAGGAAATTCCCAGTGCCGGAGAGTCACTGTTGGCACGAGGAGAAAGGCAAACATAAACTTACAGCTGGAGCGACCCGGGGTTGTCCGTGCAGTTCGGTGGATGAGAATGAGGCAGGAACAGCCGCTCACACTAAATAGCTTGCATACACACGCTGCTGTGTATAGAGCAATGCTCCGGAGATTTCTTCTCCCTCAAACAGGGCTTAAGTAATAATCATACTAATGAGGGAAGAGACTGCCGGTGTGGAAGAGCGTGAGCTGGATCAGTTGAAACCAGATGTGCATGAGTGAGTGTCAGAGCATGTGAATGGCAGTGAATGAGGTGTGTGTGTATGTGTGTGAGACACCAATAATAAGGAACAGCTAGTGATACTGACAGGAGGAGGAGGCATGCCTGAGCTGTCAGGAAGCGAGGACCCAGAGAGCTCCCTGAAGTGCCTGATGGAAGACAAATAGTGAAACAGGCCAAATTATTCACGGGGACAGAACTGGGTTTGGAACACCAAACCCAGGTTCATGACAAAGCCCCCACCCCCCCCAAAAGGGGTGGATTCTTGACACCTAAGTACCACCAGCAGAAAGCCCCCCCAAAAAACACAACAAGACCCCCCCCCCCCCCCCAGAGACAAACAATTACCCAGGATGGGAGGTGGGGGGAAAACAGGTTAGGGAAGAAACAAGTGAATACTACAAGAAATAACATACAAATATAGTAATGTGAACCTCCAAACAGACCCCCCATCTAGTGTTACGATCCGAGTGCTGACTCTGTCCGCGCTCGGGTGGTCCAGTAGTTCTCCGTTCTCTACTCTGGGTTACCATTGGGCCTTCGGGCTCTTATTGTGACAGCGTCTCGGTGGGGCTTCCGGCTGTCAGAGCTGCGCTCCGCTGAGATGGCTGATAACCAAATAGCTGTCATTCTCATCAGCTGAGTCTTTTGAAACGCTATTTAAGGGAGCAGCTCAGGTTACTCCGGGCTGTGACCTCGTCGGCCTTTCCACAGTTTCATCCCGTTCTTGAATTCAAGAGTTTTCTCCCCTCTGTAAGTGTCTTCCCTCGTAGTTTGTTTCTCAGTGCTCTTTTCCCTTGTAACCTGTTATTTGTCACCCAAGTGTATGTTTGTGTCTTTGCCCCACGTGGCTTATTATTTTGTACTGTTCCCTGGTTTTAATAAATTATGCAAACTCATCAGCGAGCTCTCGGAGTCTCATTGATGGCTCGTGAGGGCCATCGCATGACAGTAGGTCGCAGCCAGACTGAGACACCGGTGACCGTGAGTTTTGCCTAAATTGGACTTATTGTTTTCCCGGTCTGGGTAACTGCGTGCTGGGAGATATGTCGCCGCTCAGGGGCCACGCTCGGAGCCTGGGCTATGAGCTGGTGGAGGCCCTCGACTACATAGATGGAACGCTTTTCACCGCAGGCCTCTATGACACTCCAAGCGATGTACGCCGGCACCTGGACCTCGCTGAGGACATTATTCAGCGCCTTTCCCGCTACTCCAACCACCCGGAAGTCACGGCGAAGAAGGCAGACATCGTGGCACACCGTGAGAGACTCCATGGGCTGGTTGGGATACTCCGGCAGGAAGCCGAAGGAAAGGCACCCTCGCTCCTCGCTTCAGGATCCCGTTCTTGACCCCGATCCGGTCCAGGAGTTTGCACTATCCAGGGGTCATCCCTGAATGAGCGTGACGTCGATCAGGATTCCCCCAGAGAGGTTGCAGCTGACAGCAATCTCCATTTGGGACCGAGTGGCTGCAGCTCGCTCCGCCGGCCACCCCACACAAATCTTGAAGCATGTGACGGCGGCCGTCAGGCTGGTTGAGAGGAATCCCGAGCTGAGTGATTATCCGGAATACGCTGACCTGCTCGCCTCCATTTCCGCACAGGAGCGGCGTTTTCCGAACCTCACCTTCGCCTTGCCATCAGCCAGTGAACATCGTCGCCACGCTCCAAACAGTCCTCAGCAAGAACCCCATCTGGATCCAGTTCCAGGTCGTCGGAGGAATTCTGCCTCCCAGCCAGCCGCTCCTTCTGCATCACGTCAGGAGGGAATTCCCGCAGCCTTTTCCCCCAGGTCACCTGTTCCTGCTGTCCCATCAGCCCTTCGTGCCCGGACCGCCTCAGCTGTCATCCCCTCCTCGACGTCTTCCCCGGCTGCTGAGTGTGCCAAGAGTCCTGCTTCGGCGAGGCCCGTCTTCGATCCATTGCGAGCCGCTCCTCCTCGTCTTCCTGGGGGGTCCTCCGTCACCATCCAGCGGGGGAAGGGAAGACTCAAGTCCACTGCGGCGGATTCCATCAGCCCCCCGGGAATCAGGCAAGTGTCTATTCATTCTCTTCCTGTATTGGGTGGATTGCCTAGTTTGATTCCTGGGGGTGGAGTTCGGGGTTCACAGCCCCCCGAGCTTCTATCTACCTACTGCAGAAATTAATGACAAACCTGCCACCTTTGTGTCTCCTTCCCCCGAGCGTCCTGCGGCGCCAGGCCTACGCCACCGGATGAGGAGGGAGCCTGCGGGCCTGGAGAGCCTGGTTCCAGCCCCACAGCCGTGTCACAGGCAGAGGAGGAGGGCAGACTGCTGTTTGGAGCCTATGCCGATGATGAAGCGTCCCCGGGTCTCCATGGAGGAGTGGTCTGACCCAGCAGGTCAAGGATCTCCTGCCTCCACGCCGTGCGGGTCGTCGGTGTGGTTGTCAGCATTGGAGGATCCTCAGGCTGTGGAGACCATCATGCCAGCTACGGGGCCCGCCGTCGCCGAGTGGGAGCCAGAGGATGTCCTTCTTCGTCCTGAGCCCGGATCGCCGAAGTCCTGGACGGCAACAGTACCCGAGATCAGGCAAGTGCTCTACCTTGTCTTCCTTCTTTCTACTCTGGAGCATTTTTGCCTGTCTCTCGGGGAGACGAGCCGGGTGCAGCCGCCCGCTGCATCCGAGCCTGTCTCGCCGGCTTCTGTTGCTACCAGTGATCCTGATTCTGGTCCTTTTCTCTCTCCTGAGCCTTCTCCCAGGGTCGCCGGTGATGAGTCGGTCCTAGTCTCTGCTCTGGAGGATCTGGGTTCGGGGTTGAACGTCGTTCCCGGTGCGGTTCTGACCCAGTCGGGGTCCATCGTGGGTGCAGCCGCGATCCAGTCTGGGTCCATCGTGGGTGCAGCCACGATCCAGTCTGGGTCCATCGTGGGTGCAGCCGCGATCCAATGTGGGTCCATCGTGGGTGCAGCTCGGGCTCATGTGGGGTCCGACGGGAGGACTGTGCCTAATCTGGTGAAGTTCAGAGGTGGAGCTGCAGATCCTCCGCCGATCATAGCTGGACTGTCTCCTCGTTTTTCCTCCATTCCTCATTTCCGCCCATCAGGGGCCGCTGGGACTTCCCGTTTTTGGTTCAGCCCTCCCTCGCTTTCCCTCTCCATAGGGAGGCTGTCTCCGAGTGTTCTCCTGTGGTTCTGGTGGTGGAATGACATGAGTCAGCTGCCTGGGACATTGCTTCGCCTGTTTGGCATTCTGGGTAGGCTGCCCGAACTGATCCTCTTCCCCCCATTAGCGATCTGGACACTAGACGCAGGCAGACCACCAGAACTTTTGGGGTTTTTTTCTATTGCACTCTGCCTGCTGTCATCCCTCTCCCCCTCCTCTCTCTCATCAGAAATTGAATATAAAGAAGCCAATTTGAGCTAATTATTGATGTAAATGTTACTGATTCACAAGTTACACAACACTTTTCAAGAGGTATTTATATTAGTGTCTCCATCACCCAGTTGTACATCGTATCTGAGAGGAAAATGTATGAATCAGCTCCATAGCTCTCGTTTATACCTTTGTTTTTCTCTCTGCCTTGTGTATACATATTGTATTTTGCAAGCAGTATATCAATGTTATTGCATTGCTTCAAAGGTCTTCCATTGGAAGTGAATGGTTTTTTTTATATATATATATGTCTGGTTATATCAAGTTCAGCACACAGTATAAAGTTGTTGTCATTTGTTCTGCACTGCAGATGATTGCTTTGTACCTCAGAATGGCCCCGTTTATGTGGTTTGCTTGAGGGCCGTTTTCTGTGTGCCTGTGCATGTTTTTCTTCTGTTCTGGTTGCCGTATTCTGGTTGGAGTTTTTTTTTCTCTCTCTCCTTGATTTTGTGTCTTGCTTCTTGCCTGCCTGGCCTTCCCCCGCCTCCCTCCCTGGGGTGGTCTGGTTGACCCTCTGGGTGGGTGGGGTGGGGGGGCTTTGATGTTACATGGAGACTGGAATTCGCCTAGCAAACGGGGGGCTACTGTTACAATCCGAGTGCTGACTCTGTCTGCGCTCAGGTGGTCCAGTAGTTCTCCGTTCTCTACTCTGGGTTACCATTGGGCCTTCGGGCTCTTATTGTGACAGCGTCTCGGTGGGGCTTCCGGCTGTCAGAGCTGCGCTCCGCTGAGATGGCTGATTATCAATCAGCTGTCATTCTCATCAGCTGAGTCTTTTGAAACGCTATTTAAGGGAGCAGCTGAGGTTACTCCGGGCTGCAACCTCGTCGGACTTTCCACGGTTTCATCCCGTTCTTGGATTCAAGAGTTTTCTCCCCTCTGTAAATGTTTTCCCTCGTAGTCCATTTCTCAGTGTTCTTTTAAGATAAGATAAGCCTTTATTAGTCCCACAATGGGAAAATTCCAGGATTGCAACAGCACAGGGATAGCAACACTCAGAGCAACAATCAGAAGGCAAGGAAAAAAAAAAAAAAAAAGGCAAGCAAGCAAGAGCAGCTAATATACTGTACATATGTACATATTACTATAAATATATATATATACACACAGACA
The DNA here is from genome assembly GCA_020510985.1 of Pholidichthys leucotaenia. NCBI lineage: Eukaryota > Metazoa > Chordata > Actinopteri > Cichliformes > Pholidichthyidae > Pholidichthys > Pholidichthys leucotaenia. The sequence goes on from CM035843.1 coordinate 190,787,959, forward strand.
CACAGTGTAGAGCACTGTAGCTGGATGGGATAAATATATGAGTATATAAACACACAGTACGGAGCATTGCAACTAGATGGAATAAATATGTAAATATATAAACACAGTGCGGAGCAATGTAGCTAGATGGAATAATATGTAGATATATAAACACAGTGCGGAGCATTGTAGCTAGATGGAATGAATATATAGATATATAAATATAAACATAAACATAAACACACCCAGTGCGGAGCATTGTAGCTAGATGGAATAAATATGTAAATGTATAAACACACACAGTGCAGAGCATTGTTGCTAGATGGGATGAAACAGCACAACCGTCTACTTAGTTATCCTACATGGTATGATTATGTGCCCATCCATATTCTCACTCTCCGTAGCTACCGGTATTTTCCTAGTTGTATGCCGGAGGGGACCATTGTGTAAGTCTATTGCATCTTTTGCATTCAAAAAACTATTAGGTTGTTACGTCTTTTTGCTATCTCTGCGAGCAGCCCTGCTTAGGTTGTACAATCTGACAGCCTTTGGTAGGAAGGACCTGCGAAACCTCTCGGTTGTGCACCTGGGATGATGTAGTCTGCTGCTAAATGAGTTCCTCAGAGCATTCAGTATGTCCTGCATAGGGTGGAACTCGGACTCCAGCAGAGATGACAGTTTAGCCACCGTCCTTCTCTCTCCTATCTCCTCCACCGGATCAAGGCGCTGCCCCAGGACGGAGCTAGCTTTCTTGATCAGTTTGTTCAGTCTCTTCCTATTGGCTGCAGTAATGCCACTGCCCCTGCAGACCACTCCAAAAGTGATGGCTGATGCCACCACCGTGTCATAGAATGTCTTTAGCAGCGCCCCTTGTACACCAAAAGACCTGAGTCTCCTCAGTAGGAACAGCCTGCACTGTCCCTTCTTGTAGAGTGCATCAGTATTGTGTGACCAGTCTAGTTTATTGTTCAGATGAACACCCAGGTACTTGTAGGATGTCACCATCTCAATGTCTATTCCCTGTATATTTACTGGTGCTGTGAGGGGTTGTCCTTGCCTGCGGCAGTCCACCACCAGCTCCTTAGTTTTCCTGGCGTTGATCTTTTCCCTTGTAACCTGTTATTTGTCACCCAAGTGTATGTTCGTGTGTTTGCCCCACGTGGCTTATTATTTTGTACTGTTCCCTGGTGTTAATAAATTATGCAAACTCATCGGCGAGCTCTCGGCGTCTCATTGATGGCTCGTGAGGGCCATCACGTGACACCTAGGACACTAACCCCCCTCCCCAGGAGTCCAAAGTTCAGGGGGTTGACCAGAGTCCCAGGGCCCAGGTATGGCGATGGGCGACTGACCGGGTGGCCTGCCTGAGTCCCAAGCCCAGCAGGCAGCCTGCTGAACGGCTTCAGGAGGCCTGCCAGGACCGATGGATCACCCAACCCGAAGGCCCAGTCTTTCGGGTGGCCGACCAGCGTGGTTGAGCCACCAGGACCTGAGGGGAAGGTGAAGAGGTAGCCTACCCACCAGGAAACTTAGGGGTTGGTGGCCAGGCCGAGGGATGGGAGCACCCCCCTCCCCTGCCCTCTGAGGATTGGAGCAGGAGGACCATAGCACCCGCAATAGTCGCGGTCCAGGACATTGCTGCACCCACGATGGTCCCAGTCTGGGACAGCGTTGCCCCGGCGGTGGACTCCGGCTGGAGTTCTGCTGCACCAGCGGTGGACTCTGGCTGGAGCTCTGCTGCACCGGTGGTGGACTCCGGCAGAGCCCTGCTGCACCCGCGGTGGACTCCGGCTGGAGCTCTGCTGCACCCATAGTGGGCTCCGGCTGGAGCGCCGTTGCACCTGCAGTGGTCCCCATCGGGGTCCTCATTGCTTCCCCAGTGGCCTCCCCAGCGAGAGAGGTAGGGTTCTTCACGAACCCCGGCGCTGAACCCAGATCCTCGGTGGCCTCTGGAGGGATCGGCTGCTGTCCGGCGACTCTGGCAAGGAGCTCCTAGAGGGAGAGAGAAAGAGACCCAATCAGGGTCACCGGCAGTGGCAAAGCCTGGTGAGGTGGCCCTAAGAGCTGCTGCGAGCTGCCCCCGTCCCTCCTCACCTTGAGTCGGGTAGTGTGACTTCAACATAGATATAGGAGACATAATGGAGTACACTTGTCTGAACTCGGGCCCCACCACCATCCAGGACTCCGGCGAACTGGGGTGCGCAGGGTCCATTGGCCCATCAGGTACTGCACCCACATTGACCTCTCCCGAGGTGGCTGGGCTCACTTCACTGTCATCTGCGGACATCTCAGGTTGCGGCGGCTCCTCTCCGGTGACCCTAGGAAGGAGCTTGGAGAATATGGGTGAGGAAAGACGGTTAGGGTCGCCGACAGCGGCGGAGTCTGGCGAGGGACGCAGCTGAGGGCTGCACCCGACTCTCCTCCTCAAGAGCCAGACAAGAAAAAACAATAAATTAGTATGTTCAAGATACCCAACTTTGTGTATAACACGGACTGCCCTTTTTTGTAATATTAGCAATGAATTAAGTGTACTTTTGTAATTGTTACCCAAGACCTCTATACAATAGGTCAAGTATGGAAGTACTAGTGAGCAATACAAGATATGAAGCGATTTGTAATCTAGGACTTGCTTAATTGTATTTATAATTGCAATATTTTTTGCGACTTTGTTTTGTATGTATCTGACATGTGGTTTCCAACTAATTTTATCATCTAGTATTACACCCAAAAATTTGATCTCCTTAACATTTTCAATAATTACATTATCTATATGAATATACTGTATATATCTTCTTTATTTATACAATTATCAAATATCATTGTCTAAGGGTTTTTTTTAGCTGATTTAGGACAATTTTGATGTGCTGAATCCAAAAATCACATTGGTTTTGCTCAATCAGGCCAACTTTTTGAACTATGGCCACATATTTTTTACGTTTTTGGTTACATGTACAGGTATTTTCACTTTACATGATGTAAAATTCTTTTTTATTTCTTGAAATTCTCTGAATTCTGAGCAATGATGATGTAACATTCAATTTACATGTACTTACCTTTATCAATGTCTGCTATTCAGTTTACAGTACAACTGTACAACTGCTGTACAACTGCTTAAAACTTAGCATAAATACCTGACCTGATCGAAAGAAACGGATGTCATTTTTGGATTCAGCTGTGCAAAATTGTCTTAAATCAGCTGAAAAAACACAGACAACTTACAAGAACATTATTTTTGTTATGCTGTGTAATTTATTACACTCCATTTTTTAAGCTTATTTAATTCATTATTTAGAGTATGGATTAGTAGATTATAATTATTTCCAGAATAAAATATATTAATATCATCAGCAAATAATATTATTTTTAATAATTTAGAAACTTGGAATATATCATTTATATATACATATATATATGTTAAATAATTTGGGGCCTAATACTGACCCCTGGGGAACCCCACAGGCAATTCCCATACACCCAGACAGATATTCTCCCATCTTCACAAACTGTTGTCTCTCAGATAACTAACTTGTAACCCAATTCAGTGCCAGTACCCCAATACCATACATTTGCAGTTTATCAAGAAGTATTGAATGCAAATGAAATTGAAAATGAAATTTTGAACTGCAAAACAAATCTACCTACGGGTACAAATAAAGTAACCTGAACCTGAACCTGAACCTGAATGATTTATTGTATCAAATGCTTTCCTCAAATCTATAAATACACCAATTGCATATTTTCCTTGATCTAATGCATTTATTATTTCCTCTGTTGCTTCCATTATTGTCAGTGGTGTTGTACTCTTTGCTCTAAATCAATATTGATTCTGATTAAGCAGATCGTGTTTATTTAAAAAGTCCTCTAATCTGTTGTTAAAAAGTTTTTCCAGAATCTTTGAAAATTGTGGGAGGAACGATACTGGTCTGCAGTTTGTGTAGTGGTGTTTATTTCCTTGAATAATGGTATTACATTTAACATCTTTAAAACCAAAGTTGTGACAGACACTGCCTGATAAGCTTGCAGTGCCTTCCTCCATCATTCCTTGTCATAGCCATCCTTGACACCGAGATTAAACTCCCTCCGATCTTGTGTAATCAGCTCTTTCCACGTTATATGCGGTCGGCCTCTGTTTTTCTGTGCCTCCCACTTGGAGGTGCCGAACTCTTCCTGTCCAGGTGTTGCTGGGATCTACGTGCCCCAACCACTGAAGTTGTCTGTATCTTAAATTAGAGTCAAGCTCACTCAGCCCAAATCTACAAAAAAGGCTGCTGTAGCAGATCCCCTCTTGAGCCGTCACATGGCACATCCACCTCAGCAATGCCCTTTCATCTGTTTCCAGGAGCTTTACATCTTCTCTCTTCAAAGGCCAGCACTCACTTGCATATAATAGAGCACTTCTCACACAACAATTGAAGATGTCACTATGCATAAGATATGTCAGGAAGTTCTCTAAACTTTCCCCAAGCTGTTGGCTCTTGTGACAGTCGCTATCTCACAACACCCATAAGGACATATCATGTCACCAAGGCAACAGGAAGGACTCAGCAGTGTCAACCTCATGTTCTCCAATGGACACCAAAGCACAAAGCCTGCCATCGATGCGATGAGCTGAACCAAGGCATCAACTACATCTAAAACTACGGTCACAAGTAACCTTACAAACAGCTGCGAACAACGTACAAATGATTTTTCGACCATTTCATACAGCCTTCTTAAGGCAGCTGTAGGAGAATCCAGTGTTCGTAGACTGTTTGTAAATTTGTGGCAAGGTCGATGGTCTTGTCCAAGATTTCTACGAATGCTCCACAAAAGATGTTGGTCGTAAGTTTGCCTCAAGAACTTAAGTTGTTCTTGAGACTACCTTACAGCGGTTGTAGGAAATGTTGATTTGTACACTGTGTGTAAGGTGGTAATGAGGCGCTCATAAAGTGGAAATATGTCGTTTGTGCTGATACAATGTTCTGAAAGCCATAAGATCTTCCTCCCAATGACTTGAGAGTGCCATGAGCTGCACGTAAATTTTCATAAGATGGCAGTAAGTACACCGTAAGAAGATCCCAAGGCATCCTTATGAAGAACGTAAGAATTCTACACCCATCGTACGACAGAAAAACACCTCATTTCTCAAGAATGCCTCAAGTTGCTCTTGTGAATTGAACGACAGCCGTAAGAAACTTTCCCTCCCTCCATGAATCTCTGCAAACTCCAGAATTCGTAGGAACTGGAAGATTCTTATGAACCTATTAAGGGGGGGATGTTTGAGTGAGCATGTCCCACTCCTTTCGATGTATTTTTTCATTTCCATTACTGTTAAGTATTCTTGTGATTACTGCTAACTTAGTTCTTAAGTCTACCCTTATTTTGAAGTACTTCTTGTTTTGCTCCCTTCCAAGTCCTATAGTGTTCATGCTCCACTTTCTGTTTATACTTTAATCTTATACTTTACTTCTTAGTCCATAATTTGCCATAGCTGTTTCTTACTTTGAAATTATTCACACTCTAATTTATTCATGCCACCCTCTGTTATCATTGTGGCATCATCGTTGAGTCTTTGTATGAAAGCCTTTCTCCACACCACTGTGGTTGTTATCTCACAAACTGTAAGTTTATCTACCATCATGGCTATTTGTGTTTGCTATCCATGAGTGGCTTTGTGAGTAATAAACTGTGTAAATGAGTCACCTTGCATGTGAGTCTTTTTATGCCCCAGAGGGGCAAACATAATATAACCCGTCGTCCGTAAGAATCTTTGTTACCGTAGCTTTAATGACGGCTCAGGAGAGAGTCAGCCATGAATGCCAGAACACTTCTTATGTACCCACAATTACATCCCTTGCAAAAGATGGAGTCTCACCCAATGCCTTTCAAGCAGACAAAATATGGATGCTTCCCAGAGTCTCAAAGAGTTTTAAAGTTTGGGCTTTAACAGTGACATTATTTTATTAATGGTTATTTTGAATTAGGAAATTGGAGGGGGGGGCGGTAATTCACGTCATTACTTCATACCAGTTTGAACACTCTTACAGCACTTGGAGAATTTAAGTAAATTGTCTGAAAACAATTATTTTATGAAAACATTTACTCTCTCTAACCAGTGACATGTATGGTGCGTTAATGTGGGATCATGAACTGAGCATAGATGTGAATTTTCTCTCTGTGATGATTCTCCAGTATAACTGTGACTCAGATGTCAAACTTCATTGTAAATCACTGTAATCTGACTGGATCTGAACTATAGAGACTAACCATTTATGTGGTTTATGTTTTCTACAGCACTGGTAGATAAAGACTATCATCCTCCTCTGACAATCTCTGCAGGAACTGAAAGTTCTCTCACTGTTAGATGTTCCTTTGCTTTTTCTGGAAACAGTATACTTCTGCAGAGGAGAATGTAAAGGAAACAATATTATTGTTCAGTCAAGTGGAGAAAGTGGTGACAGTGGTAGATATAGGATCAAAAATGAAGGAGGAACTTTGATAACTGGATTTGTATACGTGACCATCACAGAGTTGAACACGTCTGACACAGGATGGTGCAGGTGTCATCTGAGCAGACACTTGGTAAATTCCTACAGAGAATTTGACATCATTGTATCAGATGGTAAGATTTTTTACTCTCATTCATAAAACTTTGTCTGAAGGAATGGCATATGGAGTATTACATCCTTTTAATCCCTAACTAAATATAAATGTGACTCTGATGATTCTCAGCTGTTGTCCCATCTTCCTCAACAAGAAGAAGAACAGAGATTTAATCTCCACTTCAGAAAGATTCTCAGCTTCTGCACCATTCACTGGGAGCACCAATCAGTCTGAACCTGAGATAAAACCATCTGATCCAGGTAAATCAACTTGTTATTGGTGTTTTGTTTTCCATATTTTATTTACATGTTTTAATATTACAATTAGACAAGAACAATGAAGAAGCTAAAACATGGACATATAAACGTACACACATAGAAATGTAGAAGACCACACAGACTGAAACAAATAGCCTGACAGAAAAATAAATTGAAATTCAAGAAAATAAATAACATTTACATGTGTATATGGAAAAAAATAGATAAATAATAAGCCTGTCAGTGAGTTACTTAAGCCCCTTTTCCACTAGCACCTACTCAGCCCTACTCGCCTCAACTCTACTCAGTTCAACACGGTGTGGTTGGTTTTCCATTACGATTGAGTACCACCTGAAGTGGGTGGGGTTGGGTTCATTACAGGAAGGGTGCCCGTTATCCCGTTATGTTGTTTACATGCTGACGGTTTCATTGATAAATAACAAAAAATTCATAAAATTACAAAACACTCACCATCTTCCCCGCGAGCAGCCATCAGCTCGGAGACCTCCTGGTATACTTTTTCATTTTGGCTCGCTCTGCTGCAGCAGGGCTGAAAAGTTCATAGCCTGAAAAGTGCATAGGCAGAAAAATTCATAGTTGTCAAATCTGACCAAATGTGGTTTATTTTTCAAGTGCAGGGATCCAAGCGCTGCTACATCAATGGAAGAACTGTGTGCACCGACGGGGAGACTGTTGAAATATAACCACATCTGGTCAGATTTGACCACTATATGAACTTTTCAGCCTATGAACTTTTAAACCCCGGTGTCGGCGGAGCATTTCGAAATGAAATACCATGAGGTCTCCAAGCTGATGGCTGGTCAGGGGGAAGATGGTGAGGGTTTGTGACAATACCAATTTGTGTGTAGTCATTTACTTTGTTAATTATCACAGAAATAATAAAAACTCAAGGCGGAAATTACAAATGGTGGTTTAGAATTTTGTGAGGACCCCGCTGTCATCCATTGATGTTATGCCCTAGCCAACTAGTGGCCTGCAATCTGTTGACATCTCATTTTCACCTCAACTCAGCACAGTTGGAACCTCACTGAAGTAGGTCCCAAAAAAGTACCTTGTCCCAGATACCAGGTACTAATGGAAAACCCTACAAACTGAATAGAATCAAGGCAAGTTGGGCTGAGTAGGTACTAGTGGAAAAGGGCAGTAGATGTGCTGCCAGTTGGCTACAGGTACCTATACATTGATAGTAACATGACTAAATCCCTGAGTCTTTATCTTTGGCAAAATGAGCAAGAAAGGACCCCAGATGTCGGAGAATTTTTGCAATGAGTTGGTCCTTATAAACCTGAGTCTTTTCATCCTTATGACATTCATCATGTCCATCAACCACTGGCGAAAGGAGAGAGAGGAAGGGGATTTCCACTCCCTCAGGATGTCTTTTGGTCAACAAACATGACCAGAATCAGTGACTGCTGTGCGGATTTGGGAAAACGTTGAGGGAGTTGGGAGCAGTCAAAAACGGCAAGAGTTGCATCCAGGGGGAGAGTGATCTGATAGGCTTTGAAATAAAAGTCAAACACTCTGGACCACAGTTCAGAAAATGAGGAACAAAACCCAAAAGCATGAGACGGTGTACTCACTGGTGTTTGACAACTATTGCACAGTGGTGAAACGGAGGAATAGATTTTATGCAAATGGTGCTTTGAGTAATGAAGACAATGAACAACTTTATATTGGATCAGCTGGTATCTACTATTGATGGAGCAGGCCTGAACGTGCTGACAGGCTTCTGCCCCATAAGACTCCAGACAGTTCAATTTCCAGCTCCTCCTCCCAGGCCACCCTAATCATCCCTACTTCCGGTTCCGGCGCCACACAAGTTGGCTGCCTTTTGCAACTGCCTTTTTTTTTTTTATCTTCCTTCTTCTTTCTACACCTTTCACTCTATATATATCACGGACACACAGATCGCCCCAAAGGTCTCCCGAGTTGGCGGACGGAGCCACTGTTTACAGCAGGAGACGATGCAGCAGGGAAGAGCTAGCTAGCACTCAACCGCCACCCGGTGCTAACGGAGAAACTCGACATACCAGGGAACTGAAGCGAAAACGACGCGGGTGCCGGGCTGGAGTTTAGGCGGCGTGCAAGAAATATAAGACAGAATAATAAAGAGCGATGTTATGACTCGCCGCTCATCAGCGGCGCCAGCCGCGCGCACACCTGCTCCTCGTCAGTGGCGAGGTATTTAATCCACTCTGCCCTGGGCTTCGGCCTGAAGCCGTCTCTCTACTTCGGCCCCTTTGCTACTACGGATCGCAAACCTACTAGCGAAGATATCCTGGGTAAGCTCCCCTTACCTCTCTCCTCTAGCTTTCCCCTGTGCACAGGTGGACATCCCCGGCGGCGGATTTCATCACCTCGCCGTTGGCTCTACGCTGCTGCCACAGGTACCGCAGGTCGCTGTCTCCCGGGCTCCGCCCTTGTCGACGCCAGCCACCTGTCACAACCAAGTAAGCCAGCTATCATCATCATTTCCCTGTATTGGTGTGGTGCCCGTTACCCTTCTCCCTCTGCTCTCTCCCACAGGGTTGTCCGGCTGTACGGCCTCTTGCCCCCGTGCCTGACGCAGACGCCACCACCAATACATTCTTATTCCACAGACACGCAGCCATACACTTCCCTGTTGCTAATAAAGCTGTTAAATCTATCCTGAGCCTGCGTGTGTGTCTCCTGGGCCGTGCGTTATGTCAGTACGGCTTCAGCAGAGCGGCTCGGCAGACAGCGGGCTCGCACGCTGTCTTTCCACCCTCGAGGCTCGGGTGGATTCAATAGCCTATCAGCAACAGGTGATATTAAATCAATTAATTAACATCACTAACCGATTGGACTGCTTGGACCCCCAGCAGCCGTTCCCCTCGGCTCGTCCGGGTGGCGTGGCTCCTGCGGCTCCGGTGGCCGTCCAGCCTGCTCCGGGTGCGCCAACACGGCTCACACCAATCCCCACTCCTGCTCGCTTCAGCAGTAAGCTGGGCGGAGCTCGGGGTTTTATTATGCAGTGTGAGTCCGTGTTTCTTCGCGTTCCCGGAGATTTTCCCTCAGACCATAGCAGAATTGGCTATATAGGAAACCTCCTTGAGGGTCGTGCGCTTACCTGGGCTTACGCCATTATGGTGAAGCCCAGCTACGCCACCCTCACCTATAGCCAGTTCGTGCGACAATTTCTGGAAGTGTTCGATCATTTGCGTTTGGACAGTGTCCAGGTCGACCGTCTTCTCGGACTCCAACAGGGGAGCTGATCGGCGGCCGAATACGCGATCGACTTCCGGGTTACCGCGGAGGAAGTTGGCTGGGAAGAGCGCGCGCTCGGCGGCATCTTCCTCCGCAGTCTAAATTCCGGTCTGAGGGATGAGCTGGCTGGACGGGATACCCCGGAGACGCTGGCGGAGCTGATTTCTCTTACCATCAGCTTGGATAACAGGCTGCGCGAGCGCACCTCCGAGCGGAAGCAGTCTTCTCGCTCGCGGGGTGCCTCTGCACATCTAACCCAAGCTCGCCACCTGGCGTTACCGCCGCCGGAGGTCTCCGAGGAGTCGGAACCAATGGTGACGGGCCGGACAAAGCTCCCCCTGGCGGAGAAACAGCGCCATCGTGACCTGGGCCTCTGCATGTATTGCGGAGGTAGCCAGCACACGGTGGAGAATTGTCCGGAGAAGCCAAACGAGGTGGTCCGCGAGTCACTGTAGGGGGCCTCGCGGACGCTAATCGGTTAAGTCCCCTCACCCATTTGACGCTGCCCATCCGCTTCTGTCACAACCTCACTGGGCATCTCACACATGCACTGGTGGATTCAGGCGCGGAGGGTAGCTTTATTTCACAAAGCCTGGCAACCTGACTGGGCATCCACTGTCACCCCCTCGATACTCCTCTCGCCCTGGTTAATCTCTCCCGAGTTTCCCTGGGAAAGGTAACTCACCAAACATCCCCTGTCCCGGTGATCATCTCTAGAAACCATCGGGAGGATATCTCCTTTTACGTTCTGCCCACCTCAGTAACACCTGTCATCCTCGGTTATCCCTGGGTCCGCCTCCACAACCCCGCCTTGGACTGGAAGACTGGGAAGGTTTCAGCGTGGAGCACCTTCTGTATGGGTACCTGCCTCCAATCCGCGGCCTGCGCCCCGTCCTCGCCCCCCACAGCTCAGGACACCGCGCCCCCGGATCTCACCCTTGTGCCCTCAGAGTTCCACGACCTGGGTGCTGTTTTCAGTAAATCCAAGGCGATGTCTCTACCTCCTCACCGGCCCTACGACTGTGCCATTAACATCCGCCAGGGAGCACCCTTACCCTCAGGATGCCTCTACAGTCTGTCAGCGCCGGAGAAGGAGGCAATGAACAGCTACCTGAAGGAGTCGCTCAGTGCTGGGATCATCCGACCGTCCTCCTCTCCAGTAGGTGCAGGGTTCTTCTTCATTGGAAAGAAGGACGGATCTCTTCGTCCTTGTATCGACTATCGGGCTCTCAACGATATCACGGAGAAGGACCGGTACACCCTGCCCCTTATGGACACTGCCTTCCACTCCCTCCAGGGGGCGACCTGGTTTACTAAGCTGGATCTCCGCAGCGCTTACCACCTCGTCCGGATCCGGGAGGGAGATGAGTGGAAAACCACCTTCCGAACCCCAAACGGGCATTTTGAATATCTCGTGATGCCGTTTGGGTTGACCAACGCTCCAGCCGTCTTTCAGCGCCTCATCAATGACGTCCTCCGGGACTTCATCGGCCTGTTTGTATTTGTCTACCTGGACGACATTCTCATCTTCTCCAGGTCCAGGGACGAACACCGGGTCCACGTGAGGCGGGTCCTGCAGAGACTGCTGGAGAACCGTCTGTACGTCAAGGCGGAAAAATGTGAATTCTACGCCAAAACAACTTCCTTCCTGGGGTTCGTCATCTCCCATGACCAGGTGCTTCCGGACCCAGCAAAGATCAAAGCAGTGGTGGATTGGCCCACACCAACTTCTCGAAAGCAAGTTCAGCAGTTCATCGGGTTCGCCAATTTCTACCGCCGCTTTGTCCCGAACTTTGGAGCCATCATCGGACCCCTGACCTGCCTCACCTCTCCTAAGACCCCGTTCCGGTGGACTGAAGAGGCCGCTTCGGCCTTCCAGGCGCTGAAGACGGAGTTCTCCTCCTCCCGGGTCCTCAGCCAGGTCGATCCCGCGCTGCAGTGCATTGTGGAGGTGGACGCTTCGGACACGGGGGTGGGGGCGGTGTTGTCCCAGCGGTCCCCAACCAATGGAGTCAAGCGACCCTGCGCCTTCTTCTCTCGGCGCCTGTCCCCGGCGGAACGAAATTACGACGTGGGGGACAGAGAGCTTCTTGCCATCAAGCTTGCCCTTCAAGAATGGCGTCACTGGCTGGAGGGGGCAGCCTTGCCTTTTGTGGTCCTCACTGACCACAAGAACCTGGAGTACCTGAGATCTGCCAAGCGTCTGAACGCTCGCCAGGCACGTTGGTCCCTGTTCTTTGCAAGGCTTAAGTTCAGCATCACATATAGGCCTGGCTCCAAGAACGGCCTACCTGACGCCCTCTCCAGGCAATTTGCCCCGGAGGCCGCAGATGACGTTGCTCATACCATCTTGCCCAGGTCGTGCGTCGCGGGGGCTGTTACATGGGACATAGAAGACAAGATCCGGAGGGCGCAGGAAACGGAACCGGACCCTGGCGGCGGACCGGAGGGGAGGCTCTTCGTGCCATCTGCCGTCCGGGGGGACGTTATACACTGGCTCCATACCTCCAAGCTCACCTGCCATCCTGGAGCTTCGCGGATGATCGACCTTCTCCAGCGATCCTTTTGGTGGCCAGGTCTGCGGAAGGATGCCGCCCGTTACGTCCGGGCCTGCCACGTCTGTGCTGCAAATAAGTCAGGTAACGCCCCCCCTGCGGGTCTGCTCCAGCCCCTGCCCGTCCCTGGTAGGCCCTGGTCGCACATCGCTCTGGACTTCGTCACCGGGCTCCCCGTCTCCAACAACTTTGACACAGTTCTGACCATCGTAGACCGTTTTTCCAAGGCCGCCCACTTCGTGCCCCTACGTGGACTTCCCTCAGCCTTGGAGACGGCGGACCTCCTAATCCAGCATGTGGTCAGACTGCATGGAATCCCGGTCGACGTGGTCTCCGACCGCGGCCCCCAGTTTTCTTCGGACGTCTGGAGGTCATTTTGCAATGCCCTGGGAGCCAAGGTAAGCCTCTCCTCCGGCCATCACCCCCAGTCTAACGGGCAGTGTGAGCAGACAAACCAGGAGCTGGAGGCTCCGCTCCGCTGCGTAACTTCGTCTAAACCCACGTCCTGGAGTTCTCACCTCGCCTGGGTGGAGTACGCCCACAACACCTCTCGCTCTACGGCCATCGGGATGTCGCCCTTTAAAGCATCTTTGGGCTATGATCCACCCCTGTTCCCCGCGCAGGAGGGCGAGTTGGCTGTTCCCTCTGTCCAGGCACATCTGAGGCGGTGCCGCTCCCTTTGGTCCACGGCGCGCAATGCGCTTTTACGCACGGCGGAGCGCAATAAGTCTACGGCGGACCGACATAGGAGACCTGCACCTGCCTACCAGGTGGGACAGCAAGTTTGGGTTTCCACACAGGACGTAAACCTAAAGGGTGAGAGGAAAAAAGCTGGCTCAACGGTTCATCGGCTCTTATCCCATAACCAGGATCATCAACCCGGTGGCTGTGCGTGTGGCTATTCCCTCCTCCCTCCGCATCCATTCCACCTTCCACGTCTCCAAAATCAAACCGGTGGTCTCTGACCCCCTCTGCCCTCCACCTGCGGCGCACCCCGCTCCCCGGATGATTGGTGGCCATCCGGCCTGGACCGTCGCTGACATCTTGGACGCCCGACGCCGGGGTCGCGGATTGCAGTACCTGGTGGATTGGGAGGGCTATGGACCCGAGTGGAGACAGTGGGTGCCTTCCTCGCTGGTGTTGGACCGGTCACTCATTTCTGAGTTTCATCGAGCGCACCCGGAAAAACCATCGCCAGGAGGCGCTGCTAGAGGGGGGAGTACTGTTATGACTTGCTGCTCATCAGCGGCGCCAGCCGCGCGCACACCTGCTCCTCGTCAGCGGCGAGGTATTTAATCCACTCTGCCCTGGGCTTCGGCCTGAAGCCGTCTCTCTACTTCGGCCCCTTTGCTACTACAGATCGCAAACCTACTAGCGAAGATATCCTGGGTAAGCTCCCCTTACCTCTCTCCTCTAGCTTTCCCCTGTGCACAGGTGGACATCCCCGGCGGCGGATTTCATCACCTCGCCGTTGGCTCTACACTGCTGCCACAGGTACCACAGGTCGCTGTCTCCCGGGCTCTGCCCTTGTCGACGCCAGCCACCTGTCACAACCAAGTAAGCCAGCTATCATCATCATTTCCCTGTATTGGTGTGGTGCCCGTTACCCTTCTCCCTCTGCTCTCTCCCACAGGGTTGTCCGGCTGTACGGCCTCCTGCCCCCGTGCCTGACGCAGACGCCACCACCAATACATTCTTATTCCACAGACACGCAGCCATACACTTCCCTGTTGCTAATAAAGCTGTTAAATCTATCCTGAGCCTGCGTGTGTGTCTCCTGGGCCGTGCGTTATGTCAAGCGATGACAAGAACCAAGCAGACCGCCCGTAAATCTACTGGAGGAAAAGCCCCCAGGAAGCAGCTAGCCACCAAGGCTGCTCGGAAAAGCGTTCCGGCCACCGGCGGAGTGAAGAAGCCTCACCGTTACAGGCCCGGTACCGTGGATCTGAGAGAGAGCCATCGCTACCAGAAATCCACGGAGCTGCTCATCCGTAAGCTGCCCTTCCAGCGCCTGGTGAGGGAGATCGCTCAGGACTTCAAGACCGACCTGCGCTTCCAGAGCTCTGCCGTCATGGCTCTGCAGGAGGCCAGCGAGGCCTACCTGGTGGGTCTCTTCGAGGACACCAACCTGTGCGCCATCCACGCCAAGAGGGTCACCATCATGCCCAAAGACATCGAGCTGGCCGGTCGCATCCGCGAAGAGAGAGCTTAGACTTTCTGCTGCACATCCACCAACCACAATGCTCCGCACTGTGTGTCTATATATATATATATATATATATATATATATATATATATATATGTACATATGTATACTAGCTGCTCTTGTTTTTTCTTGCCTTCTGATTGTTGCTCTGAGTGTTGCTATCCCTGTGCTGTTGCAATCCTGGAATTTCCCCATTGTGGGACTAATAAAGGCTTATCTTATCTTATCTTATCTTATCTTATAGGAGGCAACAGAGTCACCGTCAAACACATTCACAAACTTGGAAACAAGATGCCTAGAGTGAGGGGGGTTCTTAATGAGATCGAAGAAAGCGTGCTTCCCCAGAACAGTACCAGATTTATTAGCTTTGAATTGGACGTAATGTCTAATTTGTAATTATCAAAAAAAATGTGAATGAGGAAGACCAAATTTTTCTCTGTGCAAACCGAACGATGCTAAACCTCCCCCTACTGTATGTACAAATTGCCAATGGATGCTAGACCCTTCTCCCTCAAGGCATGGGAAGTTTTGTCTGACCATGGGGGTATAAAAGAGTGATTATAACAAATTGGTGTTTCTGCAGAGATCTCAGGTAAGTGCAGGGACGCCCTCACCAAGTTTAAGATTTTGACTGATATTCTTAGGATGAAGCTTAGGCATTTCAGGATCTTTAAATTATCCAATCTGGTGAACAACAGGGTGGACAAAGAAGAGTAAGTGACAGAGCCAGACTCCATGTAGAGCCACAAAGGGGCCTCAGAGGCCAGTCCAGTGACCTATGTAGCCAAAACATTAGGAAGCTGGCGTTAGCAGCCCATTAGAAATGTTTGAACGATGGCAGGCCTTGCCCACCTTCTGATTTGGACTTTTGCAAGTAGGTCTCAAAAATCCGATGGTTTTCATAATTCCAAATACAAGATAAAAATATTGTGTCCAAATCCTTAAAGAAAGCTGATGTGAGAAATATAGGCCGATTTTTGCAAAGGTAAAGAAATCTGGGAAGGGAGACAATCTTAATTGAATTTATATGACCAAACATAGACAACGATAAAATTTTCCAGTTTTCTATGCATCATTTTAGGTCTGAGATGAACTCACCAAAATTTAGTTCAAATATTAATTTAGGATTTTTTTGTATAGTTAGGCCAAGGTATTTAATGTGATCATTGACTATTTTAAAAGAGGCGTTTTTTAGAAAACGCCGAAAAACAGTATGAGAGAGGCATGAATTCACTCTTGGATCATTTTATGGTGTAGCCCGACAGCCTGACAAAAGAAGTAATCAATTCTGGGAGAGGGAGATTGATTTTCCTGAGTTTTCTAAATATAATATTACATCATCTGCATACAAACTAATGAAGGACTCGACTCCTCCGACCTTCAGGCCTACGATGTTTGGCTGACTTCTTATATTTAGTTATGAGGGGTTCAAGAGTAACTGCAAAAAGAGCTGGTGACAGGGGACAGCCGTGCTGAACTGAACAGTGAAAAGAAAATGAGGTTGACCTGTCACCATTTGTTAAAATAGAGCACATTGGGTTATCATACATTAATTTCACACAGGTTATAAAAGAGTCACCAAACCCAAATCTATATAATGACTGTATAATGACATGTAAGTCCACTCGACCTGGTCAAAAACCTTTTGTGTGTCCAGTGACTTTACTGTGTATTGTGTAGTGAGTGTGGTATGAGTGTGTGGCCCATGGGGCTTGCCGTACCCGCCCCTGGCATGACATCAGGCGAGCACAGCCGACTGTATATAGTTCTGTGTGTGTGTTAATAAAAGTGCAGTTGGTTGAGTCTGCTGCATGGGATAACCCTGACTCCAACTCCGTTATTCAGACATAACATTTTGGTGATGAGCGAGAAATTATGGGAGCGTATGGGCTACTTCCATCCCTGATACCGTTTCTGGAGTACCCGGAAGAGCAAGTGATCCTGTGGCAGAAGTGGATGGCCATGTTCAAGGGTTATATCATGGCGCTGGGCCTAAGTAGACTCGACAGGAGATGAAGACGAGCACTTCTGGCCCACCATCTCGATGCGGAAGGCCAAAGAATTCTCGGTATGTTGGGTGAAACGGAGTACTATGTGGATGCTGTCGAACAGCTGGCTGAGTATTTCGCCAAGAAGGCAAGGTCCACGAAGCTGTGGGTAGCAAGAGTGTTGGCGCCAAATGGAGCTAGGCTGGTTAGCTGGGAGGAGCTAACGGCTCAGACGGTTTCAATGGAAGAGATAGCTACAAAGCTAGCTTGGCGCCAAAAACAAACTACTGACTACCAACAAGACTTTGAGGAGAGACAGTGGACACGAGTGGAGGAGTCCCTGGTCATGGTGGATGGCAGGCCAGCCGAGGAGCTTGGCACAGTGCGGGACCGTAGCGCTGGTGAGTATGACGGCATGGTGAGTGACAACAGCGGAGAGGGAGAGCCGCAACAGCAGTCATCCCCTCAGCTGGAGGTTGGTTAGTGGGAGAGCGGGAACATGCAGGCTGAGGACCCTGGGAAGCAGCAACTATAGCCGAGCATAGAGACAATGCAGCAAAGCGCCTTGGACGAGGGTGCTGGGACCTGTAGGCTCAGTTCTTACCGTTCTCAGTGGCTCAGGTATTGGGTTTATTATGTATTGTTATCTTTTGAGTTCTTGTTGTTTTTATGTCTGTGTTTGTTTTCTTTTCCATGCCTGTAGCTGCCGCTCTGGCCGGCAGTTGTTGGAAAGCCGTTTTGCCCCACTTTCAGGTGGGCGCTGTCTAACATTCACTGGTCCAACCACGCCCCCTCTTTCTTTGACAGTCAGCTGTTTGCCCCGGTAATTATCTTTCCCGCGCCTCGCCCAGGTGTGTCCAATTTGTCACGCAAGCAGTGTTTGTACTTAGGAGGCTCGTTGCCAGTCGAACACTGCTGGACCATTGTGCTTAGTCATTTGGACATTAATTGCCATATGGATGCACTGTCTTGTGAGGGAGTCAGAAACTACTCTGTCGCCATTCTCCTCAGGGTAGTTACTGTGTGTGGGCTCGTGGATATTCTTGGACTACTCGGACTGTTCCTGCTCTGTGAGTACAAACTGTCAGCGTTTTTCATTGCAGTTGTGCTGCTACGCTTTGGTTCTCACCCAGTTTCTTTCTCCCAAGCCAGTCGAGCATCCTGGAGGACTCTGAGTTTAGCCGAGCAATTTACGTATTATATTTTGTCTGTTTTTGTGGCCACGGTGCACAGTGGTCTGCCCGCTGCACGCTTGTGTGTGAGCCCTTTTGTGCACAACTGTTGCATTTTTGTCAGTCTTTATTTTTGAACTGTTTACCTTGTTGTGTCAATAAATGTGTATGTGGTGCAACCTGCGCTTGAATCCATTCTTCCTTCCCCTCCTCCGTGCACTGTGTAATAGCGCACAAGGAGGCTTATGACAGAATGGTCCAGCCAGCCAGGATTTAGCAGGTTCACCCATACATTACTTTTTTTCCCCTTCTTTTTGAACATTTTTCCTCATCCACCTGTGTTGCCCACAATGCCCTCAACGCGCCGCTCCCATTCCGGCCGAGGCAGAGGATTGGCAGGGAGTCCCACGGTGGAGGGGGAATTGGCGGCACTCTTGGTTCGGGACTTCATGTAGGAGGCCCATAAAGCCCGCAGAACGAAGGCAAAATGGAGCAGTCTGGACACAGCGGAGGGGATTCTGGAGGCACATCCAGGGCTCTGGAATTACCCTCAGTACGCAGACCTGATCGCCTCGGTCTACGCGCTCCAGCGGGAGTTCCCTGGCATAGGGCGAGCGGCTTTCCTCCCTGATCCTAAGCAAGAGCGCACTCCACAGCCTGCGGCCTCTCTCTCTCATGCTTCGCCAGCATCGGGCCGGGCCTCTCCCACATCCCAAAGACGGCATCATCCAGCTAGGAGACACTGGGATAATCCCTCATCGCCTTCAGCAGCCCTCTTCCTTCCAGCTGCCACAAAATCCGCTGAGCTCACCCCAGTGACTCCCACCTCTGTTGTCATGGAGATGGCTCCTCTACAAGCTTTCAAAGGGGCCCACGTCACCACTGAAACAGAGAGGGATGACTGCCTGCCCCCTGCAGCTGGGAACAACAAGGACCGGGATGACAGGCAAGTATTTTTTCATTATAAACCATCTAATAACACTGAATCTTGCCTGTCTCCTGAGGGAGAGGCCCAGTTTCAGCAGTCTGCTGGGTCCTCTCCTCCAGCTGCACATCTTTATTCTGTTTGTCCCTTCTCCGTGTCTCCTCCTATTTTTTCTGAGTGTCAGCAGGTTTTGGAACTAAGCCCTCAGACGGTGGAGGAGCCGGTGGCTTTGGAGGATTCTGCCCTGGAGCCAGCATGGAGATGTTCCCCTGCAGCCACGCCGGGGGAATGCCCAGTGTTGGAGCCGTTGCAGGAGGATAATGGGACTGCCGTAACCATCTTGCCAGCTGCAGAGGTGACCACAGCGGATTGGGAGCCTAAGCTGGATCTCCTGGAGGCCGGGCCCGAGTCTTCATCATTGGGATCGACAGAGTCCTGGACGGCAGTGGAGCTTGAGCTCAAGCAAGTTTTCTCTGTTGTGTTTCTAATGTCAGTTTTAGAGAGAGCTTGTCTGGCTCAAGGTGAGAAGAGTCAGGTGCAGCACGCAGCTGCTCCTGAACACCCTTCACCAGGCTCCACCGCTGCCAGTGACCCTAATATTAGGGTCACTGGCCTATACTCTATATCTGGCCCCCTGGCCCCCTATATCTTACCGGAGTGGTGGCTCAGTTGGTTGAGCATCCGCCCCACACCCGGGAGGCAGGGGTTCAAATCCCGGCCGGGTCATGCCAAAGACCATATAAAAGTGGAACTTCCTGCCGTCCAGCTTGGTGCTCAGCAATAATGGAATGGAGGAGGGAAATTTGTGGCGGCGCCTTGCATGGCAGCGGCCCTCTGATTCTACACTTGGGGTGTGTGTGATTAACACAGTAGATAGGTAAAACACAATCTTGTTCTACTGTACACGATTGGTTGTACAGTTGAATGACAATAAAGGGTGATTTAATTTAATTTGAATTGAATTGAATTTTTAATAACCTGGTTTCTTCTCTCACTCCTGAGTTTTCTTCTAGGGTCGCCGGAGAGGAGCCATCGTCACCAGGGGTTGCCTTGGAACCAGGCCCGCTGCCTAACGACATCTTGAGTCCAGCTCCTCTGCTGCCTGAGGCCGTCGTGTGGGTCCCTCCGCAGGCTGTATCTCCATGGGTTCGGCAGGCTGGCTTTGGACCACTGTGGGAGCTGTGCTCCAGGATCAACCTGACGTGGGTGCTGCAGTCCTGCTCGGACCCATCATGGATGCCACACTCCAGTGCGTGGTCCACCGAGAGTGCAGCATTGGCCCGGTCGGGGTCCACCGTGGGTTCTGCAGAGATCCAATTGGGAGCTACCGCAGGTGCTGCAGCGCCTCAGCCGGAGGTCACTGCAGATGCTGCATTGGCCCGGTCTGGTCCACCACAGATGCAGCGTCGTTCTGGTCGGAGTCCACCGCGGGTGCAGCGTCGGCCCAGCTGGGGTCCACCGCAGGTGCAGCTGTGTTCCAAGCCGGGACCATCGAGGGTGCTGCAGACCTGCCTGCGGATGCCGCAGCCTTCTTCTCCTCCTGGTTCGACGCCGTGGGGGTTCCCTCCCTTCAGTCCGGTCACCCACCAGTGAGTTTCCTGGTGGGCAGGCCACCTCCTGCATCTTCCCATCGGCCCTGGTGGCTGAATAGTGCTGGCTGACCACCGGAGGAACTGAGTCTCTGGGCCAGATGGCCTGTGTTTTCCGGCAAGCCACCGGACTTTGTTCATTGGACTGCCTGCTGGGCCTGGGACTCTGGGTGGCCTCCTGAGCCGCCACGTCTTTGGAATTGGGGGGATTAATTGTGGACCCTGGGCGGGGTATTGTGTTCCCTCCTTTCCTGTTCCCCCTACCTCCCACCCTGGTTTTTGTTGTTGTTCATGTTGGGGTTGGTAGGGAGGGGGTGGTTCCTTCCTTGTGGTATTACCGTGGGTGTCTAGAAGCCACCCCTAGAAGGGGGGGCTATATCACGAACCAAGCCCGTGTTATCCTGTATGCTCGGTTCTTACCGTTCTCTGTGGCTCAGGCATTGGGTTTATTATGTATTATTATCTTTTAAGTTCTTGTTGTTTTTATGTCTGTGATCATTTTCTTTTCCATGCCTGTAGCCGCCACTCTGTCCGGCGGTTGTTGGGCAGCTGTTTTGCCCCACTTTTAGGTGGGCACTGTCTAACATTCGCCGGTCCGACCACGCCCCCTCAAACACCAGCGGATGACCTCTGTTCAGATAAAAGTAAGTTTTGCATTTCATTTGGAAATCAAAGTCCCAGAGTCTGGAGAAACAGCGGAGAGGCACAGAATCTAAGTTGCTTGAGGTTTAGTGTGACGTTTCCACAGTCAGTGATGATTTAAGGAATCATTTCATCTGCTGGTGTTGGTCCACTGTGTTTTATCAACACCAAAGTCAGCACAGTTGTCTACCAGGAAATTTTAGAGCACTTCATGCTTCCGTCTGCTGACAAGCTTTATGGAGAAGCTGACTTCATTTTCCAGCAGGACTTGGGACCCCCTCCCCCATACTGCCAAAAGTATCAAAACCTGGTTTAATGACCATGGCGTCACTATGTTTGATTGGCCAGAAAACTCTCCTGACCTAAACCCCATAGAGAATCTATGGAATATTGTCAAGAGGAAGATGAGAGACACCAGACCCAACAATGTAGACGAGCTGAAGGTCACTATCAAAACAGCCTGGCCCTTCATAACACCTCAGCAGTGCCACAGGCTGATCACCTCCATGCCACGCCATATTCATATAGTAATTAATTCAAAAGGAGCCCCGGCCAAGTATTGAGTGTGTACATGGACATACTTTTCAGTCAGTCCACATTTGTATTAAAAACTATTTTTTAAAATTAAATTTATGTAATATTATAATTTTTTGAGAAACTGAATTTGGGGTTTTCATGGGCTGTAAGCCAAAATCATCAAAATTAAAATAAATAAATACTCGTAATATTTCACTCTCTGTGTAATGAATCTATACAATATATGGGTTTCACTTTCTGAAATGAGTGACAAAAAATATTGAACTTTTTCATGATATTCTAATTTTTTGAGATGTACCTGTACACCAACAAAGTAATAGCATTAAAGTGTAAAATGTTCTCAATATTAGTCGCAGTGTAACGTGGGAGATGTTTTTACAGTAAACAGTGCAGGTAGTGGCTCCCCCATACCACACTATGAAAACAGAAGTACCTTTAACCCCTTTCACTCTGGTCAATTTCCCTAAAAACGCCAAAAAATAACGTACCCAAAGTAAATCAAAAGCTGTTCTTCAACCCTTTGCAGCATCTTCATGGGGTTGGTCTCATTTAAAAGAAAACACTTTGAATTTTTTGGCAAAACAGTCATAATCTCTCTAAGTGCTCCTGCCACTGAGTAACAGTCATCTAAACATACTGAACTTGAAGAAAATAAATTTCGCCTGGGTGTTTTTTTGGATACAAATGCTTGCAAATAACACACAGCTGTCAGATCCAGGCTGGAAAAATGCAACAGAAATGTAGAACCAAGTGTTATCCAGCTGAGGTCAAAATTTTGTAACAATACCACAAAAAATGAATATATTACACAGCTTTTTTCTTAGGTTGTTCCCAGGCGTTTTTGAACTGTACCAAATTGTGCCAAATGGCACAGTTTGGAAAAACGTTTGTAACTTTTGAATGATTCAATATAGAAGCTTCATCTTGGGCTCTAATGAAAGGTGAAGAGCTGTGTGTGTGTGTGTGTGTGTGTGTGGGGGGGGTTATTCATTCATGAATGAATGAATGAACAAACAAGCCCCCACACACAAAGAAGCATGCCACGTAAAAAATGTGTGGCTTTTTTTTTTTTACAAGAAAAAATAACCTACAGTGCACTAAAAATTATACTAAAATATCTGTAATGTTGAAGATAACAACTCCCACCCCCACCCCCACCCTACAGAGGATGGACATCGCCCATCGCTACATGACGGACCGCGGGGACGGTGCACCGCTGTCTACTACGCACAGTTGTATTAAAATATCTGCAATAATATCTGCAATCCGCTACAGAAGAGTAGCGGGGGGGGGGGGGCTTCACGGTCCGGACGCAGCGCACGGACTGGACCCGTGCGCCGCGGTCTACATGTTGCGATGACGCACAGTTGTAATTTACCGATCGGTCAAAAGTCATTTTGATTACAATTTTCAGGGATAAAGAATAATTTAGCTTATAGCACTTACCTGTCCACAACAGCAGTGTTGCTGGCGATCTTCTCTTCCTCATTGTCAGACGAACATGACGCTGGTCCGCTTGTTACGACTCGTGGTTCTGGTCACGCGACCCGGTCAAACCATAATTCCATTATTGCGGTTTTACGCTTCCATGATTGTGGTTTTGGCAAACGATTTTTCAAAACAAATAAGAACAGTAGTAAGAAAAAAAGACTGGCGAACGCGTGTGTGTCACCCAGCGGCTTACACAAAACAGATTTTACACAAGGGACGCACGCTTTCGAACTGTGCTTCAATTGGCTCGCTGTATTTGCTTTCTGTTCACGGCTGTGTCTGTAGTGGAAGAACGGAAATGCAGCTTTTTTTTTTTTTGTGCGCCCTAGGACACAGAGACGTGACCGCCCGCGGTATCCTGGAGTGCAAGAGGTTAAGTTGAACAATCAGTGAGAATGTGTGGATCTACAGTGGTGTGAAAAAGTGTTTTCCCCTTCCTGATTTCTCATTTTTGCATGTTTGTCACACTTAAATGTTTCAGATCATCAAAGAAATCTAAATGTTACACAAAATGGCGTTTTTAAATGAAGGTATTTACTGTATTATTAAGGGTAAAAAAAAAATCCAAACCTACATGGCCCTGTGTGGAAAAAGTGCCCCCCCCCATTAAAACATAAATTAACTGTGGTTTATCACATCTTTGGAAAGCTGAATTCAATTTCTCAAGCCACACCCAGGCTTAATTACTGTCACACCTGTTCTCAATCAAGAAATCCCTTAAATAGGACCTGCCTGACAGTGTGAAGTAAATCAAAAGATCTTCAAAAGCTATACATCATGCTGCAATCCAAAGAAATTCAGGAACAAATAAGAAACAAACTAATTAAGATCGATCAGTCTGGGACTAAAGCTCTGGGGCTCCACCGAACCACAGTGAGAGCCATTATCCACAAATGGCGAAAACATGGAACAGTGGTGAACCTTCCCAGGAGTGGCCGGCCGACCAAAATTACCCCAAGAGCGCAGTGACGACTCATCCAAGAGGTCACAAAAGACCCCACAACAACATCCAAAGAACTGCATGCCTCACTTGCCTCAGTTAAGGTCAGCGTTCATGACTCCACCATAAGAGAGAGACTGGGCAAAAATGGCCTGCATGGCAGAGTTCCAAGACGAAAACCACTGCTGAGCAAAAAGAACATAAAGGCTCGTCTCAGTTTTGCCAGAAAACATCTTGATGAGCCCAAGACTGTTGGGAAAATACTCTGTGGACTGACGAGGCAAAAGCTGAACTTTTTGGAAGGTGTGTGTCCCATTTCATCTGGCGTAAAAGTAACACAGCATTTCAGAAAAGGAACATCATACCAACGGTAAAATATGGTGGTGGTAGTGTGATGGTCTGGGGCTATTTTGCTGCTTCAGGCCCTTGAAGACTTGCTATGGTAAATGGAACCATGAATTCTTCTTTCTACCAAAAAGTTCTGAAGGACAATATCTGGCCATCTGTTTGTGACCTCAAACTGAAGCACACTTGGGTTCTGCAGCAGGAAAATGATCCAAAACTCACCAGCAAGTCCACTTCTTAATGGCTTAAGAAAAACAAAATGGAGACTTTGGAGTGGCCTAGTCAAAGTACTGACCTGAATCTGTTTAAGATGCTTTGGCACGAGCTGAAAAAGGCAGGTCATACTCGTAAACCATCCGATGTGGCTGAATTACAACAATTCTGCAAAGATGAGTGGGCAAAAATTTCTCGACAGTGCTCTAAAAGCCTCATTGCCAGTTATTGCAAATGCTTGATCGCAATTGTTGCTGCTAAGGGTGGCCCAGCCAATTATTAGTTTTAGAGGGCAATCATTTTTTCACAGAGACCCATGTAGGTTTGATTTTTTGTCCCCTTAATAATCAACACCATTTAAAAACTACATTTTGTGTTTACTTGTGTTATCTTTGTCTAATATTTAAATTTATTTGATGATCTGAAACATTTAAGTGTGACAAACATACAAAAAATGAGAAATCAGGAAGGGGGCAAGCACTTTTTCACACCACTGTACTCCCCCCGCTCTGTGTTGATCTTTTCCAGGAACTGTGCTGCTTCCTTTGGATCACTGAAAATCACAGGTGCTTCTTGATGAGATGAGATGAGATTCAACTTTATTGTCATTACACATGTATGAATACAAGGTAACGAAACGTGACTTGGCATTTGGGCACGTTCTGCAGAGCGCATCCAAGGCCGGGGCAGCCGCTAGGCGCCAGTCATAAAGAAGAAAGGAAAAAAAAGAAAAAGGGAAAGGATATGACACAGTAGGCGAGAGAAAAAAACATGTTTTATCAAAATGGCACTCAGGGAGTGAGCGAAATTTTGATTGCAGGCAAAAAAAACCCTCAATGCACATTTAGCAGACATTTAGTAGACAGATCACACAGCAGAGAGAGGGAAGTGTGTGTATATCAGTATAATGATGTCAGTGTGTGTGCAGTGTTGAGTGTATCAGTTACTGGAGGACAACAAATAGTCTCCTAGGCAACGATAGATGTTATAGTTCATGAACGCTGTCCTTGAAGAGTTCTGTTTATTGCACAGCAGCAGTGTTTGGGTTAGCAGAGCCAGCTGACACATCCGCTTATCTCAACTCTGGAGGAGTGAGTTATCCAGGGGCGCCGATCAAGGCCGAATCTGCACAGACAGAGTATAGGATTTTCCTCTCTCATGCAATTCTGTGCTTACAATTCTTCCTCACGTTGGTGGGTATGCAGCCTAGCTGGGTACCCCAAGGTGTGTTTAATTCCTCCGTTCCGGAGTGACTGCATCACATCTTGAAAGGCACAGCGCTGCATCACCACCTTGTTGGTGTAATCAGGGAAAGTTAGAACTTTGTTGCCATTGAATCGGTGAATTCAAAAAGGGCCCAAGTCCACACTTTTTCAATGGGGACTTGGGCCCTTTTTGAATTCACCGATTCCATTGTATTTCATAGCATTCAGCCTGCCGTAGCGCAGAATCAACTCTTTTTCCTGAAAATGGTAGATGCTTGCCAGAATGGTGCGTGTTCTGCCCCCAGCCGCTGGCTTTGGCATTTACCAGGTGTGAAAACCACTTATCTCTGAGCAGTTGGGGTGTCAGCTGGAAAACAAACTCTGAGTTTACGTCCTTCCTCACCCTCTGGTATCCCCACGATCTTAATGCTGTGTCTCCGAGAGCGAGCTTCCAAATCCAGCACTTTAGCTTGGAGCTGTTTGTTTTGGTTAGCAAGCTCTGAGCATGTAGCTTCAAGGCGCTTGCATCCTCGTATTAAGGTCGCTAGTTGTTAGGTCATGCTTAGCCACAGGGGCTTGGAGATCAGCTTGAGTTGTCTCTCGTGACTGAAAACTGGTTTAGAAGGCATCAAAACACTCATTGATAGCACATAGAATTGAGTCGGACATCTGCTGACAGATGGGCAGCGCGGTGGCAGAGTGGTTAGTACTGCAGCAGCACAGTAACTCACCCATGGCCGGGGAATCCTGGGTTCGATCCCAGCCCCCAACCAACAGTGATCTGTGTGGAGTCTGCATGTTCTCCCCGTGTTTGCATGGGCTTACTCCGGGATTTCTCTGGTTTCCTCCCACATGCCAAAAACATGCAAGTTAGGTTAATTGGCATCAAACTGGGGATTCTAAATTGTCCTTAGGTACGACTGTGAGAGTGAATGGTTGTCTGTCTCTCTGTGTTGGCCCTGCGATGGACTGGCGATCTGTCCGGGGTGTACCCTGCCTCTCACCCAAAGATGTTGGGATAGGCTCCGGCCCCCCCACGACCCGAAAAGGATTAAGCGGAAGAAGATGGATGGATGGATGGATCTGCTGACAGAGTTCTTTGCACATGGCATAGAGTTTGTCTGGTAGTTTGTCTGAGCTGGAGGATGGATTAGCAGGCCCGTCTTTAGCATGAGCAGAAGCTCCGGTGGCTTGAACGTCGCTGGCTTTCAATTTACTGGTCACTTGTGGCTTTGGCATATTTATCTTTTCAAGAGCTTAATCTCAGCATGGAGTGGAAAAAGTTTATCAGCCTGTACCACAGTTTTATATGGTATTGTTACACTTTTATCAAAACTCAAAGAGGAGCACAGATGAAATGTGTCTATCCCCTCACTAGCTCCCACGCCACCCCCCCACCTGACTTGTTGTTTTTATGACATACTTTCAGTATAAGGGCTTTCAGTTATGATGCTCCTCTTCTATGGAACAAATTACCAGCCTTGGTCCGTGAGGCAAACACCCTCTCTGCCTTTAAGACAAAACGGAAAAGTTTCCTATTTGACAAAGCTTTTGAATAGACTTCCCACATGTTATTATGTAACTAGTAGTGTAACGGTACAACGCATACTGTTCCACTGCTAGACGCGTGCGTAGTGTTGTAGTCTGCATCAGTGTTTATTGACGACATCCTCATCTTTTCTCATTCTGTAGAGGAGCATCAGGTACACGTGTGAAGGGTTCTTCAGTGGCTACTAGAGAATCAACTCTACATTAAGGCGGAAAAATGTGACTTTCTTACATCCTCTACCACCTTCCTGAGGTTTGTTATTGCCCATAAAGACATCCGGGCTGATCCTGGTAAGGTAAAGGCAGTGGTGGAGTGGCCTGTCCCTCTTCCCGCAGGCAGCTGCAACAGTTCCTGGGTTTGGCCAATTTTTATTGACGATTTATCCACAACTATAGTGTGGTTGCTCTGCCGCTCACCCACCTCACCTCCACCAAAGTCCCTTTTCATTGGTCCAAAGAGGCTGATGCGGCATTCTCGGAATTAAAATCTCACTTCTCCTCTCCCCCTATCCTTGCCCAGGTGGATCCATCCTTACAGTTCCCGGTGGAGGTAGATGCCTCGGACTGCGGAGTAGGGGTAGTCCTGTTTATCACGGATCGACAGCTGATCAGGGCTTTTCATTGGGCTCATCCTGGCAAGTTGAGTTGGCTGCCGGGAGGTGTCCCGTGAGGCGGGGGGGGGGGGGGCACTGTTGTGATCCAAGCTGTGTGTTTTTTTTTCACTGCCTCTCTAATTATCTTCCACAGCTGCAGTGTCACTCACATCTGCACCTCCTAATTAGACTGCTTTTATTAGGAGTGGGGTCCTTCACTCCTGCACGGAGAGAACAAAATTATGTTTCTCTTATCTACAATGTTAATCATATCTAGAATCAGAGGGGTCACTGCAATGCACCGCCACAAACGTCCCTTCTCCGTTCCATTAATGCTGAGCACCAAACTGGACAGCAGGCAGTTCCACTTTTATATGGTCTTCAGCATGACCCGGCCGGGATTTGAACCCACGCTCTCCGGGTGTGAGGTAGATGCTCTAACTAAGCTACCACTGCAGTAAACTTGCAATTTTTCTCATACATTTGTGACTTTTCTTCTAAATTTTGTATTTTTTTCTTATAAATTTTCAATTTGTTTACAAATATTTGCTACTTTTTTAATTTGCAACTTCCTCATGAATTTGACTTTTGTTTTAAATTTGCTAAAATTTTCTTGTATGTTTGTAACTTTTCAAGTAATTTTACATTTTTTTTCTCTTGTAATTTTACAACTTTTCTTTCCTAAATTTGCACTTTTTTGTTGTAATTTTGCCTATGTTTTTTTTTTTAACCTTTATTTATACAGGGTATTTCCATTTAGAGGGAACCTCTCTTTTACAAGGAACCCCCCCCCGTTCACAGTCACACCCGGAAGCTGCCCAGTAAAGCCACAGACTGACCCGAGGCCAGTTCCACTGGAGCAGTTGGGGTTTAGGGCCTTGCTCAGGGGCACCACAGTGGGTTTAAGGAGAGTTGGGAAAAAACTGCTGTTATCTGTCCCAACCAGATCTGATCCTGCTAGGCCAGTGATTGAACCGGCAACCCTCTGTTCACCTGTCCACGTCCCTAACCAGTAGGCCATCACTGCCCTGGTATATTGCACTTAGTGCCACTCTCACTGAAATGTGTTCTCCCACATTAAACCCATTTGGGTCCCATTTGGGTTTAATGTGGGTAAAGATTACCTGCTTACCTGTAGCACAGGTAAAGTCCATGTGGGCAAACGCAGATGGGGCCAACATGGAACCCAAGGACAAATCCACATGGGACCCATAAGACAACCAAGGTTTAACCCCTTACATAATCTTCGAGTCAAATTTGACAGTAGTGAAAATAAACTAAATGCCATTCTTTTATCCTGGAATTTGATGACTTTTCCGAAAGTGACCCAAAATGAAAATATTTTAAATTGTTATACTTTTGTACAGGTGCTACACGTTTTTGTATACCAAAGCTGTTTTGGGTCAACTTTGGCTCATATCTACATTTTGAGATGGATTTTTGATCTACTTGTGTGGATCAAATCAAAAGAAATGGTAGTTTTAGGGAGTCTTGAAACTGTGAAATCCATGTTTGTGTGTATTTCTGATGGACCTTGACACTGTCACGAGAATGCTTCTATACTCCTGCCATATTTGCTCAGGTTCCCACACAGACAGACACCTGCTGGTCTTTGAAGCGGCATGGGGGAATCTGGAAACAGTGAAGCAGTAAAACAGTATAGGCTTGATCATGTATGTATGGTGCACAAGAGCAAGAGAAGTCATCCAGAGTTCAGAGGATGCCATGACACAGAAATAAGATCTGCACGTGCAAACACAAGCACCTGCAATGTAATAAAACTGGAGGAGGTTCTTTTCGGAGGAGCTTGAAAAGGACCTTATGACTCCTTGTATGCAAAAGCAGCACCAGCTTCCCCACACAACAGCTTCAGCAGCATTGGTAAGGGCAGGGGAGCAATCTGAGGGTAAGGACCTCTACTTATTAAAACTTTTTCTAGTCACAAAGACCACTCAAAATGCTTCACTAGTCGTGACACTAAGCCTCTATTCTAAGGACCTATTACAGACAGATACAGTACCTAGAGACAATTTAGAGTCACCAATTAACCTAACATCTTTATTTTATCAGGATGGTCCCATTGACAATCTCCCATTGAGAATGCAAATCTTTTTCTCAAGGGCATCCGGGACAAGACAGAGCAATAATAGGCAACACACATGAAAAACATAGTCCATACAAATTACAATAAAACAATTACACATTTGACATAAAACCAAGTGACAAATTCTAGAAACAGTGGCAGGCCAATGACTTTGATTCAAAATCCTTTAGTATAGATGTAAATTGATCCAAAGATACCAGATGTCTAACTTGGAGGATGTTCTGTAGATTGTTCCAATCTGAAGAAGCAGAATACTGAAATGACGTTTTTAAAGATTCAAAAGATTAAAAGATTCTAAGATTTTATTGATCAGTACGACTATACATAGTAGTACTGATAATACCTCTATTTGCCAAGAATGTGCCACTAGTCCAGCAAAAGCTTGTGGTACTCAAATACTTTGCAAGTAGTTTCATGAAATGGTCAGTCAGAAATCAACTCTTACCGGCTCGGATGCCGTCCAGGTTAACAATGTCAGGAGTTCCTGGCAGCGGAAGGCGAAGGACAGAGCTGTATGGAGGAATCTGATCAGACCTAAATGAAACAGTCATTGTTACCCCCAACAGACTATGATGATTATACGTACAGGACATACAGGAGAATTGAAATGGCGTTTCTCTCTTTCTTCAGTGGTGTGCACAATGTAAAAAAAGAAAAAGGAATAAGGCTAGAAAAACAACAGCAGCAGTCTATGTGCAGTAATGTAATGCTACCCATAGTGTAAATGGCTACAAAACATAGACCCAGACGGCCCCAAAGTGCAAATAAAGATCAATGATAAACAATGATGAAACCCAGCAATCCTGTATACAGAAAAGTAGAGCTGTAATACCCATAACTGCAAATTCAGGTCGGTAGTGGAGGTGCAGACAGTGACAGATAGGACTGCACATGATCAGTATTGCAATTACAGACAGCAGCAGATATGGCATTTGTGCAAATGGTTGCAGTAAAGTGCAGAGACATACAGCAGCAAATGTATTACTGTTTGTGTGCCAGTGTTTCTGTGCCAAATACGGAGGTAGTTATTGTGCGGGTTAGTGGGTTACGGGCCGGGGGAATGGGGGGCGGGGGGGGGGGGGTTGACAGAGTTCAGGGTCCTGATGGCCTGATGAACAATGCTATTCAGCACTCCTGTGGAGCCGGCCCGGAGGCTCTGATACCTTTTCCCCAATGGCAGGGGGATGAACAGGGAGTGTGAGGGGTGGGAAGTGTTGTGGAGTTATTTATGATATTAATATTCTGTGCTTTTATTTGTGAGGCACTGTGTGGTGGCTCTGGCTTCCCGCATTGCCACCACACGTACCTATAAAAGGGCAGAAGGCAGTAGGGGCAGTCTCTTTGCCACCCCTCTCTGCCTGATGGTTGTATGTGTGGTGTGTTGTGCTGCTTCTTTAATAAAAGTGTGTTCGGTTTGACACCTGGCCTTGTCCTTGGCTCCATATCAGACATAACAGGAAGTGTCGCCTGAAATATCAATGGCTCTGCAAGTGAGGTGGGTGAGGTAGATGTCCTAGAGGGGGGACAGAGGGGCACCGATGATCTTGCTGACTACTTTCACTGTGCATCATCACAGTGTCTTCCGGCAGGAGGCAGTGCAGCTTCCATGCCACACCGTGATCCATATTCTGTTCACACACTGGGGATGGATAGAGTGTTTACTAAATCCTGAGTAGTGTCCATCATGTCTTTGGATTGTGGGAGGAAACAGGAGCCCCAGGAGTAAACCCGTTATGTCTGAAATGAGGTGCTGACAACAGACGTGAGCTGAACTGTCCTTTATTTACCACACAAGTAAATATATACAGAAGGGTGGCACCGAATGGTGCCATGGCCAGTTCGCCACATGATGATGTCACCTGTGTGCATGTCACCACATCCAAACACCACATTTGCCCCCGCTTCCCCCTTGAAAAACCCAAAGAACTTATAACCACTAACTGGGCACCCAGGTAGACTACTGGTGTGCCTGCATGACCGAGTGGATTATTCTGCCACTTTGGTCGGTCATGTTCTAACTAACAACATAAAAGTCCAAATATTCAAAAGTTAGTCAGAAAGTCTTCTAAGTGGCAAGGTCTCTGCTGAAGCTGGGCCAAACGGCACTCGAGCTGTGCTACTGCCGCAGGCTCCGGCAGATGCTCTTTGGGAATTGTGGGTTTTGTGTTACCAAGTCCCAGCCCAATCCCGTCGTATCTGCAGTCGTCTCCTGAGCCGGGGATGAAGTCAGTGTCACCTTTCTGAGGCGACTGGCATACCACCGTGATCCACCAGCGAGACAAAAGGTGGCTGACTGCAACTGAGCTGTGATATGCATTGGCATTGTCCAAAATGACTGCAGCTTGTGAGCATGGTTTGGGTGCCAGATCTTGATCCAATCCAGCACTCTGAGCCTGGGTCACTTCACCAAGCATTTCTTGTCAAACCTGTGCCTCATACGTTGCTGTTGTTCAACCATCATCCCCTGGGGGACGGTGGTTGAAGTGGTTGAGGGGCCAGTCGGTCCAGGGGAAGGCACATCTCACATCCTAGCATCAGAAGGGCCATGGCGCTGCCCATCGTGGCATGAGGCGTAACTCTGTAATGTGGCAGGGTGCGTTGTAGTGTGGCAGAAAACGGTAGTCCATCCACTAGGTGTGCCCTGAGACCATTCTTGAGGGTCTAATTAAACCTCTCCACCCCTCATTTGCCTGAAGGTGGTAGAAAGCAGTCTTTATGTGCTTGATGTCTGCTAAAGTGAACTGTGGTCTATTGTCTGTTGTGATCACATCTGCCATGCCCCAGCGAGCAAAAAGGGAGGAGAGGAAATCGGTGACTACGTCGGTGGTGACTGAGCTGGTGGGCAACACGTCGGGCCATTTTGAATGGAGATCGTAAACTACTAGTAAGAAACATTGATGCAGGAGGTCGCTGTGCATCTCACCGCAAATGTCCAATTGGATGGCTTTCCATGGGGCTGATGGCCAGGCCAGAGACTGCAGGGACAGGGTTGGTGGCACCCGTGTCTTACCACTAGCCAGGCAGGCTATGCAATCTTTTACCATAATCTCCACATCCTTGTTGATGCCTGGCCACCACACCAAGCCCCTAAAGCACTGTTTGACCCTGACGATGCCGAGGTGGCCCTCGTGCACCATGGTCAGGATGCGGCCTGTTAGTGCCTCCAGGATCACCATGATGAGCTCCTTTGCCACACAGATGTCATTCCAGCATGATAAATCATCTCTATTTCTGTGGAAGCTCTTCCAGTATGTTGGATGGCCAGCCCTTGCGAATGAAGGTGCAGAGCTGGGCCAGTACTGTATCCTGCTCAGACGCGGCCTGGAGATCTTGCAAGGAAATGGCGGTCTGAAGTGGGACATACAGCATGTTCATCTGTTCTGGCTCTAAGGGGTCCTGGTTGATGCTCAGTGTGGGGTTAGGTGTTGCCCGGGACAATTTTCTCTGCCCAGCGTGAGCCGGGTGGTGAAGTTATATGCTTGTAGCTTTTCTGTCCACCTGTAGATACACAGAGGTTAGTTCCCTGAACTCGATGTTTCCAGTGTCGCCCATGCAGGTACATGTGGCAGCGCCTGCATGGCCAGACGCACGCTAGTGGCTCCCTCTCCCACACTGAGTACCTCTGCTCGGCTGGAGTAAGTGACCTGGAAATGTCACTAGGTGCCCGGTCCCCCCTTGCAGCTGGGATAGCATGGCTCCCACTGCCATGTTGGATGCATCAAAGGTCACAAATGTGGAGCTCTGTTGGTCGCAATGGGCAAACACTGCTGGGGAAGTGAGCTGTGTTTTCAGTCAGCAGATGAACTCAGAACTCAGAACTCAGAACTCAGAAAAGATTTATTGCCAAGTACATTAACAGGGGCTGATAACATACGAGGGATTTGACTTGACACAGAAAACGACCTGCATTTCCGGTGACGCGGCAGCGTCTGAGAACGCGCCTGTCATCAGATGGGTACAGGATGCATAGGGAGGAAAAGGATAACACAATAGGAAAGAGCAAAAAACCATTGATTGTCAGAATACCGGTCATATATGATCAATATTATGATTACAAGAAAAAAAGCCCTCAATGCACAGTTAGCAGACAAGAATGTACACAAGGACACAAAGAGAGCAGTGAGTGAATGATCTTTTTCATCAGTTTTTGAGTCAGTGTGGGTGTAGTGTTGAGTGTAGGTGTTTGTATCAGTTAAGAACAACAAAGTCTCTTTGGCAGGAGATGTTTTGTCTTAGCTGCTGGCATTTGTCCTTGAGCCATGCAGCTGACTGTCTGTGGGGTCAATGCAGCTCAAATGTTTTGAAAACAAAAAACTGCAGATAATCTGGAGGACTTGTGTGAGGGGGTCAGATTAGTCGAATAGTACTGATCCAGAGAAAGAAACTTTATATCCTCTTACAGATTCAGTACTTAATCCTTCAGTGCTGGACGTTGAATCCTTCATGGACGGCTCTCAGCGTGATCATGATGTAATCCATTTTCCTAGACAGTTCTCCATTTGCCGCTGTCAGAGTCCTCTCCATTTTTTCAATTTGATGGTTAAGCCTCGCCTGGCCAGCAATTTGATAGGCTATGTCCATCTTCATCAATTTACGGTACACCAGGACAATCCCAGATCCAATCAGAACGATCCCGATGACCATTACTACGAAGACGTACAAATCTTCGACATCTTCGATGGAAAGATCAGACAGGCACAAGAGTTTCCAATTACTTGTGTCCCTCAAATAGCCCGCAGCAGCCGTTTCTGCGGGGCAAACAACCTCCCCCGGGGCACTTTTCCTCGTTGAAAAAATAGTGTCAATTGCGTTCAAAGCCCAGCTTATTAAATCCATAATTTCGTTCAATAATCAGCAGTAGAGACACGCAGACAGACGATAGCAAGCTGGGATCCAGTTAGTTAGAGGAGGAAGGAGATAAGTCAGAGCAGGAGAGAAGAAAAAAGCGTCTGCTCTCTTTGGGAGGCGGAAGTGAAGGTGGTGGGGTCCACTCCCATGGTGCATTCTGCTTCAGGAGGGCGCGTAGTGGATGTATCATCTATGAGTAGTGGGGAATGAAGTTCACCATGCCCAGAAATGATGATAGCTGTGTGGGGCACTATGGTTCAGGTAGGTGCAGTACTGCCTCGAAGTTTGAATGAAGGGGGCTCAGGCCCTCGCCAGACAGGTGGCTCTCCATGAACTCGATGGTCGATGCTTCAAAGATTCACTTTTTCCCATTGAGTGTGAGGCCGTGTTTTGTCAGTACCTCCATTACCTTAGCGAGGCGGGTGTCATGTGACACTGATGTCATGCTGTGTACCAAAATGTCATCCAGATACACCACCACCCCTGGAAGACCGGAAAACAGTGTAGCAATTATTTTCTGAAAACAGCTCAGGGCGGAACTGAGGCTGAAAGGCATACGGGTGTACCCGAACACTTCCATGTGGATGATGAAGGCCATTAAGTTCCAGGTGTCTGGGTGAAGGGGAACCTGCAGGTAACCTTGGAGGAGGTCCAGTTTGGGAAAAAAAAAAGCTTTGGAGCCATGGAACAACCGCTCTCAGTTCCCCCATCATGGGCAGGAGATATTTGTTGGGAATCACCGCCTTGTTCACCATAATTCTGAGGTCAATGCATGGTCGTAGGCCACCCGACTTCTTCTTTTCCACCTCCAAATTGGAGATCCAAGGGGGTGCGCTGACCCGCTCAATGATACTGGCATATAAAAGCTTCTGTAGTTCCACCGTGATGTTGTCCTGCAGTGCAAGGGATAGTTGGCAGAGAGGCTGAATTTTCGGGGACACCATTCGATCAATGAGCGGTCAGTGGTGGAAAGAGGTGGGGAAGCCCAGTCCCGCAAAGAGCGCCAGCCGACGGTACTGTCAGGATGAGGAGACTGGAAAAGCAGTAAAGCCCTTTGGGTCAGTGATGGAGAAACCAAGCTCGCTGATCAGATCGATGCCCACCAGGTTGGCCCCCTGACATGTCACTTGGAAGGTGAACAATGGAATGGCTTTAGAGCTACAGCGTACAGAAAAGGCGACCTTCCCTACCATGCCAATCTTCAATTGCCCGTAGCCGAATAAATCCTCCGCATTAGTTGTGATGGTCTTCTGAGGGAACAGTTTCCTGACCGTAGGCTTGCTCAGAAGAGACCACTAGGCCACCGTATCCAGCAGCAGCGGCACAACACCACCATCCAGCTCCACTGTGCACCACTCTAGGCCAGCTTTTGGCACCAACTGAATGAATGGCGGTTGGGCCATTTGGATGGGCCGTTGAATTTGTGAAGGTTGAGCAGAAAATTCTAGCAAAGTGGTTGAGCTTCTTAGAATGGTAGCATTTCTGCCCCCTGGCTAGGCAGGCGACTGATTGGGTCTGGTATCTAGATGAACCACAGCTACCGCAGGGCAGACACTCACCCGTGTTGTCCCGTTTCCTACCTTTCTACTTTTGGTTGTAGCAGGTAGATGCGGGGTTGGGGTACTGGGTGGCGATAGTGACGGCCTGCGCTCGTGGGGCCAGACGAGTGGCTTGTCAGTTTGGTAGCGTTAGCTGCAATGATAGCTGGATGGCCGTTTCCATTTGGGACACCATCCTCACATCCTTATCTAATTGCATGCCATTCTTTGCCAGCAGCAGCTGCTCCTGCAGCCATGGGCTCTTAGCATGCTCTGCTAGTTTGTTACGTACCATCTCTTCCTCTCTGTAACCAAAGGCGCACCACATGCTAGCCAGAAAATGGAGCTCATTGACATACTGGTGGACCGTCTCATCCTCACGCTGATGGCCTTGGCTAAAAGTGACCCTTTGAGCCATAACAGAACGTGTGTCAGCAAAATGTCTGTCCATCATAGCAACACAGTCTTCATAGGTGGGCGGTGCGGTGGCGCAGTGGTTAGCACTGCACCAGCACAGCAACTCACCCTTGGCTATGGGATCCCTGGTTTGATCCCAGCCCCTGACCAACAGTGATCTGTGTGGAGTTTGCATGTTCTCCCCGCATCTGCGTGGGTTTACTCTGGGATTTCTCCGGTTTCCTCCCACAGGCCAAAAGCATGCAGGTTAGGTTAATTGGAGACTCGAAAGTGGCCCTAGGTGTGAATGTGTGTGTGAATGGTTAAGGGATAGCGCCGTACCGTGGCTGCTTCATCCATCCAGGTGGATGCCCTCAATTTCCCCTCTGGGGATCAATAAAATATACAAAATCAAAAAAAAAAAAATCAAATATGTGTCCACAGGGACGAGAGAACAGAACACACCCTGGCCCTCATTACTGAGATTGTGGATCAACACATCCTTTAGCCTTTCGTGGCTTGCATCGATTAAGTCAGCACTGTCAAAAAAAGTCTGGAATGACTTGTGCCAGCGGGACCAGGGAATCGGTGGCTCACCAGGTAGAGCAAGGAATGGTTCCAAAGGTTGCAATAGTCTTTTTACCCTCATCGACATTGTTAAGTCTGAAATGAGGTGCTGACAACAGATGGGAGCTGAACTCTCCTTTATTCACCACACAACTAATCATATACAAAAGGGTGGCACCGTATGGCGCCACAGCCAGTTCACCATGTGATGACGTCACCTGCGTGCATGTCAACACGTCCAAACACCACAAAACCCACACAGCACAGGGAGAACATGCAAACTCCACTCAGAAAGGTTCCCACCGCTGCCAGCCTGTAGTATCAAACCTGGAACCCTCTCGCTGTGAGGCAACAGTACCAACCACTGTATCACAGTGCTGCTCAGAGTGAGCTTGGTCCTGATCAAAAAGTCAGACAAGAAGTCAGCACAAGGGGACAGGAGAGAAGGCGCTGCAACGTCTGTCCTGCAAAAGATTGCAAAAGAGGAATAACATGCAGCAAATGTGGGAAACAAATGTGCTAGTTCCACACGCACAGTTTCCCACCACTGCTTTGAATGCAGAGACTAGTTTGAAATAAGCATTTTATTTTAATGTTTTGTGTTCTAAGTTGTAAATGTTGAATTAATATTGATTATGAGGATTTCTATGATATAGCAATAGGGACAGTGTTTAATAGTTCCATCCATCCATCCATCCATCCATCTTCTACTGCTTTTCTGGAGGTCCGGATCTCAGAGGCAGCAGTTCAAGCAGAGAAGCCCAGACTTCCCTCTCCCCAGCCACCTGCTACAGCTCTTCAGAGACGATGCCAAGGCATTCCCAGACCAGCTGGGAGACATAGTCTCTCCACTGAGTCCTGGGTTTGCCCCGGGGTCTTCTCCCAGTGGGATGTGCCTGAAACACCTCAAGTGGGAGGCATCCAGGAGGCATCCTAATCAGATGCCCATACCACCTCAACTGACTCCTTTCAATGTGGAGGAGCAGCGGTTCTACTCTGAGCCTCTCCCGGATGACTGAGCGCCTCACCCTATCTCTGAGGGTGAGTCCAGCAATCCTACAGAGAAAGCTCATTTCAGCCGCTTGTATCCGCGATCTTGTTCTTTTGGTCATTACCCAAAGCTCGTGACCATAGGTGAGAGTAGGAACGTAGATTGACTGGTAAATCGACAGCTTTGCCTTAGAACTAAGCTCCCTCTTCACCACAACAGACCGGTACAACGTCCGCATCAATGCAAATGCTGCTCCAATCCATCTGTCAATCTCTCGCTCCACTTTCCCCTCACTCGTGAACAAGACCCCAAGATACTTAAACTCCACTTGGGGCAGGAGCCTGTCCCCAACCCAGAGAGGACAATCCACCTTTTTCCGGCTGAGGACCATGGGCTCGGACTTGGAGGTGCTGATTCTCATCCCAGCCGCTTCACATTCAGCGGCAAACTGTCCCAGCAAGAGCTGTAGGTCATTGCTGGATGAAGCCAACAGGACAACATCATCTGCAAACAACAGAGATGAGATCCTGTGGTCACCAAGCATGACACCCTCCATTCCCTGGCTGCACCTAGAAATCCTGTCCATAAAAATTATGAACAGGATCGGTGACAAAGGGCAGCCCTGGCGGAGTCCAACTCTCACTGGGAATGACTCCGACTGAGTGTTGGCAATGCGAACCAACCTCTCACAACGGTCGTACAGAGACCGAATAGCTTGTAACAACAAGCCCGATACCCCATACTCCCAAAGCATCCCCCACAAAAAACCACGAGGGATGCGATCAAATGCCTTCTCCAAATCCACAAAACACATGTAAACTGGTTGGGCAAACTACCACGAACCCTCGAGCATTCTCGAGAGGGTAAAGAGCTGGTCCAATGTGCCACGGCCAGGACAAAAACCATATTGCTCCTCCTGAATCCGAGGTTCGACCAATGGCTGGACTCTCCCCTCCAGTACCTTGGCATAGACCTTCCCAGGGAGGCTGAGAAGTGTGATCCCTCTAAAGTTGGAGCACACCCTCCAGTCCCCTTTTTTGAACAGAGGAACCACCACCCCGATTTGCCATGCCAAAGGCACTGCCCCTGACCTCCACACAATGTTGCAGAGGCGTGTCAACCATAACAGCTCAACAACATCCAGGGTCTTGAGGTACTCAGGGCAAATCTCGTCCACTCCCGGGGCCCGGCCACCAAGGAGATTTTTAACTACCTTGGCGACCTCAGCCTCTGTGATAGGCGAGTCATCCCCCTCGTCCCCAAACCCTGCTTCCTCTGTGAAAGGCGTATCAGTGGAATTGAGGAGATCCTCGAAGTATTCCTTCCACCGCCTGACGATATCCCCAGTCGAAGTCAACAGTGCTCCATCCGCACCATACACAGTGTGGACAGGGAGCTGCTTTCCCCTCCTGAGCCGCCGGACAGTTTGCCAGAATCTCTTCATGGCCAACCGAAAGTCTTGTTCCATGGCCTCACCGAACTCCTGTTTAATAGTTGCTATTAGTTAGTAGTTAACTTCCGTGTTTAATAGTTGCAGCAGTTAAATATGGTTAGGTTATAAATTCCAACTGTTCCAGCACATTCAGACCATTTTCAAATTCAAATTAAAAAAAAAATTAAATTATTATAGTCTTTAAGTTCTATGTCTTATGTAAAACAGGACAAGTTATGTAATAGTACGGGTTTTTCCTTCAAAAATTATTGTTGTAAAACCTAAAAAAATACATTCTCCCTGCTCTCTGAAATATTTCATAAGGAGTAATAATGCATTTATTAATGTGAAATCCATTATTTAGACATTCTAAATAGAGCTGTAGTTCCAAATTTGTTACAGACACTTACTATGAAAGAATTATTGGTATGGTTCAATTTTGACCCAGACCATACTGTGAAGGCATTGAATATGAACAGGATGTAAGGGGGACCACATGGGCATGCTGGCTGGGTTATGGGGAAAAGAGATGCATTTTCAAAAGCTGTCCGCTCAGGATTTTGCTCTGCAGGACTGCTCCAGACCAAGTTCCAGAGGAAGGAAAGAAGCCATTAAACGAGCAGAGAGCTGGTTTAGCTGCAACTCCTTGCACAGATGCAAAAACAGAGATAAGTGAAGGTATTGGTGCCTTTCTTGTGCACAGAGGAAATAAAGTTGCATGAATCCCGATCTGTCCATTTATATGTGGTACTAAATAGTAAAGGACAGATCTAAGCGCTGAATTGTGTTAGTGACATTTATTCAACAAAAGAACATCACAGCACGGTGGCGGGGTGGTTAGCACTGCGGCAGCACAGCAACTCACCCTTGGCCGGGGGATCCTGGGTTCGATCCCAGCCCCCGACCAACAGTGATCTGTGAGGAGTTTGCATGTTCTCCCCGTGTCTGCGTGGGTTTACTCTGGGATTTCTCCGGTTTCCTCCCACATGCCAAAAACATGCAAGTTAGGTTAATTGGCATCAAACTGGGGATTCTAAATTGTCCTTAGGTATGACTGTGAGAGTGAATGGTTGTCTGTCTATCTGTGTTGGCCCTGCGATAGACTGGCGATCTGTCCAGGGTGTACCCTGCCTCTGGCCCAAAGATGCTGGGATAGGCTCCAGACCCCCCATG
Source organism: Pholidichthys leucotaenia (assembly GCA_020510985.1). NCBI lineage: Eukaryota > Metazoa > Chordata > Actinopteri > Cichliformes > Pholidichthyidae > Pholidichthys > Pholidichthys leucotaenia. The sequence continues at coordinate 190,829,024 of CM035843.1, forward strand.
ACCCGAAAAGGATTAAGCGGAAGAAGATAGATGGAAGAACATCACAGTCCAAAACCTGTGCTGACAAATACAAAAATGCAATCAAATGATAACTTAGAGGAACAAGCCTCAGAGAGGGAGTGTTCTGAAGAAGTAGCAACACTTCAGAGGCTGGGAAAACAGGAGTGAAAAGTAGATCATCCAATATAACTACAAAGAAACAGTGAAAAGGCAGAACTTAAATACACAGAAGGGGATGAGCTGCAGGTTTTAGTAAATGAGTGAGCTGGTGACCTAATTAAACCCATTGCCCACAGCTGAGATTGCAGAGAAGTAGCCTGTGGGCAGTCATGGGAGTGTCTGGGAAGAGGAGGAACAAAAGAAAACAACCCAAAAAAGATATACAGAAATAAACAAATCAAACTAACAGACAAACAATACTTGGAAATAAAGTGATGATCTGAGTTCAGTAAAAACATGAGCTCAGACACATGACAAATAGGAAATGACTATGACACAGATCAAATCTGACAGATGGGATTTTCAGTTCAGTTTGCGGGTCCAGAAGTTAAAAAAAAAAAAAAAAAAATCAGATTGGAGTCACAGTCAACAGAGCTCTAATTATTCCACTTCTCACATAGGAAAGGGGCTCAGATCCAGTCAGAATCCAATTTTACAACAGATTTGGAGGTTCAGACAGCCATAAAAAGATGAAATCTATGTCACCTTTGGGTCAAAACTGGATTTGAGTCACTTCAAGCTCTGTAGGATCTTGGCCACTGACAACAGTCAGATTAGAATTCATGTAACATTTTACCTCTGTGCTAATGTCATCAATTAGCTCTTCTGTTAGCATCTGTGCTTGCAGCTGCTGCTTACACAGCTCTCTGTGTTGCCATCTGGCTTCCTTCCTTCTTCTGGACCTTGTGACATGCAGGTAATTAAAACTGCTGCTGTCCTCCGGAGCAAAACTGATAGCACATCTTTACTGAAAATGAATCATTTTCTCTCCAAAAAAAGCAAGAATGAGTGGTCAAACAAATATGTTGTTGCTGTTGTTGATGAAGTGCCCATGTGTACTATTTCAGAGGACAGATGTCTTGATATTGGCATCAGATAAAACTCACTTTTAATATGATCATTGTGCGAAGTGAAGCTCAATATAAGTAACTCATGCTGATAGCCTTCCATAGGGTGTCATTACCATATTGTAACCTGGTAACTTGGACCCCAAAATAAAAACACAGCTGTGACCACTGCTTAGCCAGTTAGATTGACTCACTGATAATGGGCCACTAACACAGGATGTGGTCTTTGCTTGTCGAAAGCACAATTCCCAAAAATAGCAATGCACCAACTTTGCGCTCAGCCACACCCCTTGTCAAAGACACCACTCCTATGAGGTTGAAGTGCTGTGCACAGGTCATTGTCATTTGGATGATGAATATGTGAAAATGGTCAATACACCACTAAAAATCAATAAAACAACTGGCAGAAGATGCAAAGCAGGGTGAAAATTTGCATGACCCCAGAACTCTATTCATAAGGTATAACTTTTATTTCTAAAATTAGCCTCTTTTGTCATCTCTTATTAGGTGATGTATTTGTGTTTTAAAACCAGACCTTTACCAGAAACTCCAACTTTATTCAAGGTTTTACACTCACATTGCACACACTTACACCCCCCCAGCCCCGAGAATCCTGGCCTACATAACACTCCTTCCCAATAGGTTCAGCCTCATTCCCAGTCTCTGACCTAGTGACATATTTATCGGCCCAGGAAACACGCACGCAGGCTCAGGTAAGATTTAATAGCTTTATTCAACAGCAAAGGGGTGTTTGGGTGCGTGTATGAGATATGTATGTGGATTGTGGGTGGACGATGAGAGTTGGGAACAGAGCAGCTCGCCGTGCAGCCAGACAACCCTATGGGAAGAACAGAGACAGGGAAATTAGCTGGACTTAACCACACGGGAAGGTAATGCTGAGTGATGCTTACTTGCAGACGGGAAGGTGGCTGGTGTTGTCTAGGATCTTCGGCCTGGGAGACAGCGCCCTGCTGCGCACACAACGAGATGTGGAGATGCGGGAGAAGGAGATGGCGAAGATGGGAGAATCCGCCGCCAGGGAATCCACCTGTGCACAGGGGAGGACTGAAAGACAGGAAAGTGGCAGACAGCTTACGTGTTGAAGTGAAGAGTGGCAGGATGGGAAGAGACGATCCTGCTAAGGGTTTGAGCGCATAGTAGAACAGATGGCTCCAGACCGATGCTCAGGGCCGAGTGGACTAAATAGCCCATCACTGACGAGGCGCAGGTGTGCGCGCAGCTGAGGTGGATGCCTGAGAGTGGCGAGTTGTGACACCAAGGACTGTGGGTAGTGATCAAACAGGACAAGGCAGTAACTGATTGCCTGCATAAGCGAGGCTGGCAATTAAAAATGTCTTTGTGTGCTTTGATTCATTACCAGGTGCAGGTATGCTGCTGTATAGGGGTGTGAGTCTGGCCATCATCACCATCCTGTTATCAGTGGCTGTGCTGATTTTCTGCAAGAAAAGACTATCAAAACCACTTGGTGAGGCAACAGGAAATGCACACAGACACATGGAACTTCCTTTTTCGTACTCTGAAGAAAACTTTTTCTTTAGTATACTTGTTCAGTTCTGCTATGGGTAAGCACTAAAATTTAACTAGTCATGTACTTCTAGGTGCAAAATTAGTTTGTATCTTCTCAACTCATGAGTTCTGATTGTTTTTAAAAATAAAAGGACATGAAGAGTCATTTGTCACAGTGGCAGTTTTATCTGGTTACTGGTTGCTACAGTAACCAACTTCCTGTTTTCTTAACACTGATGTGAACATCCTTTCTACCACCTCACACAAAAAATGATGAGTTAATTTTAAAACTACATCGGTTAGTTATTTGTGCTGGGTAAAAATTGTGACTTGTTTGGGGTATTGTCAATGCTTAGAATCTTGGGTTTCATTAGAGAACTCAGCTTCCTGGATCAAGAAGAAAAAACCTAAATATTTTCTGTCTCATAGTGACCCAGCAGCACAGTTGTGGATGAGTTACTTTTTAACTGGTTTTAATGCAATGGTGTTTTTCAGATCATCCCACAGAAATGGAATATGCATCCATCACCGAGGTGAGTTTGTAGAACTTTAATTAACATCAACAGTTTTTGTGAAACCAGCCAAACTTTAATGGTTTCTTTTCTCCTACAGCAGCCGAACAGGGTGTTTGAAGACATCAGGGACGAGGACAGACCGAGCAGACCTCCTCCTATGGAAATCAGTACGCTTTAGATAGATAGATAGATACAGTGGGGCAAAAAATTATTTAGTCAGCCACCAATTGTGCAAGTTAGCCCACTTAAAAGATGAGAGAGGTCTCCAATTTTCATCATAGGTATACTTCAACTATGAGAGACAAAATGAGAAAAAAAAAAATCCAGAAAATCACATTGAAGAATTTTTAATGGATTATTTGGTAAATTCCTCAGTAAAATAAGTATTTGGTCATCTACAAACAAGCAAGATTTCTGGCTCTCACAGACCTGTAACTTCTTCTTTAAGAGGCTCCTCTGTCCTCCACTCGTTACCTGTATTAATGGCACCTGTTTGAACTCGTTATCAGTATAAAAGACAGCTGTCCACAACCTCAAACAGTCAGACTCCAAACTCCACTATGGCCAAGACCAAAGAGCTGTTAAAGGACACCAGAAACAAAATTGTAGAACTGCACCAGGCTGGGAAGACTGAATCTGCAATAGGTAAGCAGCTTGGTGTGAAGAAATCAACTGTGGGAGCAATTATTAGAAAATGGAAGACATACAAGACCACTGATAATCTCCCTCGATCTGGGGGTCCACGCAAGATCTCACCCCGTGGGGTCAAAATTATCACGAGAACGGTGAGCAAAAATCCCAGAACCACACGGAGGGACCTAGTGAATGATCTGCAGAGAGCTGGGACCAAAGTAACAAAGGCTACATCAGAAACACACTATGCCGCCAGGGACTCAAATCCTGCAGTGCCTGACATGTACCCCTGCTTAAGCCAGAACATGTCCAGGCCCGTCTGAAGTTTGCTAGAGAGCATCTGGATGATCCAGAAGAGGATTGGGAGAATGTCATATGGTCAGATGAAACCAAAATAGAACTTTTTGGTAAAAACTCAACTTGTCGTGTTTGGAGGAGAAAGAACACCATACCTACTGTGAAGCATGGGGGTGGAAACATCATACTTTGGGGCTGTTTTTCTGCAAAGGGACCAGGACGACTGATCCGTGTAAAGGAAAGAATGAATGGGGCCATGTATCGTGAGATTTTGAGTGAAAACCTCCTTCCACCAGCAAGGGCATTGAAGATGAAATGTGGCTGGGTCTTTCAGCATGACAATGATCCCAAACACACCACCCAGGCAATAAAGGAGTGGCTTCGTAAGAAGCATTTCAAGGTCCTGGAGTGGCCTAGCCAGTCTCCAGATCTCAACCCCATAGAAAATCTTTGGAGGGAGTTGAAAGTCTGTGTTGCCCAGTGACAGCACCAAAACATCACTGCTCTAGAGGAGATCTGCATGGAGGAATGGGCCAAAATACCAGCAACAGTGTGTGAAAACCTTGTGAAGACTTACAGAAAACATTTGACCTCTGTCATTCCCAACAAAGGATATATAACAAAGTATTGAGATGAACTTTTGTTATTGACCAAATACTTATTTTACCGAGGAATTTACCAATTAATTCATTAAAAATCCTTCAATGTGATTTTCTGGATTTTTTTTTTCTCATTTTGTCTCTCATAGTTGAGGTATACCTATGATGAAAATTGGAGACCTCTCTCATCTTTTAAGTGGGAGAACTTGCACAATTGGTGGCTGACTAAATATTTTTTTTACCCCTCTGTACATACTTAATTTCGAACAAAAAAGTAAAAAAAAAATAAAAAAATGACAAGTGCGGCAAAGTGAGAGTATGCAGTGCTTGAAAGGGAGAAGGAAGAAGTGAACACCTATTAACTCCAACTCCTCTTTTCCATAAATGCAACCCATGTGAAATATATTCAATTTACCAAATTTAAGACCCCAAGTAAACAATTAACTATATTTTGTTCATATCAACATTAACACCCATCCATCCCAACATACATACAGTCCATACATCAAAACCAGCCCCAAACAACACAGATATACACAACACTGTCCCACACACCATTCCATAGTGTCCCAGAGTGAGCATAGTGAATCGTACATATAAATACTACCATTCTAGCATATTTTCTTTAAGCAAATAATGTTTATATTGTGGAAGATGTGAAAATGACGAGGCAGGGTTCTTTCTCAGAGTCAGCTATATTCACATCTCCATCATTCAAAGCAGAAAAAAGAGAGAGTGAAACAGTCAACTCTCGTCCTTTTATATCAGGGACTTCACACCTCATAAATCACATGGCACACAGACCTCCTTGCATAATAAAGACAGTCACAATGCATTTCACCACCTGGCATGATAAAGACAGTCACAATGCATTTCACTCCATTGAATCACTTCCACTGTCTCCCATGCATCCTTTAATCGAACCTCCACAGTCTCCAGTCTTGCATAACAAGGCTAAGATTCCTGCCTTTGTTCTGACCTAAAATGCGAGTCACAGAACTGGTCCAACAGGTCCATTGAGTGTTCACCACACAAGCCCTCCCCAGCATTTTAGAAACACAGAACAATCAGAAAATAACCACATGCATGCCGTGAAAGCATCCATACACATCAGTCCACATGCCGGATAGGTTTCAGCCTCCTGCCGAATCTGCTGTAACTGGGGTTCACCATCTCTGCGGCACTGTCACGCTGGGGGTTTGCCGTCTGGGGGCGGAAACCCTTTGTCCGTCTCTGCGGGTGTTCTGGGGAAACATTACTTTGGGAACCATTACTGTGTGAAACCCTCCGTGGTGGTCTACCTCGCCGCGGGGCCTTCGCCAGCAGCACTTCCTCCTCTGCCACAACAAAAACGGGTTTAAGTCTGTCTATGCCAATTTTCTCTTCCCTACCCCCCAAATCTAGCAAAAACTGCTTGTCCCCTGTTTCTAGCACTCTGAATGGTCCGTCATAAGGCGGTCGCAGCGGGGTTCGATGCGCATCGTGTCTAACAAAAACAAACTCTGCGTTCTTCAAAGTTTTAGGCACAAAAACGTGCGGAAAACTGTGGTGCGCGGGGCATGGCAGCGTGCTTGATTCTATGTTACTCCGCAACAGCTGAGATGGGGGGGCGTTTGGTGCACGGTTATCTGGGAGAAACTCCCCAGGCAGCCGGAGCGGCTGCACAAACACGAGCTCCACTGGTGAGGCTTCTAAATCCTCTTTAGGTGCAGAGCGCAACCCCAATAACACCCATGGTAACTTGTCAACCCAATTTGTATCCGTCAGTGACGCTCTGAGAGCCGCTTTCAATGACCTATGAAAACGTTCGCATAACCCGTTAGCCTGCGGATTGTACGCGGTTGTGCGGTGAATTGTGACACCCAGGCTGCGAGCCATTGTCGACCAAAGCTCGGAAACAAATTGAGGGCCTCTGTCGGACGTAATGTCCGATGGAACGCCGAAACACGCCACCCAAGCTGTTAAAAACACACGTGCCACTTCCTCGGCCGTGGTTGATGCTAGCGGGACCACTTCAGGCCAGCGCGTGGTGCGGTCCACCATTGTCAGAAGATGTGTGCACCCTGCGACGGCGGGAGGGGTCCAACGAGGTCCACATGAACGTGATCGAACCTCTTGGCCGGAATGTGAAACGGTTCCAAAGGAGCCTTCGTGTGCCTGTGTACTTTTGCTCGTTGACACGCCGTGCAGGCTGCTGCCCACTCTTTGACCTGTTTGCGGAGGCTCAGCCACACAAATTTCTCTCCCACCATTTTGACCGACGCGCGCACTCCAGGGTGCGCCAAAGAATGAACTGAGTCAAAAACACGGCGGCGCCACGCGGCCGGTACTACTGGACTCGGTCGTCCAGTAGAGACATCGCAGATTAGAGGGGGCATACCGTCTTGCAGCACCCTGCTCTCCAGCCTTAACCCTGTTGGTCCAGACTGGAGCGTGCGCACATCCGCGTCATTAACCTGCTCCGTGGCTATGGCTGCATAATCTAACCCTACGCTGACTGGGGCCGCTACAGCGCGTGAGAGGCAATCTGCCACTACATTGAGTTTGCCCGCCACATGCTGAATATCATTGGTAAACTCCGATATCGCGGCCAGCTGTCTTTGCTGCCGGCCTGACCACGGTTCCGAGACCTTGGCCATCGCGAATGTTAGTGGTTTGTAATCAACGAACGCAGTGAAAGCGCATCCTTCCAGCCAGAACTGAAAGTGGCGGATGACCAAATGGCGAGTGAGCAGCTCCCTGTCGAACGCGTTGTATTTACGTTCGCTATCGCGCAAGGTCCTGCTGAAAAATGCGAGGGGCTGCCAAACCCCGGCTACATGTTGCTCCACGATCGCCCTTATGGCCACATCTGACGCGTCCGTGGTGAGTGCTATGCGGGCCGTTGGGTCTGGGTGTGCCAACAACACAGCCTTTGCCAAGGCTGCTTTCATCTCCGAGAACGCTTGGTCCCGCTCCGGGGACCACTCGATCTTATCCGCGGGTTTCTTTTTTTTGAGCGCAGCATACAGCGGCTGCATGAGCTGCGTCGCGCGGGGAAGAAAACAGTTATAAAAATTCACCATTCCCAAAAACTCCTGCAATGCCCTGAATGTCTGCGGCCGGGGAAAATCTGCCACAGCACGCACTTTGTCAAGCAGCGGAACTGCTCCTTCGGGGGAGATGCGGTGTCCTAAAAAATCGATCTGCGCCACCCCGAACTGACACTTCGCTGGGTTGATTATTAACCCGTGATCTCCCAACCTTCGAAAAACTGTGGCCAGGTGTTTTTCGTGTTCGTCTTCGGACGCGCTGGCTACTAAAATATCGTCCAGGTAGACGAACACGAAAGGGAGATCAAGAAGCACCGCGTCCATCATGCGTTGGAACGTCTGAGCAGCCCCTTTAAGTCCGAATGGCATGCGTAAAAACTCAAATATACCAAACGGAGTTATTACCGCTGTTTTGGGTATGTCCTCAGCGTGCACTGGGACTTGATGGTAACTGCGGACCAAGTCTATTTTAGAAAAAATGCGCGCCCCTGCCAAATGAACCGAAAAATCTTGGATATGCGGGATTGGGTAGCAGTCGTGCGCTGTAGCGTTGTTTAACCTGTGAAAATCCCCGCAAGGGTGCCATGATCCTTCAGCTTTCGGGACCATATGTAGGGGGGAAGCCCACGGACTGTTTGAACGTCGGATAATACCCAACCTCTCCAGGTTGGCAAACTCCTCGCGTGCTATGGCTAGTTTAACTGTGTCCAAGCGCCGAGCTTTTGCAAAAACGGGCGGTCCGGTAGTGGTAATAAAATGCTCCACCCCGTGCTTAGCGACTGTAGCCGAGAATGTGGGAACCATGATTGCTGGGAACTGAGTGAGCAGTGTGTGGAACTTACCGCCTGCTGTTGTAACGTTGGCTTGTGCTGTAGGCGGGGCCACTCGCGCTGTACAGGGGATAGAATCAAAAGAAAGTGCATTAACCAGGCGCCTGTTAGCGAGATCAACCAACAACCCATGTGAGCACAGAAAATCAGCCCCCAACATATTGAAATTCACTGCTGCTATGACAAAAGTCCATTCGAATGTACGGCCGTGTAAAGACAGAAGCAGAGTCCTCTCACCAAAGGTCTTAATCTCCAAGCCGTTCGCTGCTGTCACCCCGGGACCTCTGGAAACTGCCAGCCGGTCAGCGGAGGAAGGTGTGATGAAACTCAACTGGGAGCCTGTGTCCATGAGGAAATGCCTCTCTGAGCGTGCATCCTTCAAGTAGAGCAGCTTGTTCTCCTCCCCGAGGGTCGCAGCTGCTACCGACCCCCGGTCTTGGCGTTTCCCGAGCGCTTGAATTGGCACGGTGGTATACATTTGCGTGCCTTCTCTGCAAAGCGGTGATGGTAGAAACAGAGGGTGTCTCCTCCGCGATCCTTGGCCCCCGTCGTCGGTGATTTTGCTACCGCTGTCTCTGGCCCCCCGCCATCTCCGGCCGCCACACCGAACTCCGTCGCTGCTGCGGTGGTCGCGCGCTGTTTGCTGGCGTTGAGAATCCGATGTGCCTCCTGGGCCAGCGCGCGGAAGTCCCACTGGGCCAACAACGGCGAACTGGCCAGGGTCGCTCTCGTGGACGACGGTAGGGTCCTGAGGAAAATGTGGGTGAAGATGAAGTCGTTGTCGTCTGAGCCCCTCAACCTCAGCATGTTCTCCATCAGGTCAATGGGCGTGCCATCTCCCAAGTCGTTCAGAGCCAGGAGCCTCTCCGCTCTCTCCTCGACTGAGAGAGTGAAGCGCTGGATGAGCGCAGCCTTCAACCCGCTGTATTTGTCGTTGGCCGGTGGCCGCTCCAATAGGCTCTCCACATGCTGAGCCATGCGGTTGTCGAGCTTTGCAATCACATGGTAGAACTTCGTGTCATCTACCGTTATCCCCCAGAGGGCGAACTGTGCTTCGACCAAGTGGAACCAGGAGCGCGGGTTGTCTTGCCAAAAGTCTGGTAGCTGGACGGTAGTGGCGTACGCTTGGCTGGGGGCTCCCGATGAGTCTGGCTCGGGGGAATTCTTTACGTGTTGCATGCTACGTCTTAGGGTCACCAGTGTGGAAGATGTGAAAATGACGAGGCAGGGTTCTTTCTCAGAGTCAGCTTTATTCACATCTCCATCATTCAAAGCAGAAAAAAGAGAGAGTGAAACAGTCAACTCTCGTCCTTTTATATCAGGGACTTCACACCTCATAAATCACATGACACACAGACCTCCTTGCATAATAAAGACAGTCACAATGCATTTCACCACATGGCATAATAAAGACAGTCACAATGCATTTCACTCCATTGAATCACTTCCATTGTCTCCCATGCATCCTTTAATCGACCCCCCACAGTCTCCAGTCTTGCATAACAAGGCTAAGATTCCTGCCTTTGTTCTGACCTAAAATGCGAGTCACAGAACCGGTCCAACAGGTCCATTGAGAGTTCACCACAATATCTATTTTTGATTTGATTTCTGTTTGTACATAGTTTCAGTTCCAGCCCCAGACTGTTCCACAAATCCACCCCACAGACAGATATGCACATACTTTTCTTAGTTGTTCGTATCTTAGGTTTTGTAAAGTTTAAGTCTCCTCTCAAATTATAATCATTGTCTCTTTTTTTGAATATTTTTTGTATATTAGTTGGGAGTTGATTATTAATTGCCCTGTACATGACTTGTGCTGTGTTAAATTTAACTAAATCCATGAACTTTATGACATGTGACTTTAAAAACAACGAATTGGTATGGTCTCTATATCCTACATTATTTATTATCCTTATAGCTTTTTTTGTAAGGTGCATATTGGCTGTGGGTTGGCTGTAGGTTGGTCTTGTATGTGTTTCCCCAGACTTCTACACAGTAGTTAAGATAAGGTAGAAACAGTGAATTGTACAGTAAGAACAATGATTTATAGTCCAAGATGTGCCTTGTCTTCCCCAGTATCCTTATACATTTTGCCAACTTGGCCCGGATGTGACTGATATGAGGTTTCCAGCAGATTTTATTGTCTAGCGTCACCCCCAGAAACTTATTTTCCTGTACTGTTTCTATTCTGGTATCATCTATCGTTACCATTATTTCATGATTTATTGTATAATTTCCAAACAACATAATCTGTTTTTTTCAGATTTAGAGATAATTTATTTTTGTTGAACCACTGTGTTGACCTTTTCATTTCAGTTGTGACCACCTCTAAAACCTGCTGCAAATTCTCACCAGTGCAAAGGATATTTGTGTCATCCACAAACAAAATAAATTTCAGAATTTTTGATACTTGGCATATGTCATTTATATACAAGATAAAGAGTTTGGGTCCCAAAACTGACCCCTGGGGCACACCACAAGTGATGTCCGTGATGGGTGATTTGTGCTCACCAGTTTGTACAAATTGTTGTCTATTACTTAAATAACTTTCCACCCAACTCAGTCCGACCCCTCTTATCCCATACCTTTCCAATTTCCTCAGTAGAATTCTGTGGTCAGTGGTGTCAAAAGCTTTCTTTAAATCTATGAATACTCCTACAGCAAACTTTTTTTTATCTATACAACTAGTAATTTCTTCTATAAGTTCTATAAGTTATAAGTTGGGGGGGCGCATGCGCACGCAGCGACCGGCAGCAGGTGAAAAAACTTCGATGTCTGTGTCTTTGTTTTTATGCACTTTAATGTGTTTAAACGTAATTCTCTGTGCCGTTTTTGTCCTTGAATGTTTGTAGACTATATAGCTCCCTAGTTCCATCAGTATGGATTTCCTCCTTGTGTTTGCAATGTTGCTTTTTTCCTATCGGCTCTTTATCTTGGAGGTAAGCGCGATCATGCCGGGAAGAACGCAGTATTCCAGAGAAATGTTACTGCATTTAAACATGGGAAATGCAGCATCTATGTTTGAGTCCGTGCCGCCACTGCCGGACTTTATTTTAAGAGACTTTCATGGACACAGCGATGAAAAGAGAGACAAGAGGAGGAAACACGGAAAGCGTGGAGGCATAAAATTAAGCCTGAGGATGTGTCAGTTTAAACGCATTCCTCTTATACGTACAATCCCTGAGAAATAAAGTGGATGAAATTCAAGGGAATGTACGATATCAGAAGGACTTCAAGAACTGCTGTGCCATGGCTTACATGGAGATGTGGCTTACGGGGCATGACCGAGATGCAGACCTGTGTATTGATGGCTTTGGAGCCCCACTTCGCTCGGATCGGCAGCCAAGAGGTAACGGGGAAACGTCAGGGGGGCGGCGTATGTTTATACATTAATAAACAGTACTGCACATCTGTCACGGTCAGAGAACGCACCTGTACACCCAATGTGGAGCTTCTGTCCGTATCGCTACACCCCTTTTATCTGCCCCGCGAGTTCCCCCAACTTTTCATATTGACTGTGTACATTCACCCGAGGGTGAATGCTGACTCCGCCTCCTGCACCGTCTTTGATGTGGTACAGTGGTTGCAGTCTATTTCCCCAGAGGCTCCAAACTTTATTCTTGGGGATTTTAACCATGTTTCTTTAAAGAAGACACTTAAAAACTTTTATCAGTATGTCTCCTGCCCTCCTCCTTCCTGGCATCCTTCAGTCTCTGGAGACTGTGGATCTGCGCCTTGAGTTGGAATAACGGGGTTACGGCAGCATTGCTTGTGGCTGTGTAAGCCGATACGCGAGTGACAGTCACAGTTGCAACGGTCGCAGATGTAGGCACTTGGTTGTGGTGTCTTTTTCAATGCATCCTTTCGAGATGATCGTTTTTCATCGGCAGACTGGCAAAGGTGCTTTTCTCCCCTTCTGAGTCCGTCTTTCAGTGCATGTCTCCAGCGGTTTCGGTCATCTGCGATATCCTCCCAGTTGATCACCTCCATGCCCAGTGTTTTCATGTCTCTTTTGCATAAATCCTTGAAACGGAGATACGGTCGACCTCAAGTTTGTTTGCCGGATGCAAGCTCTCAGTACAGAATGTCTTTCAGTATTCTCCCATCCGGCATCTGATGGACGTGTCCCAACCAGCGGAGACGACGTTCACGAAGCAACGTGAACAGGCTTGGTAAGCTTGCGTGGGAGAGTATCTCATTGTTTGTGATACGGTCGCTCCATTTAATATTAAGAATACTCCTCAGCATGCGGGGATGAAAGGCGTTGAGCCGTCGCTCTTGTGAGGCGTATAGACACCATGTCTCACTGCCATATAGCAAGGTACCGAGGACGCATGCCCTGTAAACAGTGATCTTCATGTGCCTCAACAGTTTTTGGTTCAGTCATACCTTCTGTGATAATTTTCCAAAGGTCATTGCAGCAAGGCCAATTCTTCTACTGAGCTTGTTGTCGAGTGAGTGGTCATCCGATATTTTGGATCCGAGGTATGTAAACTCATGAACCACATCCAGTGGGTGGTTTTCGATATTTATCGTAGGAGGGTTTGAGACACCTTGGCCCATTACTTTGGTCTTCTGCTGACTGTCGTTGCAGGCTTTATTGAGTGTGTTGATCATTGATTGTGATTCCAGTTCCGAGTGAGCTATCAGTGCTGCATCGTCAGCAAACAGCATCTCACTGATGGATACTTTTCGGATCTTGGATTTTGCACTCAGTCGTGATAGGTTGAACAGTTTGCCATCAGACCTTGTGTGGAGGCAGACACCGTCGTTTCGAGTACCAAATGCATACTTTAGCATGATGGAAAAGTATACGTTAAACAGGGTAGGAGCAAGCACACAGCCCTGTTTTACTCCATGGCAGATGTTGAATTGTTCTGCAAAGCTCCCATCAAACTGGATAATAGCTTTCATGTTGGTATGGAAGGATTCAATAATTTGCAGCAGTTGAGGGGGGGCACCCAATCTTCTTGAGAACTTGGAACAGTCCTTCGCAGCAAACTATATCGAAGGCTTTTGTCAGGTTGATGAATGCAATATAAAGTGGTTTATTTTGCTCCCTGCATTTCTCCTGTAGCTGTCTGAGAGAAAAGATCATATCAATCGTGAAGCGCCCTGATCTGAAACCACTTTGAGATTCAGGATAAATTCTTTCCGCGAGTTTCCGAAGACAGCTGAGAACCACACACGCGAATGCCTTCCAGGTGACACTAAGCAATGGTATCCCTCAATAACTGTTGCAGTTGCTTCGGCTACCTTTGTTTTTATACAGCGTCACTATTTTGCAGTCCTTCATGTCTTGAGGTACCTCTCCTTCCTCCCAGCAGCGAGATAGGATCTCATGTAGTTGTTGAAGGATGACATCCTTTGAGCACTTTATAACTTCTGCTGGGATCCCATCGAGGCCAGGCGCTTTCCCAGTTGGCAGAGAGTCTAGTGCTTCTTCCAATTCCTTCATGGCTGGAGGTGAGTCCAGCTCTTCCGTGATCGGTAGGTCCTCCAAATTATTCAGTGCTTCTTCCGAAATCGAGCTGTCTTGGGAGTATAGTTCAGAATAGTGCTCTACTCACCTCTCCATCTGCTCCATTTGGTTTGTGATGGTAGTTCCGGTCATGGTTTTTAGCAGCGCTGTCATGCATTGAGTTGGCACAATTGCTTTCTTGATCCCGTCGTACATTTCACATACAGTATGTGGTTGTTTTTCTTGTACCGACTGAGGACTCTTCCATAACTTGGAGTTGGAGGAGGCCACAGATACCATAACTGAGTACATAAAATTCTGTAAAGAAAATGTTTTACTTCAGAAAGTAATCACTATGTACCCCAATAATAAGTCTTGTGGTGAACACTCAATGGACCTGTTGGACCGGTTCTGTGACTCGCATTTTAGGTCAGAACAAAGGCAGGAATCTTAGCCTTGTTATGCAAGACTGGAGACTGTGGGGGGTCGATTAAAGGATGCATGGGAGACAGTGGAAGTGATTCAATGGAGTGAAATGCATTGTGACTGTCTTTGTTATGCCAGGTAGTGAAATGCATTGTGACTGTCTTTATTATGCAAGGAGGTCTGTGTGTCATGTGATTTATGAGTTGTGAAGTCCCTGATATAAAAGGACGAGAGTTGACTGTTTCACTCTCTCTTTTTTCTGCTTTGAATGATGGAGATGTGAATAAAGCTGACTCTGAGAAAGAACCCTGCCTCGTCATTTTCACATCTTCCACACTGGTGACCCTAAGACATAGCATACAACACGTAGAGAATTCCCCGGAGCCAGACTCATCGGGAGCCCCCAGCCAAGTGTACGCCACTACCGTCCAGCTACCGGACTTTTGGCAAGACAACCCGGGCTCCTGGTTCCACTTGGTCGAAGCACAGTTCGCCCTCTGGGGGATAATGGTAGATGACACGAAGTTCTACCATGTGATTGCAAAGCTCGACAACCGCACGGCTCAGCATGTGGAGAGCCTATTGGAGCTGCCACCGGCCAATGATAAATACAGTGGGTTGAAGGCTGCGCTCATCCAGCGCTTCACTCTCTCAGTCGAGGAGAGAGCGGAGAGGCTCCTGGCTCTGAACGACTTGGGAGATGGCACGCCCATTGACCTGATGGAGAACATGTTGAGGTTGAGGGGCTCAGATGACAACAACTTCATCTTCACCCACATTTTCCTCAGGACCCTACCGTCGGCCACGAGAGCGACCCTGGCCAGTTCGTCGTTGTTGGCCCAGCGGGACTTCTGCGCGTTGGCCCAGGAGGCACATCGGATTCTCAACGCCAGCAAACAGTGCGCGGCCACCGCAGCTGTGACGGAGTTCGGCGCGGCGGCCAGAGATGGCGGGGGGCCAGAGACAGCGGTAGCAGAATCACTGACGACGGGGGCCAAGGATCGCGGAGGAGACACCCTCTGTTTCTACCATCGCCGCTTTGCAGAGAAGGCATGCAAATGTATACCACCGTGCCAATTCAAGCACTCGGGAAACGTCAAGACCGGGGGTCGGTAGCAGCTGCGACCCTAGGGGAGGAGAACAAGCTGCTCTACTTGAAGGATGCACGCTCGGGGAGGCATTTCCTCGTGGACACAGGCTCCCAGTTGAGTTTCATCACACCTTCCTCCGCTGACCGGCTGGCAGTTTCCAGAGGTCCCGGGGTGACAGCAGCGAACGGCTTGGAGATTAAGACCTTTGGTGAGAGGACTCTGCTTCTGTCTTTACACGGCCGTACATTCGAATGGACTTTTGTCATAGCAGCAGTGAATTTCAATATGTTGGGGGCTGATTTTCTGTGCATGGGTTGTTGGTTGATCTCGCTAACAGGCGCCTGGTTAATGCACTTTCTTTTGATTCTATCCCCTGTACAGTGCGAGTGGCCCCGCCTACAGCACAAGCCAACGTCACAACAGCAGGCGGTAAGTTCCACACACTGCTCACTCAGTTCCCAGCACTCACGGTTCCCACATTCTCGGCTACAGTCGCTAAGCACGGGGTGGAGCATTTTATTACCACTACCGGACCGCCCGTTTTTGCAAAAGCTCGGCGCTTGGACGCAGTTAAACTAGCCATAGCGCGCGAGGAGTTTGCCAACCTGGATAGGTTGGGCATTATCCGACGTTCAAACAGTCCGTGGGCTTCCCCCCTACATATAGTCCCGAAAGCTGACAGATCATGGCGCCCTTGTGGGGATTTTCGCAGGTTAAACAACGCTGCAGCGCACGACCGCTACCCAATCCCGCATATCCAAGATTTTTCGGTTCATTTGGCAGGGGCGCGCATTTTTTCTAAAATAAACTTGGTCCGCGGTTACCATCAAGTCCCGGTGCGCGCTGAGGACATACCCAAAACAGCGGTAATAACTCCGTTTGGTATATTTGAGTTTTTACGCATGCCATTCGGACTTAAAGGGGCTGCTCAGACGTTCCAATGCATGATGGACGCGGTGCTTCTTGATCTCCCTTTCGTGTTCGTCTACCTGGACGATATTTTAGTAGCCAGCGCGTCCGAAGACGAACACGAAAAACACCTGGCCACAGTTTTTCGAAGGTTGGGAGATCACGGGTTAATAATCAACCCAGCGAAGTGTCAGTTCGGGGTGGCGCAGATTGATTTTTTAGGACGCCCCGTCTCCCCCGAAGGAGCCGTTTCGCTGCCTGACAAAGTGCGTGCTGTGGCAGATTTTCCCCGGCCGCAGACAGTCAGGGCGTTGCAGGAGTTTTTGGGAATGGTGAATTTTTATAACCGTTTTCTCCCCAGCGCGACGCAGCTCATGCAGCCGCTGTATGCCGCGCTCAAAAAAAGAAACCCGCGGATAAGATCGAGTGGTCCCCGGAGCAGGACCAAGCGTTCTCGGAGGTGAAAGCAGCCTTGGCAAAGGCTGCATTGTTGGCACACCCAGACCCAACAGCCCGCATAGCGCTCACCACGGACGCGTCAGATGTGGCCATAAGGGCGGTCGTGGAGCAACATGTAGCCGGGGTTTGGCAGCCCCTCGCATTTTTCAGCAGGACCTTGCGTGATAGCGAACTTAAATACAGCGTGTTCGACAGGGAGCTGCTCGCTCTCTATTTGGCCATCCGCCACTTTCAGTTCTGGCTGGAAGGACGCGCTTTCACCGCGTTCGTTGATCACAAACCACTAACATTCGCGATGGCTAAGGTCTCGGAACCATGGTCAGGCCGGCAGCAGAGACAGCTGGCCGCGATATCGGAGTTTACCACTGATATTCAGCATATGGCGGGCAAACTCAATGTAGTGGCAGATTGCCTCTCATGCGCTGTAGCGGCCCCAGTCAGCGTAGGGTTAGATTATGCAGCCATAGCCGCGGAGCAGGTTAATGATGCGGACGTGCGCGCGCTCCAGTCTGGACCAACAGGGTTAAGGCTGGAGAGTAGGGTGCTGCAAGACGGTATGCCCCCTCTAATCTGCGATGTCTCTACTGGACGACTGCGTCCAGTAGTACCGGCCGCGTGGCGCCGCCGTGTTTTTGACTCGGTTCATTCTTTGGCGCACCCTGGAGTGCGCGCGTCGGTCAAAATGGTGGGAGAGAAATTTGTGTGTCCGAGCCTCCGCAAATAGGTCAAAGAGTGGGCAGCAGCCTGCACGGCGTGTCAGTGAGCTAAAGTACACAGGCACACGAAGGTTCCTTTGGAACCGTTTCACATTCCGGCCAAGAGGTTCGATCACGTTCATGTGGACCTCGTTGGACCCCTCCCGCCGTCGCAGGGGTGCACACATCTTCTGACAATGGTGGACCGCACCACGCGCTGGCCTGAAGTGGTCCCGCTAGCATCAACCACGGCCGAGGAAGTGACACGCGCGTTTTTAACAGCTTGGGTGGCGCGCTTCGGCGTTCCGTCGGACATTACGTCCGACAGAGGCCCTCAATTTGTTTCCGAGCTTTGGTCGACAATGGCTCGCAGCCTGGGTGTCACAATTCACCGCACAACCGCGTACAATCCGCACGTTTCATAGGTCATTGAAACGCAAACGTTTTCATAGGTCATTGAAAGCAGCTCTCAGAGCGTCACTGACGGATACAAATTGGGTTGACAAGTTACCATGGGTGTTATTGGGGTTGCGTTCTGCACTTAAGAGGATTTAGAAGCCTCACCAGCGGAGCTCGTATTTGCGCAGACGCTCTGGCTGCCTGGGGAGTTTCTCCCAGATAACCGTGCACCAAACGCCCCCCCGTCTCAGCTGTTGCGGAGTAACATAGAATCAAGCACGCTGCCCGGCCCCACGCACCACAGTTTTCCGCGCGTTTTTGTGCCTAAAACTTTGAAGAACGCAGAGTTTGTTTTTGTTAGACACGATGCGCATTGAACCCCGCTGCGACCGCCTTATGACGGACCATTCAGAGTGCTAGAAACAGGGGACAAGCAGTTTTTGCTAGATTTGGGGGGTAGGGAAGAGAAAATTGGCATAGACAGACTTAAACCCGCTTTTGTGGTGGCAGAGGAGGAAGTGCTGTTGGCGAAGGCCCCGTGGCGAGGTAGACCACCACTGAGGGTTTCACACAGTAATGGTTCCCAAAGTAATGTTTCCCCAGAACACCCGCAGAGACGGACAAAGGGTTTCTGCCCCCAGACGGCAAACCCCCAGCGTGACAGCGCCGCAGAGACGGTGAACCCCAGCTACAGCAGATTCAGCAGGAGGCTGAAACCTATCCAGCATGTGGACTGATGTGTATGGATGCTTTCACGACATGCATGTGGTTATTTTCTGATTGTTCTGTGTTTCTAAAATGCTGGGGGGGCTTGTGTGGTGAACACTCAATGGACCTGTTGGACCGGTTCTGTGACTCGCATTTTAGGTCAGAACAAAGGCAAGAATCTTAGCCTCGTTATGCAAGACTGGAGACTGTGGGGGGTCGATTAAAGGATGCATGGGAGACAGTGGAAGTGATTCAATGGAGTGAAATGCATTGTGACTGTCTTTATTATGCCAGGTAGTGAAATGCATTGTGACTGTCTTTATTATGCAAGGAGGTCTGTGTGTCATGTGATTTATGAGGTGTGAAGACCCTGATATAAAAGGACGAGAGTTGACTGTTTCACTCTCTCTTTTTTCTGCTTTGAATGATGGAGATGTGAATAAAGCTGACTCTGAGAAAGAACCCTGCCTCATCATTTTCACATCTTCCGCAGTCTTATATTTCCAAGGAATTAAAACTGTGCATAGTACAGAAAAAGATTGCTTTTAAGAATGGGACGGTCTGCACGGTGGCGCAGTGGTTTAGCACTGTGGCAGCACAGTTTTACCCTCGGCCGGGGGATCGCGGGGATCATGAGATCGTGGGTTCGATCCCAGCCCCCGACCAACAGTGAGCTGTGTGGAGTTTGCATGTTCTCCCCGTGTTGTGTGGGTTTACTCCGGGATTTCTCCGGTTTCCTCCCGCACACCAAAAACATGTAGGTTTAGAGCGCTCGCGCACGCAGCGACCAGCAGCCGGTGGCTTGTCACCAGACTGCAAACCAAATCTACCTACGGGTACAAATAAGTAACAAAAAAAAAAAAAAAATGTTAAGTGTGAAAAATATACAGAAAGATATTAATTACAAACTAAGAACAGCTGGAGATGAGACGAGGAAGAAATTTGAATCTGAATGCCTAGGAAAAGGTTCTAGGAAACTGTGGGACTCAGTTAAAGTTATGACAAAGATGACTCCATCCAAAACCTGCATTAATATAATGAATGAGGAAGAAAAGGCAAACGAGTTGAATAATTTCTTTTGCAGATTTGAGACTAGAGATTTTTCTCATGAACAAAAAGCTGCTCTGGACGCTATATCAGTTTCAGGCTCTGCAAAAATTATAGTTGACCAGCATGTTGTGGAAAGATTTTTCTTGCATATGTGCCCCAGGAAGGCATCTGGACCAGACGGGATCTCTGGGCATTTACTGAAGTCATGTATTGAGGAGCTAGCAGAAGCCTGGAGTCCCATCTACCAGAAGTCTTTAGATTCGTGTTCTGTCCCGGTAATTTGGAAAAGCTCTATTATAATTCCTGTACCAAAAAAAGCAAGCTGCAAACAGAATAATGACTATTGTCCTGTTGTACTGACCTCACTGGTAATGAAGTGCCTCGAGAAGATTGTCATTGACATTCTGAAAACTGATTTTGGAGGACTTTTGGATCCTCTGCAGTTTGCTTATAAAAATAATAGAAGTACAGAGGATGCCATTTTAACCTTAACTCATTCTGTGTTTAAACATTTGGAGGAGACAACCTCATATGCACGTCTTTTATTGGTTGATTTTAGTTCAGCTTTTAACACACTGCAGCCACACCTTTTAATTAAGAGGTTAAATGATTTTAAAGTGCATTCTGTCATTATTAAATGGTACCACTCATTTTTAACTTATCATAAACAGCAAGTTAGTTTAAATGGAACTTTATCTAAATCCAGAACCCTCAGCACAGGAGCTCCCCAAGGCTGTGTTAGTTCACTATTTTTGTTCACCTTGTACACTGATGAGTGCAGAAGTGTCTATCCAGGCAATCAAATTATTAAATTTTCTGATGACACTGCTATTTTATCACTACTTCAAAAGACTCATGATCTGTCAAGCTATTTTATAGAAATTCAGAGGTTTGTCAATTGGTGTGATGACAGTCGTCTCATTTTGAATACTGATAAAACAAAGGAGATGGTGTTTGACCCTCGGGGAGTTGGTGACCACAGGCCTGTGGTCATCCACAACCACACTATAACACAGGTTAGTTCCTATAAATATTTGGGAGTATTTATTGACAGTTCATTAACCTGGAGCACACATATTGATTACCTCTGTAGTAGACTACAACAGCGGCTGCATTTCTTGCGTAGATTAAGAATACATGGCGCTGATAAAAGGATTATGCTAATATTTTACCAGGCTGTGTTGGAGAGCTGTATTAGATACAGCATTACAGCTTGGTTTGGCAACCTCTCTGTGAATCTAAAGAACAGAGTGTTGTGTTTAATTCATACAGCATGGAAAATTATTGGAGTTAAAGAGTATTTACCCATGCAGATCTTACACAACGAGGCAGCCTGTAGACAAGCTCAAAAAATAATCAGTGACATGAGCCATGTACTAAACAATGAATATGTGCGGCTGCCCTCAGGGAGGAGATACAGAGTCCCCAAGTGCAGGTTCAATAGATACAAGAACTCATTTATCCCAACGTCAGTAAAACTTTTAAACTCAGATAAATAGGTCAGGGCCACTTATAACTCCTGTTCTTAATGCCTGCTGTTATATATTTATGTATGTATGTACTTGTATTATTTATTGGGTTTTATTTCATTTATTATGTACTACATCCATTGTGTATGTGTGGATTGTGTGGTTGCAGCACGGGTGTCAAGCCCAAGACAAATTTCCCCTTGAGGGACAATAAAGTTGATCTTATCTTATCTTATCTTATCTTATCTTATCTTATCTTATCTTATCTTATGTCTCCTGTGTTGGCTGCCATTTGGATACTCTCACAGAGTTTCAACCAGTAATCGTTTGCGCAGCGTCTGGCTGTCCATTGAGTCTTGCTCCTGGCTGCCTGCAGAGCTTCCTGTGATTTGCGGGTGGGGCAATCCTTGTATTTCATTAGAGCAGCTCTCTTTTCTGCGAGGATGGCGGCCAGTTCGCTGGAGTTTGCCTTGAACCAATCGGGTGTGTTTCCTCATTTTTTACCAAATGTACGGAGAGCAGCACTGTGGATGTAACCTCTGAGGGTGTTCCATCTCTCTGTGGCATCTGCTTCAGGTGAGATTGTGATGGACTTCTTCAGATTTTCGGTGAATTCGATGACTTTGTCTGGTTGTTGCGTCATCCTGGCATCAATGCGCTGTCTTCCAGGAGGTTTGTTGTAATGCAGGGCCTTGGGAAGAAGTCTGACCTTACAGCATACCAGTGAGTGATCTGTGTCGCAGTCAGCACTCTGGTACGAGCGAGTGATCTGTACATTCCGCAGATGGTGTTGACGTGTCAGTATCAGGTCCAGTTGGTGCAAGTGCTTAGAGCGCGGGTGCATCCAAGAAACTTTATGCTGTTGCTTTAGCTGAAAGTAGGTGTTCGTTATGCAGAGTCCTTGGAGTGAGCACAGTTCTAGCAGGCGTTGTCCATTTTCATTCATCTTACCAGTTCTGTGCTTCCCCATACATGTTGGCCAGGATCCTGAGTCAGCACCCACTCTAGCGTTGAAATCTCCCAGTAAGATCAGGTGTTCTCTGGAAGGTATCTTTTGTATCATCAATGAAAGCTGGTTGTAGAATTCATCTTTCATGTCCTGCCTGGAGTACAAGGTGGGCACGTAGACACTGATTAGGTTGACCGGTCAGTCTGAGGTGTGCAGTCGAAGACAGAGCATCCTTTCTGTTCCTCCCTTGGCAAGATCCACCATCTTCAGCAGAGAGTTTTTCACTGCAAAGCCAACTCCATGCTCCCTTGTTTCAGCTGCACTCTTACCCTGACAGTAAAAGGTATAATCACGTTCACGTAATGAGCCTCTTTCTGGTAGGTGCGTTTCTTGGAGTGTGGCGATGTCCACCTTGAGCTTCAGCAGTTCGTTGTTTATTACTGCTGTCTTGCGTGCATCCTCTATCTCTCGGTGATCGTTTGAGAAGCCCGGAAGTAGGGTTCTGACATTCCAGCAGCCAAATTTGAGTGCTGGTTATTTGTTATTTGATACTTTGTTTTTGTTTGGTGCAGGGTTTGCAGTCCATGATTCAGAACATAAGTATTCCTGAGCCCCACGCACCCAGTAGGGTGGAAAGACTGTGGCGGAACAGCACCTAACTGGCTGGGGGCTGCCCAGCTTGAGGCAGGCGGTAGCTGTTCAGTGAGATACTATGACCTCTCCCACCGTCGAAAACAACCCCTGGCGCCCAGCTTTACGCCAATTGAGTGGAGGCTTATAACTGGTGAACTGTTGTTTCCCGTGTTTTTCCGTCACGTGACATGACGCTGGAGTGTCCTCTCCAGGGCGCAGGCCTGGGCAATGTGTATGGAGGACTCGCAGTTGCCCATGCAGCAGGTCCCCCCTCTCCACAGCACCGGTAGGGTCCAAGGGAAAGGCAAAGGCCAGTACTGCTTGGTATCGGTGTGTCGCAGGAGTTGCCAGATTGAGGTTAAGCACAACGTCAAACTGCCTTCGGGACTCCAGCTCCAGATTTCTCTTCAGGGTTTTCTCCCCAAGCCCTTTCCATATTGGGTCTTGCCACAAGGCAGTGGAGGTTTGAGATCAGAGTTTTCTTTCTACTAGATGGGTTGCCTCCTCGGCTAACGAGTCCCATCTACCCGAAGCACTGATTTTGGGGCGCCAGCAACTCGCCCTCGCCCCTTCTCCTGTCAGTAGAAACAGTTCCGCCCGGCATAGGGTGTATGGCATACGAGAAGGCCAGGAGTTGGGCTTGGCTGTCAGAGGCTCTTTGAGACACGCGCCGTAGAGGCATTTTGTTAGAAAGTAGGAGCTTATCCCCACTCCCACCCCTGGCTTAACAGCTTTCGGAACCGACAGCTTTCTCAGACAGGAACAGCTTTCTCCTGCCCAACCAGGCATAAAAAGACATTGGACCTGTGCTATGGCTCCATAGAGAGGGCCTATAAATCACTTCCCCTTCCTCCTTTAGGATCCTCAGATCACAACTGTGTGCATTTGCTGCCCACATATAAAACTGCTCTCAGAAGAGACAAGGCGAAGACCAGAGACATAAATGTGTGGACAGAAGATTCAGTGCACTGCCTCCAGGAATGCTTTAACTGTACGGACTGGGAGGTGTTCACACTGGCCTGAGGAGAAGATTTGGACTCTTTGGTGGATGTCACATGCTCATTATAGGAGGAAATAGATGGAATATTAATAAATATGAATATGAACAGGTATGAATTATTTAATTTATATTGATGTATTGGAATCTGAGATCAAATCTCATTTCATATACACCAGAAAAGTTAATAACACTCGTAAGGGGCACCAGCTTCCATCATTAAGAAGCAATTTAATCTTTAATTTCAATTTATACCTGTTTAATCACTCAAATTAATCAATAATCAGTCTCAAAAATTTTCCGTGAATTCGATACCTGTGCTCGAACAAACTCAGAATGAAATAAATTCCCCAACAACGTCTCTCATTTTTAAATATTTATTAAATGAAATGATTAACAGACATTGCAGTAATTTCATTAATCATAAAATCAATCTTGTAAATGATAGATTAACAATGTCAATATTTTCGGAACCAGGGTTAAACTGAGAAACCAATTTCTATCAGTTTGTGTTAACATATTATGGAAACAATGCAAATTTATGGAGAAAGTTTACTAATTATGTGAAAAAGTCCTTGATTCATCTTAAGAAAATAAAAACGGAATTTTAATAAAAAGAAGAGTTATGTTAAGGGCTTCTTAATTTGCATCTGATTAGATACACAAATTATTACCGATCCTCAGACGTTTAATTCAGCAGATGAATGAAGGTTGCAGCTCACATGATTCTCGGTGATGACGGTTCTGTCGTCGCCCTCAGCCCAAGATTTCGTGGACGTTAATATCTGCCCGCAGACATTTTCAGGGTCCACATTTCGACCTTTAAATTCAAGCGGTCGAAGGGGCTGGATTCCGGGCTGTGACCCACAGTTGAAACTGGGTTTGGAGCCAGATGATGACGCTTCTTCAGCGCGTTGATTCCTCAGCTGCACGAGCCTCCACAGGTCTTCGATAATAATTAGATCTAATCAGATCTCAAATTTAAAAAAAAACTTTCGGACTTTAGATAAAAATTATAACTTCTGGTGGGTGCTTGGTCAAGAAAAATACAAAAATAAAGTCAAGATTAAAGTTTACATTAAAATTAAACAAACGGTGGTTTTACAGAAAGTTTAACAAAGAAAAAGAGATAAGTAAAAATTGGAGTTTAACTCCGATTAAGAATTGAGCTCAAAGAAATAAGAATTCCTAGATATTTAAGAGAAAAAGAAAAAGGCATTAAAAATACAGAGTTACATAAACGAATTACGAGTTATCTGCTCTGTGTTCAGAAAAGTGACACGTGGTCGAGTCTTTGTTCAGACGGTCCTTTGTTCTTCCTTGCTGTGTGTAGACAATAGAGAGACGATCAGTGAAAGGGGCGAAGAGGAAAGAGGAAAAGAGAACAAAGCAGGGGTCCCTCTCCTTTATATAAGCTCTGTTGAGCTTTGCGGGCTTCCGGCCTGACCGGAATCTCAGCCAATGAGCGTCCTTCATGGGCGGGCTCGATGAACTTTTAGTCCAATGAACAAACAGTCTATTGTTTGGAGTTCTTTGGGATGAAGAGTTGTCATGCAGAGGTTGGCTGCTGGAGTCACATGGTTTTAGAGGCAAAACTTTGATACATACTGGAAGTTAATATTTCCCTTTATGTATTCAACTAAGATAACTTTAGTGATTAGTATAAATTATAAGCAATGCTTCTAAATCAACATGCAGGAATAAACATTCATTTTAACATTAACATACATATATATAAAATCACAGATTAATGCATTTCACACATATTATTGATTTTCCACATTAAAACATCAGTCCATTTTCTTTTCATAGTTCTGAAAAGAAGAAGGTTTAGAATTGAGTGTGTAATAATGTACTTTAAAATTCACTGGTTAAATCCAGCATTTCAGAGTTTAAGGAAATTTTATTGAGCTGTGGATCCATGTCTAGGCCAGGTCTGTTGCATGTTTATGGGGGCAATAAAAGCAAAGCCGGACATTGGGGAAATTCCTTATGCTGGTTTTAACAAAAGAAAGGGGATTTCAGCTGTGGCCTGGGGGGAGAAAATCCATTTCTTTGTGTTACTCCTGGATGAAACAAAATGTTTTTAAGCAGAAGAATAATTGTTGCTGAGCCAAAGTGAGATGATGCTACATCATACATAGCTTTCTGTAGAGACATGATTGTTCCACGTAAACGTGTCAAAATATATCCCAACAACAAACCATGGGTTACAAAATCAGTTAAATCCTGCTTACAGAGGAAAGCACTTGCCTTTAAACAGGGGGATGTTTCGGATCTACAGGTTGCCACAAAAGAACTGAAGGCCGAAATTTTAAAAGCAAAACAGAATTATAAATCACAATTGGAAAGCAAGATGGCAACAAAGAAGCTTGGTTCAGCCTGGGCCAGTATGAAAACTATTGCAGGCCTTCAGAGCACAGAGCGCAGTAATCGTGTGTCTTTAGATGGTTTTAATTCAGACACAGAGCTGGCTAATGCTCTTAATTGTTTTTATGGTCGTTTTGATTCCTTTGATTTTAGCACAGAAACCCAAGATTTGAAACAGAAACTCAAAGACAATCAGCACTTTAATATTGAGGTGCAGGATATTAAAAGAGCGTTCTGTGCTGTAAAAGTGAACAAAAGTCAGGGCCCTGATAATATATGTGGGCGCTTGGTAAAGTCCTGTGCACATGAACTGAGTACTGTGTTTCACTATATTTTTAATAAGTCCTTACAGACACAACATGTGCCTAAGGTCTGGAAAGATGCTGTGGTTGTCCCTGTTCCAAAATCCAGCTGTCCTGAAACGGTAAATGATTTTAGACCAGTTGCTTTGACTTCAATTTTAATGAAAATTTTTGAAAAACTGGTCAGATTTGAGGTCCTAAAGCAGACTGAGCATGCATTGGATCCTCTGCAGTTTGTCTATAGGCCTCACAGAGGAGTGGAGGATGCCACTGTCACTCTGTTTAACATGCTTTTTGAACATCTGGATTTTAATGGGACACACACCAGGCTTTTATTTGTGGACTTTTCTTGTGCCTTTAATACAATCCAGCCTCATATTTTAGTTGAAAGGCTCCTGCAACAATTTGATTTGAGTAATAATCTGGTGGAATGGATTCTGGATTTTTTAACCAACAAGACACAGAGAGTAAGGGTCAATGGTACATTGTCTGACCAAAAGTGTTCTTCTACTGGCTCTCCGCAGGGGTGTGTGTTGCCACCACTACTCTTCATCCTGTACACAAACATGTGTCGGAGCAGACATGACAACAGACACATTATAAAGTATGCTGATGATTCAGTTGTCAGTCTCCTCCAGGATGGTGAGAGTTGCCACGGCCCAGCAGTTGATGATTTTGTTCACTGGTGTGAGGATTCCTACCTGCAGCTGAATACGACAAAAACTAAAGATATGATTATTGACTTTAGGAGGAAAACTCCCAGGCACGAAGTCACTGTACTAAAAGGCCAGACCACTGATTGTGTACAATCCTACAAATATCTTGGGACGATTATTGATAGTAATTTAAACTTTGAAGAGAACTGTGAAAGGGTGTGCAAAAAGGATCAGCAACATTTGCATTGTTTAAGGAAACTTACACGCTTCCAAATTGACCGAACCATAATGACAATGTTTTATCAGGCTTTTATTGAATCTGTTTTATCCTTTTCTTTAGTGTCATGATTTGGTCAGATAAAACTGAAACAGAGGAAATCCTTGGATTAGGTTGTTAGATGGTCCAGTCGTTTGCTTGGTGAGTCACAGCTGAGCCTGACATCCCTGTACACCAGACAGGTACAGAGGATTGCTATCTCCATTTTAAATGATGACTCCCACCCTTTGCACTGCCACTTTCAGTTTCTTCCCTCCAGACGGAGGTTTGCTGTCCCAAAAAGTAAAACCCAGCACTACAAAAACAGCTTTGTTCCTGCTGCTGTCAAAGAGTTGAACAAGTTGTAACAATATATTGCACATAATTTAGTTACCTATTTATTAATTTCATTTTATATTTACTTATTTTTGTAGGTTTTTTATTTGGGTTCTAAATCTTTTATTGGGTTTTAGACTTTTGAGTTTTTAACCTCTTTGACTAGTCTTTAACTTTTTAATATGACCCTTCTCTCTTATCTCTTTGTCTTATGTCCTGATTGATGGAGCCTTGAGTACTTTTATCATGTTTATAGTCAGCCTCATGTGTGCCTGTGTTTGTGTTCATGTTGAATATAATTGTGGTTTGTAAATATGGATGTCACCTGACTGCCAAACAAATCTACCTACGGGTACAAATAAAGTAACCTGAACCTGAACCTGAAGTTCGATCAGTGCCAAAGATGTAGATTTATCTGCTCTAAAACCATACTGGCTGTCTGTAAGGAGGTTGTGTTTTTCAAAGAAATCATCCAGTCTCTTAGTGAAGATTTTTTCAAGTATTTTGGAGAATTGTGAGAGTAAAGAGACCGGCCTGTAATTTGTGAAATAATGACTGTCTCCTGTTTTATATAGTGGTATTGTGGAGAGCGTGAAAAGATGAGGCTGAGTTTATTTCTCAATTCAGGTTTATTAATCATTCACGTATCTTCAACATCCTCTCAAACAGAAAAGAGACCCTTCCTCCCACATCTGTCCCTTTTATACCTGGGACATCAAAGTACAGAGTCACATTGTCTTTAATCCAAAGACACAATACATAAACCCCCAGGTCTTCTCCTCTCCCCCAAAACCCTGGTGGTCAGGAAGTCTCTCAAGGCCATCTCAAAAGATCACATTTCACATCCTCCTGTTATCCCCAGGAGATCCAGACTTATTGTTCATTCTGAGACGTGGGCAACAGTAATATACTGTACATATGCAGCCTAAGCAACCCAAATATGTGTGCCACATGACCCCCCCCCCTCCCAAACGTCCAAAATGAAACAATACAACACAGTCTGCACATTATGGTAAAATCACAAACATCAGTCCAAGTGCTGTTTGGGTTTCAATCGTCTTCCAAACTTGCTGTAAGCGGGCTTTACCACTCCCGTGGCGCCATCCTGCTGTGAATCTGCTATCTGAGGATGAGAACTGTTAGTCAATCCCTGTGGGGGCTCTGGGGCATGCTCCCTGGGTGGTCTGTCGCGTCGAGGAGCTCTCGCCAATGGCACAGCCTCGTCAGCCATCACAAAAGCAAGTTTGAGTCTGTCCACGCCAATTGTTTCCCTCCCGCCTCCCAAATCTAGCAAAAAATGCTTATCACCTGTTTCCAGCACTCTATATGGGCCATCATAAGGAGGTCGCAGGGTTGGGCATTGAGCATCGTGTCTGACAAAAACAAACTCGGCATTTTTTAAAGCCTTAGGTACAAAAACGCGCGGAAAAGTGTGATGAACGGGGCCCGGAAGCGTGCTCGCTCCCGTGTCGCTCAGCAACCACTGAGCAGGGGGGCACTCCGGCGCAGGATTATCTGGGAGAAACTCCCCAGGCAGCCGAAGCATCTGCGCAAACACCAACTCAGCTGGGGAGGCTTTTAAATCCTCTTTAGGTGCAGAACGCAACCCCAATAAAACCCACGGTAGTCTGTTTACCCAATTTGCATCCGTAAGTGACGCTCTGAGGGCTGCTTTCAATGACTTATGGAAACGTTCGCATAAACCATTAGCCTGGGGGTGGTACGCGGTAGTGCGGTGGATCATTACCCCCAGGCTGCGGGCCATCGCCGACCAAAGCTCAGAAACAAATTGAGGACCTCTGTTGGATGTAATATCCGACGGAACTCCAAAACACGCTACCCAAGCCGTTAAAAACGCGCGCGCCACCTCCTCGGCTGTGGTTGATGCCAGTGGGACCACTTCAGGCAAGCGCGTGGTGCGGTCCACCATTGTCAAAAGATGCGTGCACCCCTGTGACGGCAGGATGGGGCCTACGAGGTCGACGTGCACATGATCGAACCTCTTAGCCGGGATGTGAAACAGCTCTAAGGGGGCTTTAGTGTGTTTGTGTATTTTGGCTCGCTGGCAAGCCATGCAGGCTCTTGCCCACTCCTTAACGTGTTTGCGCAGGCTCGGCCACACAAACTTCTCTTCTACCATTTTGACCAATGCGCGCACCCCCCGGGTGCGCCAGAGAGTGAAGGGAGTCAAAAACATGGCGGCGCCACGCGGTCGGGACCACTGGGCGCAGTCGCCCGGTGGAGACGTCGCAGATTAATGGGGGCATACCATTTTGCAGCACCCTGCTCTCCAGCCTTAAACCCTGTTGGTCCAGACTGGAGCGCGTGCACGTCCGCATCGCTAACCTGATCCGCGGCCATGGCTGCATAATCTATCCCCACGCGGACTAGGGCCGCGCGTACTTCCGCGCCGTTATTTTGTTCCGTGGCCATGGCAGTATAATCTACCCCTGCGCGGACTAGAGCAGTTACAGCGCGCGAGAGACAGTCTGCCACTACATTAAGTTTACCCGCTACGTGTTGAATATCGGTAGTAAACTCTGAAATTGCAGCCAGCTGCCTCTGCTGCTGGCCCGACCACGGCTCTGAAACCTTGGCCATCGCGAAAGTCAGCGGCTTGTGGTCGACAAACGCGGTGAAACGCCGACCTTCCAACCAGAACTGGAAGTGGCGAATGCCTAAGTGGAGCGCCAACAACTCCCTGTCGAACGTGTTGTATTTTCGCTCAGCATCGCGCAAAGTCCTGCTGAAAAAGGCAAGCGGCTGCCAAGCCCCGGCAACATGCTGCTCTACAACCGCCCCTATGGCCACGTCTGATGCATCAGTAGTGAGCACTATGCGGGCCGTTGGGTCTGGATGTGCCAACAACGCAGCATCTGCAAGGGCTGCTTTAACCTCCGAGAATGCGCGTTCCCGCTCCGGGGACCATTCGATTGCATTTGTGGGTTTTTGTTTTTTTAGCACGGCATACAATGGTTGCATAAGCTGCGCTGCGCGGGGGAGGAAACGGTTATAAAAATTCACCATTCCCAAAAACTCCTGTAATGCTTTGACCGTTTGTGGTTGGGGAAAATTTGTTACTGCGCGCACTTTGTCGGGCAGCGGGACCGCTCCTTCTGGAGAGACGCAGTGTCCCAAAAAATCAATCTGCGTCACCCTGAACTGACACTTCGCTAGGTTGATTATTAACCCGTGATCTCCCAACCTCCGGAAAACTGCTGTGAGGTGTTTTTCGTGTTCCTCTTCGGACGCGCTGGCTACCAAAATGTCGTCCAGATAGACGAACACAAAAGGGAGATCGCGCAACACCGCGTCCATCATGCATTGGAACATCTGCGCGGCGCCTTTAAGCCCAAACAGCATGCGCAAAAACTCAAAAAGGCCAAACGGAGTTATTACCGCTGTTTTGGGAATGTCCTCAGCGCATACTGGGACTTGATGGTACCCGCGAACCAAGTCTATTTTAGAAAAAATGCGCGCCCCCGCCAGATGAATGGAAAAATCTTGAATATTGGGGATTGGGTAGCGGTCGTGCGCTGTAGCGTTGTTCAACCTGCGGAAATCACCGCAAGGTCGCCACGAGCCATCCGCTTTAGGGACCATGTGGAGCGGGGAAGTCCATGGGCTATTCGAACGCTGGATGATGCCCAACTTTTCAAGGTTGGCGAACTCCTCGCGCGCTATGGTCAGTTTAGCTGCATCCAAGCACCAAGCTTTTGCAAAAACGGGGGGACCGGCGGTAGTAATAAAATGCTCCACTCCGTGTTTAGCGACGGCTGCTGAAAATGTGGGAACTGTGAGTGCTGGAAACTGAGTGAGGAGGGTGTGGAACTTACCACCTGCCGTAGCGACGTTGGCTTGTGCTGTGGGCGGGGTCACTCAAGCTGCACAAGGGATAGAGAAAAACGAGAGTGTATTAACCAAGCGTCTATTAGGAAGATCAACCAACAGCCCATGTGAGCACAGAAAATCAGCACCTAACATGTTGAAACTCACCGCAGCTATAATAAAAGTCCACTCATATGTATGGCCGTGCAGGGACAGAAGCAGAGTCCTTTCACCGAAGGTCTTAATGCTCAAGCCGTTCGCCGCTGATGCTCCATGACTCCCGGGGCCTGCCAGCCGGTCAGCGTAGGTTGGCATGATGAAACTCACTTGGGAGCCCGTGTCCATGAGGAATTGTCTCCCAGAACGCGCATCCGTCAAGTAGAGCAGCTTGTTCTGTTCACCGAGGGCCGCAGCTGCTACCGACTCCCGGTTCTGGCATTTCCCGAGCTCTTGAACTGACACGGTGGAATACACTTGCGTGCCCTCTCTGCGAAGCGGCGATGGTAAAAACAGAGGTCGTCTCCTCCGGGATGTTTCATCTTCACCGCCACCGTTGCCGGTGGTTCTGCCTCCGCAGCCTCTGGCCCCCTGCCATTCCCGGCCATCGCGCCGAGGTCTGCCGCTGCTGTGGTGGCCGTGTGCCGTCTGCTGGCGTTGAGAATCCGCTGTGACTCCTGGGCCAGCGCGCGGAAGTCCCGCCGGGCCACGAACTGCAAACCTGCCAGGGTCGCCCTCGTCTCTGACGGTAGGGTTCTCAGGAAAATGTGGGTGAAGAGGAAATCGCCATCGTCTGAGCCCCTCAGCCTCAGCATGTCTTCCATCAGGTCGACAGGCGTGTTTTCTCCCAAGTCGTTCAGGGCCAGGAGTCGCTCTGCTCTCTCCTGGTCTGAGGTAGTGAAACGCTGGATGAGGGCAGCTTTAAACCCGCCATATTTGTCGCCAGCGGGTGGGCGCTGCACCAGGCTCTGCACATGTCAAGCTGTGCGGTTGTCGAGCTTGGCGATAACGTGGTAGAATTTCGTGTCATCTGTCGTTATTCCCCCGAGAGCGAATTGAGCCTCGGCCAAGAGGAACCAGGAGTCCGGGTTGTCCTGCAAGAATTCTGGTAGTTTGACTGAGACTGCGTTTGCCCGGCTGGTTCCTGACGAGTCCGGTTCGGGGGAATCGTTCCTGCTCATGATACGTCGTAAGGTCACCAGTGTGGAGAGCGTGAAAAGATGAGGCTGAGTTTATTTCTCAATTCAGGTTTATTAATCATTCACGTATCTCCAACATCCTCTCAAACAGAAAAGAGACCCTTCCTCCCACATCTGTCCCTTTTATACCTGGGACATCAAAGTACAGAGTCACATTGTCTTTAATCCCAAGACACAATACATAAACCCCCAGGTCTTCTCCTCTCCCCAAAAACCCTGGTGGTCAGGAAGTCTCTCAAGGCCATCTCAAAAGATCACATTTCACATACTCCTGTTATCCCCAGGAGATCCAAACTTATTGTTCATTCTGAGACGTGGGCAACAGTAATATACATATGCAGCCTAAGCAACCCAAATATGTGTGCCACAGTATTACTTTTGCTATTTTCATTTTGATTGGGAATTTACCAGTTTGAAATGACAGGTTACAGATGTGGGTGAGTGGTTTAACAATTCCTTCAATTACTTTTTTAACTATTGTCATGTCAATTTCATTCCAGTCAGTTGATTTTTTGTTCTTAAATTTACTCACAGTCTCGATAATTTCCTTTTCAGTAACTGCACCCAAAAAGATTGTGTTTGGATTTCTATCTTCTATTTCATTTACAGAACCACTGTTGTTTGTTTCTGGTGTCACTACTGATTTTGCTAATACAGAACCAATGTTTACAAAAAATTTATTGAAACCACTAACCACATCCTCCATATTATTTATCAGATTGTCATTTTCAATAAAATATTCTGGATAATTAGCATTCTTAGGTCGGTTACTAATAATCCCATTGAGTACTTGCCATATTCCTCTTAAGTTATTTTTATTATCCTCTAATGTTCTGTTGTAGTATTCTTTCTTACAAGTCCTCATTATATTAGTGAGCTTGTTTTTATATCTTTTATATTTGATCTCAGCCTCTTCCATTCTGCACTTAATGAATTGTTTATATAATGTATTCTTCTTTTTACATGCATTTAATAACCCCTTGGTGATCCAAGGAATATTTTTCTTTTGTTGTCTGTCACTGTATTGTTTTATAGGACAGTTTTTATTGTACAATGATTGAAATATTGGTAAAAATTTATCATATGCTTCATTTATATCATTTTCATCACAAACTATCTTCCAGTCTTGTATTAATAATTCCTTTGCCAGTAAATACATAGATTCTTCAGTTCTTATTCTTTTATATAATATTTTTGGTATACTTTTTCTTCCTATAATCACATTGATAGACAACAAAAATCAGCAGGTGGTCACTGATATCATTCAATAAAAGCCCACTCCTGATATTATTTTCCATAATGTTTGTGAATATGTTATCTATTAGTGTGACACTGTGTGACATGATTCTGCTAGGTCTGGTGATTGTTGGATGTAAGCCCATACTGTACATTGTGTTGATAAATTCTTCTGTCAAACTATGTTGTTTTGAATTCATCAGATCTATATTGAAATCCCCACAGGTGACCATAACTTTATGAGTTAGTTTTGCATACATTTTTTCCATCCAGTCCTTAAATAAGTCAATGTTGGATCCAGGTGTTCTATATACACAGCTCACGACCATATTCTTCATTTTGTCCAGACAGATTTCTATTGTAATACATTCAAATAAATCATCCACAGTTACTGACAAATTTTCAACAACCTTGTATTTCAAGCTCTTGTCAACATAAATTGCAACTCCTCATCCTTTTTTCACTTTTCTATTTATATAATTTAATTCATAGCCATCCATGGTAAAAACCGCTCCTTTCTCTTCACTGAGCCATGTCTCTGATATTGTCACAATATTGAATGGCTCTTTAAACTGATGAAAATAATGTTTAATGTTATTAAAGTTGGCACAGAGACTTCTGCTGTTGAAGTGGATCATAGAAATATTGAAATCAGATGTGACCATTGTGTTAAACTGTTCATCCGTGTAGAAACTACAGTTATTATTGATGGAGGTAAATAAATTATTATCAGGGTCTATGTTATATTCTGCATCCTGTGGGTTGTGATCCGTATATATGAGACACAGTGTTGCTTGGTGGTAGTTCTCACTGCAGGTTTTTGAAATATACATGTTCCTCTGAAATGATATTGTTTCTCCCTTATTTGGAACAACTTTTGGATATTTGCAGGCAGTGATAGATTCTTCACTTTAAACATTATTACTGCAGTTTTAAAATCAACCAGATCTTTCAACTTGAGAGCTTTTAATTTAAGAAAAAGTGGGTTTGTTGGTCCCCTGTAAGCAGCTTTGTTTATTATTCTAATAACTCTCTTCTAAAGCATAAAGACTGGATATATGTTTGTTTTATATGTATTTCCGCATACTTCAGTACAATATGTCATGTATGGGAGTATTAATGAATGATACAAAGTATATAGTGTGGGTTGATTCAGCAACTATTTCACTCTGTGTAGTATTGCAATTGATTTAGATATTTTACCTTTAATATAATTAATATGTGACTTCCAACACAGTTTATTATCAATTATTACTCCAAGAAATTTTAATTTCAGATACCCTTTCAATTGCTACACCATTTACACTGAGTATAGATACTGAGTTGTTGGGATGGTTTTTAAAAAACTATAAATTGTGTCTTACTTAAATTGAGCATTAATTTGTTTCACTCTGTGTAGTATTGCAATTGATTTAGATATTTTACCTTTAATATAATTAATATGTGACTTCCAACACAGTTTATTATCAATTTTTACTCCAAGAAATTTTAATTTCGGATACCCTTTCAATCTCTACACCATTTACACTGAGTTTAGATACTGAGTTGTTGTGATGGGTGTTAAAAACTATCAATTTCGTCTTACTTAAATTGAGCATCAATTTGTTTGAATCAAATCACAATTTAAGCTTTCCTAATTCCTTTCTGAGTGTATCCAAAAGTTGTCCCAAATTGCTTCCACTGCATAATAAATTAGTGTCATCGGCAAACAATAGTAAATCCATTTTTTCCAAAACTTTACATATATCATTTATATACATATTGAATAACAATGACCCCAAAACTGAACGCTGTGGAGCTCCACAAGTAACATTCAGTAACTGTGAGTTTTTGTTACCAACACATACATACTGATATTTGTTCTTTAAGTAACTACATAACCAGGACAGTGCTAACCCCCCCCCCCCCCCCCATACCATAATTTTGTAGTTTCTTTAATAATAAATTATGATCAACTGTACCAAATGCTTTTTTAAGATCCAGGAATACCCCAACTGAATACTCTATTTTCAACAGCAGTTGATATTTTTTCTATAAATTCCATTAGAGCAATTGTTGTTGTCCTCTTGTGTCTGAACCCATATTGCTGCTCACACAATAAATTGTTCTTCATTATGAAGATGTCAGTTCTCTCACAGAATATTTTTTCAAGTATTTTGGAAAATTGCGGCAATAGTGAAATTGGTCTGTAGTTTGAAAATTCCCCTCTGTCACCCGTCTTGTATTTTGGAATTACTTCAGCGACAGTATTTTCATTGCATTGGGAAATACACCTGTTTGGAGAGACAGTTTACAAATATATGTCAGTGGCTTCACTAAGCATTCAATGAGAGTTTTGACTAAAAGCATGTCAATACCATCACAATCCGCAAATGTCTTACTTTTAAACAATTTAACAATTTCAATGACCTCTCTCTCGTCTGTGTTCTTTATGAAAATGAAATCTTTTATAGCAATGTTTTTGCTTATTGTATCACCTGTGGGTGCCGTAATGGGTATTTCTCGAGCCAAATTAGGAACAATGTTAACAAAAAAATTATTAAATTCATCTGCAGGTGAGACTGCATTCACACTCTGAGATGATATCATTCAGGCATCAGGAATTACATCTGTAGAAAAACAAAAAAGTTTAACAAATTGAATATAGACTCTCGTCTGTTATAAAAAAAAAAAAATCACATGGAAAATCTGTTGTTTGTTCACACTTACCAGTCCCTCCAGGATTTCACAATATTGTGATCACACTAATTTACACAAAATCAGGCCATCGCTGCATATTTTGAGCAACCTTGCAACTTTGTCCAATCACTACAACTTTCCTGCAATTTTGACCAATCCTTGTCAACTTCCACCAATTTCACCAATCAAATCTGTCCCTAAGTAGCGCTCAAACACTCAGTCTAACCAATCAAGTGCATCACTGCACCGCGTTCACTTCTGTGTTTACAGTGAGTATTAACGGAACACATCAGCAAAAAACAGAGTGCTCAATTAAAAAAAAAAAACACACTCACCTGGGACTTTTCCTACACCATCCTGTCCTCTGTCTTCCCTGGCCCGCTGGTCGATGTCTCTGTCTTGACCGCATGTACAAAGTGCCGGGTTTGTGTTGAAAAAAGTCCACCTGCCTGAAAAGCACGCTGTTGTGGAAGCACGCATTAGCAGAGATGCCGTAAAACCAAAAATTAACGAGCAAATCTAACACTACGGCCAGTGTTGTAATATTTTATACATCTTTAGAGGTAAGATCATTACTACAGCTTGTCAATGAGCTTTAAATCTCCAGTCTGGACATGGACCAGTAGCTACTTCATTCTCACTTGACTGTGTTAAAGTTTGTATTTCTTGTTGCACAGAAGAGTTTTTCTGTATAGACTAAGTTTCTGCTTAATTTACAAATCATTGTTTAATCGGAAATTTTTGACAATCCTGTGCTTTTCTTGTGGTGTTATATGGAATATGATTTCAGTAAACAATGAAAAAAGCAACTGCTTTAAAATTTGTAATTCTTCCTAAAACTTTTAGTCCCACCCATGAATTGCCACCTTATCATGGTGGGGGGTTTGAGTGCTCTTGTGATTCCAGGGGTTATGTTGTCTGGGGCATTTTGCCTCTGGTAGTATCTCCCAAGACAAACTGGTCCTGGGTGAAGGGCCAGACTAAGAGTGTTCCAACGGACTCCCATGATGAACAAAAAATCAAGGATTCAGTGTACCCTGCCCGGTATGGGGTTACCAGGGCCAAGCCCTGGAGCCAGGTCTGGCGGAGGGCCTTGATGGCTAGTACCTTGTGGCCGGGTTTCATTTCATTTCATTTATTCAGATCCCCATTAGTTGCTACTGTAGTAGCAGCTATTCTTCCTGGGGTCCACTCACAAAAATTTAAAAAACAATAAAATCACACATACATTAATGCATTGATGCAATAACGCTGTTTACAATTTACAGCAAAAAAAAAAAAAAAAAGATTTACAACATTGCAGACTAATTAAGTTCTATACCAAACCATAAAATTAACAATTCCAATAGACATGACCCATAAACAATAAACGTCATAATTCTTTCCTTATAAGAAACATTCTTAGTTTCTTTTTGAAACTTCCCATTTCTGTTCTGAATTAAAAAGGATGGAAGTTTGTTCCAGTGTGATACAGCCCTACACATCACAGTTTTCTTTTAAGCATTTGTTTTTGGTAGTGGTAAAGTAAATTGTCGCATTACACATTCACATTATCATTTGTATACAGTGGGGTAAAAAAGTATTTAGTCAGCCACCACTTGTGCAAGTTCTCCCGCTTAAAAGATGAGAGAGGTCTTCAATTTTCATCATAGGTATACCTCAACTATGAGAGACAAAATGAGAAAAAAAAAATCCAGAAAATCACATTGTCTTATTTTTAAAGAATTTATTTGCAAATTATGGTGAAAAATAAGTATTTGGTCAATAACAAAAGTTCATCTCAATACTTTGTTATATACCCTTTGTTGGCAATGACAGAGGTCAAATGTTTTTTGTAAGTCTTCACAAGGTTTTCACACACTGTTGCTGGTATTTTGGCCCATTCCTCCATGAAGATCTCCTCTAGAGCAATGATGTTTCGGGGCTGTCGCTGGGCAACACAGACTTTCAACTCCCTCCAAAGATTTTCTATGGGGTTGAGATCTGGAGACTGGTTAGGCCACTCCAGGACCTTGAAATGCTTCTTACAAAGCCACTCCTTCGTTGCCCGGGCAGTGTGTTTGGAATCATTGTCATGCTGAAAGACCCAGCCATGTTTCATCTTCAATGCCCTTGCTGGTGGAATGAGATTTTCACTCAAAATCTCACGATACTTGGCCCCATTCATTCTTTCCTTTACACAGATCAGTCGTCCTGGTCCCTTTGCAGAAAAACAGCCCCAAAGTATGATGTTTCCACCCCCATGCTTCACAGTAGGTATGGTGTTCTTTCTCCTCCAAACACGACAAGTTGAGTTTTTACCAAAAAGTTCTATTTTGGTTTCATCTGACCATATGACATTCTCCCAATCCTCTTCTGGATCATCCAAATGCTCTCTAGCAAACTTCAGAAGGGCCTGGACATGTACTGGCTTAAGCAGGGGGACACATCTGGCACTGCAGGATTTGAGTCCCTGGCGGCATAGTGTGTTTCTGATGTAGCCTTTGTTACTTTGGTCCCAGCTCTCTGCAGGTCATTCACTAGGTCCCCCCATGTGCTTCAGGGATTTTTGCTCACCGTTCTCGTGATAATTTTGACCCCACAGGGTGAGCTCTTGCGTGGAGCCCCAGATCGAGGGAGATTATCAGTGGTCTTGTATGTCTTCCATTTTCTAATAATTGCTCCCACAGTTGATTTCTTCACACCAAGCTGCTTACCTATTGCAGATTCAGTCTTCCCAGCCTGGTGCAGGTCTACAATTTTGTTTCTGGTGTCCTTTGACAGCTCTTTAGTCTTGGCCAAAGTGGAGTTTGGAGTCTGACTGTTTGAGGTTGTGGACAGGTGTCTTTTATACTGATAACTAGTTCAAACAGGTGCCATTAATACAAGTAACGAGTGGAGGACAGAGGAACCTCTTAAAGAAGAAGTTACAGGTCTGTGAGAGCCAGAAATCTTTCTTGTTTGTAGGTGACCAAATACTTATTTTACTGAGGAATTTACCAATTAATTCATTAAAAATCCTTCAATGTGATTTTCTGGATTTTTTTTTCTCATTTTGTCTCTCATAGTCGAGGTATACCTATGATGAAAATTCGAGACCTCTCTCATCTTTTAAGTGGGAGAACTTGCACAATTGGTGGCTGACTAAATACTTTTTTGCCCCACTGTACATCAACTGTGAATACAAATATAAAGGTCTTCTAAAGATAACAATATTTCTTAGGAACTGAACCAAACTATATGTCAACCTTTCATCCACAGTCAAATATAATAGTCTAGCATGCATTTCCTTAACACTATCTCGTAACGACCATCTGAGCTCTAGGCGTACAGCTCTGTTTTGAGTGAGCTGGATTTTATTAAGATCTTGTCTTGCAGTATTAGACCAAATAGCTGAACAATAAATAGTCCTGATAGGAAAGGACCAAAGACTGTAATACTTGTTTTATTGTTCTTTCTGTAAACAGGGTAGCACATCGCCTAATTAAAGAAATCCCTCTACTCAATTTAGCAACAGTGTTATTAATATGGGCTGACCATGACAATGCTCCATCAACTGTAACTCTTAGCAATTTAATTTCTTTAACTTGTTTAATACTGTAGGTACACCTTCTAAGGAAATACACAGTTCCTCATCTGCTCTAAGGGCATACCTGGAACAAAGCAAGAGGGTTTTAGTTTTTTTCTAAATTCAGTTTTAGCTTGTTCTCAACAACCCAATGAGAGATCAACATCAGCTCTTCCTGTAGCATTTTTTGCATTTCTTCAATATTGCTTGCAGGTATGTAAATAGTAGTATCATCTGCATACATAACAATGGATGAACTTTTTAACATACATGGTAAATCATTTGTAAATATAGAATATAATAAGGATCCCAAACAGCTACCCTGTGGTATACCACACTGTAGAGTTTTAATATCTGACAAGGCACCATTAAACAGAACAAACTGTTTTCTATTAGTTAAGTATCTTCTCATTCATTTAATGGCTGATGTTTTAAAACCATAAGCAGCTAATTTAATTAACAAATGCTTATGATCTATAAGATCAAAAGCAGCACTTAAATCAAGCAATATGTCAGCGATGGCCCTCACAGGCCATCGATAAGATGCCGAAAGCCAGCCGATGGGTTTGCATGTTTATTAACAAAAGACAACGATGACAAAATAATGAGCCATATGGGGCAAAAACACAACTATGACTATGACTAAGACTATGGACAAAGGAAACAGACTCTGAAGGAATACATTTACTGTGAGAAGACATATCATGAATCTAAGACGGAGGTTTGACAAGGTCGAAGCCCGGAGTAACCACAGCTGCTCCCTTAAATAGGGCACAACCAATAATGAGACAGTAATCAAAGGAATGTAGATCAGCTGTCACAGCGCACTCCTGACAGCCGGAAGTCCCGCCGTGACGCTGTCATAATAAAGGCCCTAGAAGGCCATAAGGAAAACACGGACTAACGGGGAAAATACTGGATGATCCGAGCGTGGCCAATATCAGCGCTCAGACCATGACAGTACTCCCCCCTTAAAACATGAATTCCAGGCGCGATCAAACATTGAAGACCCCCCCACGCCCACCACCACCCAGAAGGTCAACAGGACCGCCCTAGGGAGGGTGGAGGGGGAAACCAGCCAGGAGGGCAAGAACCAACAAACACCGTAACAAGGAAAAAAAAACAAAGGAGGGCAACAGTGACAATCAAAAATGACGATGAGGCTCAAACATGGAAAAGAAAAAAAACAAAAAACAAACAAAACCCCCCCCCCGACAGGCTACAACAATCAGAGCATGGTAGAAAATACAAAAGCCAAAATACAGGCACATACACTGCACCCCAAAAAAAAAAAAACCATGAGGAGAAACGAAGAAAAAAAAAGACTCACAATGGCTACAAACAGCACACCATAATACAATCCAATAAAGTCACAGGCAAGGAAAAAAAAACATCTCAAACCACAGAGGAACAAGGAAAACTCAAATATAGGTACAAAAGTGCAGCAGACCCCATAAGACCAGAAAGGCAACTCAACATGCTACAGAACAGCGAAACTAATATAGATCATACTAAACAGGCAAAGACAAAAAAAACCATCCCCCAGACTACAGAGGAGACAAGAAAAACTGAAATTCAGGCACATAACAAAATACAGGGTACCCAATAATACCAGAAGAAAAAAAAAAACTCACATGCTACAGAGCGGCGATATATACAGTTCAATATAGTTCATGGACCAAAAAAAACAAAAGCCTCCCAAAACCACAGAGGAGGAAACAAAAAACTCTACAGGGATGTTGGCAGGCAGAGCACAATGAAACAAAAAACATATAGTTCTGGAGGTCTTCCAGCATCCAGATGGCTGGCACAGGAAAAAGAATAAGTTCAGGCAGTCTATCCCAGTTCCAGGCCCGGAGAAACAGTGCCTCTGGTTGCCGAACAAAGAGTCCAGTCCGTCGGGCGGCCGACCCAGAACACCGAACCGGCGAAGCAGTTTCCTAGGCAGCTGACCCGCGTCAATAGGTCACCAGGACCGAAGGGAAGAACTCAGAGGTGGCCTCCCTACAGAGAGGGATAGCGAGGGAACGCCGAGCCAAATAAGGGAAATCCCAGCAGCACCCAGTGGAGGGAAAAAGGGATCGGGGAAGCGATGAGGGACCAGTCCGGCGTCGAACGGCGGAGGATCTGCAGCTCCTTCTCCGAACTCCACGCGAACTGGTACTGCACTCTTGCTGGATTCCAAGCGGGATCATGTAGCACCCACGACGGACCACGACTGGGCCAGAGCAGCACCCAGGACAGACCCCGACTGGGTCAGCGTTGCACCCACGATGGACCCCAACTGGGCCAGAACAATACCCACAATGGACACTGATTGGGCCGGAACAATACTTACGACGGACCCCAACTGGGCCGGTGCAGCGCCAGGGTTAACCTCCAAACACGAACCTGGACCCTCAACGACAACCAGAACCGATTCATCACCGGTGACCTCGGGAGAAGGCTCAGAGGAACAGAACAGAAAACCGGGATCAGGAGGCTCCGATTGGCTTCAGGTGTGCTGGC